>JAUMHF010000017.1:21307515-21327661 GCA_032359275.1 Microctenopoma steveboyesi | reverse complement strand
GGAGAGAGAGGGGAGTGGTTAAGGTGAGGGAGGAACAAAGGACACATGAGGGCTGGAGGAGACATGACACTGACACATACGACTGCCACCTGCGGAAAGAGAATATGAGCGGGTCATGCTGTGTGACTGACAGTGGGTGTGTGTCTGTGTGTGGAGACGTGGCATTAATGAAACACTTGTAGTTCTGCTTTTAATGAACAGAAGAGCAGCTGTCATTGATGCGTTTTGACTACAGAGTTTGATTATGTTTGTTCCACATGGAAGCTGCCGATTTCTGGATGTCTGTTGCGTCAGTCGTAGGAGAGCTACTCTGCTGTGAGATCTTTGACACATACCTATGTGATGTTTAACTGTTAGACTGAGGTCAGTCCCATGCCATTTAAAGACCTGTGAAAAGTAAATGAAACCAGACAACACACGCGCACGCGTAGCATCTAAACGCAGTCGCACTCAGGAAAACCACGCACGTATAATGCTGGGTATGATTTTTTTATTTGCTTTTTAATTCTTTTCACATCATGTTGTCAGTTTGAGTGACAGGTGGCAGAACATTTCAGGGTCTGTCTCCTCGCTTCCACGTGAGGCTGTCAGAGTTTGACTGCGATCCACTCAGTCTGCAGGAGAGAGGCTGCTCCCAGGTGGGTTGCTGCTGTCTGCCTGTCTTGAAAGTGCTCTGCGTCTGCAGGGCAAGAGAGAAAGAGAAGAGGGATGAGAGGGGAGGGGGGGCGGTGGGGGGATGGGGGTCCTCATGGACCTCTCCCAGCCTGGCGTCTAGAGGATTTTACACCATTTCATCTCAAAAATGGAAATGTCACGGCTCGGTACATCTTCCCAACAATTGGAATCTGGGCCAGTGGTTTATTTATTTCATTTCCCACCATTCTTGTATAAGCAGCATTCTCCTTCATATAAATTGTTGTTGTGACTTTGTCTTTGCCGTATTCTTTCTTTCTCTGTTTCTCTTTCCATCTCTCCGTATCCCTTCCTTCCTCCCTCTCTCCCCTCTCCCCTCTCCCCTCTCTCTCAAATAAATACTGCAGGGTTCCTGCCAACAGGTTCGCACTGATAGGGATGAATAGTTCCACTGCGAGATGGTACAGGACCCAGGGTTAGGAAGGAAGGGAGGGAGACGGGGTGAGCAGGGCGCCTGGTGGCTGAGGGATGTCTGTCTGGGAAAGGGGGTGTGGAAAAAATTGGATAGGGGGATTGGATTAGGAAGAGCTTGAGACCCAGCTGGATGGAAAAGAAGAAAAAATACTTTTTGACTGTTAGTGAGAAAGAGGAGGGAGAGATTGTGAGGGAGGATGTGAGAAAGGAACAGAGACATTTTGTCCTGGAGGTATGGAAATACTTGTAATTAGCTCATGTGAATCACTGCGGCCTTGTGTTTTGGGTGAGTAGGATGTTTATGACAGTCACACATAATGGCAAATGAAACGTGTGAAACCAAAGATGACCCATAATGACAGATTCTTTTTTAGTCAGTTTTGTGTGGGCTCGTCCCAAGAATTGGCGCAGCGCGCGTTTCAACATGAAAGGGCGATTTCACAGCTTCAAGTGGCATCGGAAAATTCTCTTTTATGTGAATTCCAATTTCATACCCGCTGCTGCTGAGTTTTTTGGAGGGAGGGGGCGGGGTTTCTGGATAGTTTTATGTCTTGCCACTGTATTTTTAAGACTGTACGAGTGTCAGAAAGTCGCTGTGTCACAGGCAGGGTCACTAGGAGGAAGACAAAATGATGCTGTCTCATTGGCACAAATCTAAATCATCATTTTTGTTAAGATTGTACAAGGTCACACAGAACAAGCCGACCACTGGTTCATCTCCATTACATCTATTATCCCCTCTCCACACCCCCGTGTTGCTGGAACTTGTTTGTGACACAATGCTGTCCTAACTCATTAATACAAAGCCTCTGGGAGCCATTGAATGTTGACAGAACCCAAACAGGGTTAACAACACCCCATCTCTTAACCTGACATTACATGTACTAATGGTCTCTTTAGCAGGACAGCCGCATCGCGGTGATGGAGGGAAGGGCTTCTTGGACCACGTTATGCTTTTCTGCCGCTCAATCCGAGGATTTAATTACTCCTCAGATGATAATTATTGATTTCCTACTGTTTTAATGTGCATGAAAGAACGGGGCTCTCTCGAAGGATAAGCCTTCGTTAACCGCTACACAACAACAAGGCCTGGGAAATATGCAACAGCCAGGTTCTGAGTTCTCTCTCAAACTCCCGGTGATTTCGCAGGTACTTCATTGATCGGCACACAGACCTGGAGAGGCAGTTCAACATCAACGTGGACGACGGGAAGATCACGCTGGCCAAGCCTCTGGACCGAGAGACGGATATGTGGCACAACATCACAGTAACCGCAACAGAAGTCAGTAAGTGACCCCGCTCGACTCCGGTCCCTTCCTGCTGTGCACATCATTCCTCATGAATTGTAATGTCTAGTTCAAATTCAGCATACCATTAGGCATTCATTGGCAGGCCTAGCAGAAAACGGCGAGGAGACACGTACCATATCTCTTTTTTCTTCCATGCAGCTTCAAAGGTTGTCTGAGCCAAAAGGAATCGCTGACCTGGTACACACAATCCTCTGTTCAACAGTATAGTGCTTTGTAAACCGGCGCTTTTAATCGCTCTGAGAGTATGGCACAAACAATTAGCATTTGAATCCACAGAGGCATTAAATACGTTAATTTGCTGAGTTTTGATTGAATTAAACAGCTCAGTAGTCAATTTGTGGAAGTGCAAGAACATTAAGACGTATCAAATAAACAGTTTTAAAGACATGCTCCAGAGTGGATTGCTCCAACGCCAGCATCCATTACAGATTAAAGAACATCTGCGAACCGCAAAACTCACTGACTACGTAGAAAATCTTGCCGGCAGAGCTACAAACAGCTCAAACCATATGTAAGGCTTTATTTGCATACAGATTGTTTCAGGGGGGCTGTATGTTGTGATAAAGCTTAATGTACCCCTAAAGCTATTGGAATAGAAATTTACACAGCTTGTAACTTTTTTTTTCCTGTCCTCTTCCGCTCTATCGCCTTCCCTCTCTCACTGTCTCATCCTCTATCTGTCCCTTTCTTTGCTTAATCAAAGGAAACACACATTAATTGTCAGAATAAAGTGAAAGCCCAAACACTGTCATAATGTTTTGGCCGTGCAGTACAGACAAATCCCACCATTACTGCACCCCCCTTGGAGGAATTGAATGTGTCTCATTTGATAAGCCGCTTGCCTTGTCATGTCTTGCACCCATACATTTAATGCGAGTTTCCATGCCTCCTGGCAAAGTAACTGTGGTTTGAGATAGTGGCATCTCTGAGAACACCTAATAGGAATTTGCCAAAATAAATATGGCAGTTTTGCTATTCTTCACGCATGGGGAGGGGGAGCCGGTGTCTTCTCTGCCTGACGCCATTTGCCACCCAAACAGAGGCGCGTTCTGCTGCCTTGCACCAGTTGACATCTGACTAATCAGATTCTATTCCCTGTCTGCTGCTAGTGGAAAGTTACTTTTGTAGGAGAGGGGGGCTCTGTCTCCTTCCCTCCTTATGCCCTAATCCATCTATCACTGTCTATCAGACTGTCAATTTCCACTCTCCTCACTGTTTACTTGTTTTTTTACCCGTGTCCAGGACTGCTGGAGGCTTTCAATTTCTAGGTTTTATTAAAAACAGAATAATAAAAGAAATGTATGTATGGACAATTAGATAATTCAATGCTTTGTCATTCTTCTATAATTCTAAGACTCCTTCTGAGATACCAGGTGAAGTGAGACTATGTAAGCTTGGAAAGAACAATCACAAGCTTTCCCTGCGAAATGAAAACGTTGAATGCATAATCAATAACACGCCACCCGTTTACGCCGTAGTTCATGGTAGCTAACATTAGCTAAAGCAAACGGTCAGATGGATTCTGTCAAACTGATTAATGAGCACAATGGCTCACAATTTATTGCTTTTTTCTGATGGCGTCTTTACGGTAGTTGGCTCGAGCCAATGAATGAAGACAAACTCAAGGTAATTACAACACTGGCCACTTGTGGCCTTGTGGTAATAGTTCTAGCTTTAGCAATTTCAAATCAAACATTTTACACTGTCCAGACTATTAGGACTAAAATATAAAACTTTGATAGAGATAAAATAATCTTTAAGACTCCTCACTTGCTATTGACGCGTGACACAGCCCTCTTGAGCCCACATTAATAGATAATTGCTTTTAAAATTGGCATTTGCGCCACTTATTAATAAATACAACCATTCTCAGGGCCACTCAAAATGGACTGTCAATTACGAGTGATGAATAATTCCAATCAAAATCTAATCTAATTAAACTACCTTTTATTGTCTTTTCAGACTTCAGTTAGCAACGACTCATTAATATGCATGTTTTAACCCTCATGTTTTAAACATTACAGTGTACGGGGGATTTTCAAAAGCACTTTGAATGGGATTTTTTTTCCCTTTCTGTTGCCTAGAATCCTGTTTTGCATCGTTGATACCAGCTGAAACGTAGAATGATGTGGCTTATCATCTGTCCTCCCATCGGCTCAGGAAATGAAGGGAGAAATAAAGATGGAAAATAAAGGAAATTAAAACTAGGTTACAGAATTTACCTGGGATTTCATGTGTAACCTTGTTTTTCTCCTAGTTTTATACAATCCTTATTGTCTTTGCATCTTTTGTCTCCTATCTATCTGTCTATCAGAAAACCACAGTCAGATATCGAGGGCAATTGTTGCCATCAGGGTAATGGACATTAACGACAACGCCCCTGAATTTGCTGCTGATTATGAGGCCTTTCTGTGTGAAAATGGAAAACCTGGGCAGGTAAGGAATGAAGTGTCTCATTCATCAAACTGGTGATCTATCACTTTCGTCTTCTCTCTGCCTTTGTTTCTCTCCCTTTTCCTCTCGTCTAATGCTTGGCCACAGTGAATTATAGCCTATTTATTTCACAGGGAAACTACAGAGGTGGGAGTATGGACCTTTTTCCCCACAACAGTTCTCCCTTGACACTGTGTGTGCAGCGCAAAGGGGAAATGAGAGCAGTCAGAATTGATCAGAGTGGATCATAATTCAAGACTTTCTTTCATGTCCTCCTCCAGATGGCACAGTGCTTTCCCCAGCCAAAAAATCCTGAACAAGTACTTAGCATTCTCCTTCTCATCAGTCGACCTCATTCAGGGAACCTGCATACATACAATAGGGAGCTTTACTAAAAGGAGGCGGGAAAAAAAGCAAACTGAAGAAAGGGAAAGTGTCCTGTAGAGCTCGAATTCTAATTTCCAATCAATCATAAAGACATACAGCTTGATAAGACCTATGATGACAGATTAACAGATAGAGCTAGGAGCCTGAGAGTGTGCCAGACTAGACAGGAGCCTATTGATAATAATCTAAGATCCAGGAATGAATAGGGCATATATTTCATCAGGTGTGATCCAGCCAGTGTTACATCGAGGCAATCTGCAGTGGTGAAAACAGAGTAATGAATAGGCTGCCTCTTCTAATGGCTTTGAGCTCTCTTCTCTCTATATATCGCCACATCTCTCTCTCTTTTTAACACAGGTGATCCAGACTGTCAGTGCAGTGGATAAAGACGACCCGATCCAGGGCCACTACTTTGACTATCGTCTAGTCCCAGAGATGCTCAACAACCCCAATTTCACCATCAAAAACAACCAAGGTGAGAGAGAAAGAAAACCCAGGCAGAAACATTTCTGCGGCGCAATGACTGAAGCTTCTGTAAATTTCTCCAATGGCTTTCCAGTCTAATCTCTAACCCACGGCATGTTAGCAAAACTGGAGATGAAATCTGGTGGATCAGTGTAGCTCACAATTAGCAGATGTGAAATTGTCTGGACACCAGCTTCTTTTTACTCCCCCAGTGCGTTTTGAGGGAAACTAAATGAATGGTATCCAAATGGCTTTTCCTGGTAGTCTTGCAGCTCAATGTAGGGTGACTTCCTAGAAGCTGTGGCAGTGTGGCAGATGGTACAAAATTTATTTGCTAAATACTCTGATTGGCTTATTTGCTGCTTTTCCCATCTTTGTTCAGTTCCTCTTCTCCTGCAACCCCCTCCATATTCGCTTCTAAACAGCCTGTGTTCACAATGACGTTGGGTAATGTTTTCAGCTTGGGGCAAAAATTCTTCATATGGCACTAGCCTTCTGTTTCCATGCAGGGGCTGCAGGCTACCTTACTGCAACGGCTCTCTGATGGAAGAAAGAGCCTATAAAAATCAGGTCATCTAGTCATCTTTTGACTAAAATAAAAACCTTTTACTTTATTTTTTGAGACAGGTATATCACATGACGGGAGGGGATGTGAAATGCGCATGCAATAATCAGAGCCAAAGAAAAAAATAGGCTTGGATATGTATGGCATATTCATCCCTCTCACAACAACTTAAAAATATATTTTCCTTATCGCATATGTGCACAACTCCTGCCAGAAAACTGAAAGTCAGAAATGAAGGAGCTATTTAAGAGACTCCAATTCTCTGCTAAATACTCTGTCTTAACTGTGGATCAGTGTCAGAGTGTATAAAACATGCAGGTTCCTGAACCCTGCCTTTTCATTCAGAAGAGATTTAATAGTTTCTTAAGATGATGTAACAGATAAAACCCCTTCAGAAATGTTTCACCAGTATAAGCACATCTCTGCGTCGCTTCAAACAGCGGAGACACTCCACGTTTTCCCCTCACTCACCTGAATCCAAAGAAACTATGTGTTGTGATTCAGCTGTATGTATTATTGCATACAGCACCAACCACTTGTCTGCAGCGCTGCTAATTCTGAGCAGAGAAACGAAGCCCATCACATCGTATCCCCGAGCACTTCACAAACTATTTCTATCTGAATCTGCAGCTGTGGGAGACACTTCAGTGAAGAACGTCAGGCCCCCGTATGCCTCTGTGTGCTGCTTTTGTTTGCGATGATGGATCTAATTGTAGGTATTGCAGAGTGAAGAGGTTAGGGGGTTGCCCACGTTGGAGAAAATGCGTTGTGACCAGCTGTGCACAAGATATCAAGCACTGACAACACTGTGTTCGGGAACTGAAGTTGCAACACAGCAGAGCCTTTTAGTCCAAAATGTAAAGCTGAGTTCATCAACAATACAACGCACCACTACCAGATTTAATATGCATAAGTCACAGAGCGTTGTACTTTGTATATTTGAGAAACTGGTTTAGTTGCAGAGATCACACACATCATCTGTTAACATGATGCACATGCATGTGCCAGGTCACTGGTGTGTATACATGAAATGACTCTGACATTACACAGAGTTACGCATACGCTAACTGAAACTGAACTCAGCAGGCCTTGCTTTACACTCTCCTAAGACTAAAGGCAGACAGACCCACAGATAAGCAGCGGATACATGCAGCTGCACTAAAGGCATCAGGGTCTAAGAAACATCCAGTTATTTCTGAACCTACCTGTACATGAGTACTTTGGACTCGTTTATCACCAGTGTCTTGTGCTGGCTAATTTACTGACCTTTGGCTCTTTTTGACTGCTGTCATTGACAGTAAAAGCACATACATTTATTTTAAAGTTCAACTGAAATGGATTTCGTGGCAGCACGACTCTGCGGTCCTGTACACTTGCCCCAGTTTGTGCCTCTCATCTATTTCCATGAGAGTCACAGAGTTAACTTGCCAGTGACTCCAAAAATCAATTCACGGTGACCTTTTCTAAACCCAGACAACACTCACCCAAATTCTGAAGGTATTTCCCAAATCCTCACAGGCATGTCTGTCAAACCTAATCCACAACTTTTGAAACCATCTGATCTGTTTCGAGAATTGACTTCAGTGTGTAATAGGTGTTGTCCTTAATCTTCAAAAAGAATGTCTTCGTTTCTAAGTTACATTTATCATTTACTGATGCAAGGTTGCCCATGTCGGAGCCCAGCCAGACAAGTTGTCAGTCACTCGTAAAGCCCAGCCTTCCCTTATAGAGCCAAAAGAGGAGTTCTCATGTGTTTTTCCCCCTTTAAGCGATTAAAAGAAAAGATTTCAGCTGGACTGCTGCAGCTATGCTGCTTTCTGATGAGTGCATAGTAGGTTGAATGTATAATAAATAAGTAAAACAGGTTGAATTATTACATGTCTGTGTTATAGGATGAAATACATTTTCACTGCACACCAACAGCAGTATGCGCTGTGAGATCGTCACCTTAACAACAGCGAGTTCTTCTGTCTAGATAACACTGGACCTACTGACTTCATTGTGCCTTTTTGTTTCCTTCACTCCTTTGTTATTATGAAGCATTTATGCCCTGCTGCTTCGGTGTGCACCAGTGTTATGCAGCTTCTCATCATCTTTGAAGACTTCACAAGTTCAGAGAAGTTTCCAGATTGTCAGCGTCACTTCTACTGTCATTCCTGTCATTTGGAGCCTCCTACATATTAAGTTATTTATAGAAAAACCTTAATTCAAATGAGCCACTGCTTTTGTTATGGTGATGTTGAATATTTAATTATACGCCATGTTTTCATCAGAATCCTTCAGTCGCTGGAGTAAACACGGTTAATGTGCCATAATGTATGAAAGGTGCATTTAAAAAAAGATAACTCAAAAAAGCGTTCCTGCAGCAACGGTGAGTTTAGTCTATTTGAAGGTTATCTGCACAGCTGTCTTTCTCTTTGAGTAGCAGTCTCCTTCTGTGGATGGCCTGACGGGCAGGAAATGTTCACTTCTATTTTTACCATCAATGGTTGCCAAGAAAATAAAAATTGACCCGCATACAAGAACAAGACCTCACGGTTTACTAAAGTACAGTAGATATTTGCATACTACTACACGCTGCTGCGTGATCCAAATGAAGTCGGACATGCTGGCGCTGACAAAGCAGAGCACGCGACTTTGCGACAGCGCTCGTGAGAAAATAAATCTGAGCATATGTACACATCAATTACAGCCTGTGCAAAGCAAATAATTCTATCATGAAGCGTTCCATCTTTTGATTAAGTTTGCTCTGTCAACGCAGATGTTTCAACATGGCCCGTCTCTCTATAGCGTCAGATCTCCTCCCCCTCCCCCTCCTCCTCAGTGCACACTCAAGCAAAGAGAGCAAAGGTTAGACCATCAGAAAATCTTGTACGTTTTCCATAAGATCAGCAGGAGAAGGTTCTTATGGGAATGCAAGCGTTTGATAATGTGAGCAGGGTAAGGAGAGCCAGCTAATGAGCAGACAGCTTCACAGAAGTGTCATCAAAGAGCAGCTGGCACCTTTCTGGGTCGACATGTGCCATCTTCTAAGTCAGTGTCGCCTGCCGTGGACCCTTCATTTCCTCAGCTTTCAAAGGAGGGGGACAGCAAACTCAGGCTTGCCTTCCTTTAGAATTCCCCAATTGGACTGTCGAGAGAAAGAAAGGTGGCTGAAATCCATCTGCAGCACTATAATGTGAGAACGCTAAAAAGCCTAGTGACGATTGATGTGAAATTAGTTTACCCTCATGCTGCACTGATCTTCACACAATTTAATAATAGAACTTCAGTCTGTCGCCACCATGAATAATAATGGGTTTTTTACACATCTTTGCAAAGGTTAAAAAAATTATCTCTGGCTTTACCTTCCTCTGACAGACAATTCAATCAGCGTTCTAGCCAAGCATGACACCTTCCGACGACAGAAACAGGAGATGTATTTCCTGCCAATCATTGTGACGGACAACGGGAATCCACCGATGAGCAGCACTAACACTCTGACCATCCGAGTGTGCGGGTGCAGCAAGGACGGCATCATCCAGTCCTGCAACGCGGAGGCCTACGTCTTACCCATCGGTCTTAGCATGGGAGCGCTCATTGCCATTCTGGCCTGCATCATACTGCTTTTAGGTGAGGTGTTTCTTTTTAATGCCATGACATTGTTAATAATTTAATGTGAAAAAAGAATACTTTTATAATCTGACCTTTAGAAATGTTTCAAATTCAACCGACATCCACTTGTCAAAGCTTGACCTCGACTTCTTCTCTGTGTCTCCTTTCTATTTTTTTCTCTTTTTTTCTGACAGTAATAGTAGTTCTATTTGTGACCCTGAGGAGACATAAGAATGAGCCTCTGATCATTAAGGACGATGAGGACGTGAGGGAGAATATTATTCGTTACGACGATGAAGGAGGTGGCGAGGAGGACACCGAGGCATTCGACATTGCCACACTGCAGAACCCCGACGGCATCAATGGTTACTTGCCACGTAAAGACATCAAGCCTGACCTGCAGTTTATGCCCCGCGCGGGCCAACACTCGGGTCCCAACGGCGTGGACGTCGATGAATTCATCAACGTCCGACTCCACGAAGCAGACAATGATCCCACGGCGCCACCCTATGACTCCATCCAGATCTATGGATATGAGGGTCGGGGATCCATCGCCGGCTCCCTCAGCTCGCTGGAGACGGCGTCGTCAGACTCGGACCAAAACTATGACTATCTCAGAGAATGGGGCCCACGCTTCAGAAGACTTGGGGAGCTCTACTCTGTGGGCGAGAGTGACCGCGAGACCTGACCTTTGGTTTGTTAGAAAAAAGGACTTTTCCGATTTTTTTTCCTGTTCACATACTTGTATTAAACGCTAGGGGGTTTGCTGGCTTTTAGAAACAGGTGTTTAAAAAGAAAAAAACCATTAACATTAAGGGAGGCCACCTTTTTGTATTCTTCTTAGAGTGAGGTATAGCAGTTGTCATCTACTATGTCAGGCGCATTGTAATTGTTGAGCCAAACAATGTCTTTATTAGGAGATCTATGATTCTTGTGGAGTGTAACTTAGATTCCATTGTGGAGTGTCTAGCAGTATTTTGGGTGTTAGTCATTCGCTGTGACTGCCAGTAGCAGAAAAGCCCTTGGACTGCTGGTTGATACCCAGCATAAGGAAATAATGGATATTGCTTGGTTGTCTGAGGCTTGAGCGGACACCATACTCCATGGACAGCAGGCTGGACTACAGAAGCTGCAGAAGGACATGTTTCGTGTCTCCCTAAGCCGTCCAGCGGATCGGTGATGTGAAACACACTGACAATGAAAAAGCAATATATGGTCTACATTACAATGATGAATGTATGTATGATTTGAAAAACACAAAAAGACAAACGAGTATTGGCTTTAAGGTGAATTTGTTATCATTTGATATGTACTCCGGTGGCCACATTTATAAACTATCTAAAGCCCAGAGAGGCTTGCTTTATACAACTCTTTGTATTTACACGCTACTGTGTTACTAGCCTATAAAAGACTGAGGTGAAGACAAAAAAGAGAAATGTAGAAACTCTGAGGCCTTCTTTTTACAGAAGCAACATTAAATACAATTGTAATCTACTGTTTTTTGACAAGAGACGTGTTGATCCTTCATTATCGTTCTATGAGTTTTTGTACATCTGTTCTCAAATCATTCTTTTTCTGTGCTGACAATTTAAAGTGAGTGTGTTTAGATTATTTCACATACAGCTGTTTTTCCAGCCACTATTCCATAACAGCCAAACTATATCGTGAATTTACTGCAGTTGATGACATAGGCTAGATGTAAGCGGGCAAACGAGAGCTCCAAGCTACTGGAACAATCCAGATGGTCTTATTAATTGGGACTGTAGGAATGAGACCTTTCTGACACATGCTAATTCTGTGTTAACCATATCTCATAATATATTCTGAGGTACGACCATCTGAGCACAATACTCCAATTGAACCCTGCGAGAGCTGAACATGAAATCTCATTTAGGAAACGCAAGTGAAATAAAAGATCCAGAACATGTGCATATTGTGCTCCCACTGTATGATATCAATAAAAAAAAGACTTGTACTGTACATAGAGTTACTGCTAACGTCATTAGCTTTCAACGAGGTGGTAGGTTTTGTCTCTGCACGTTAGCTCTTGCACATAATGAGAAGTTCAATGGCACTACAGCTGCGTGCATACTCAGTTTGTACTGATACAGTATTATGGCAGTTCTCGGTAGACTAAACAATATATATTGAATAGTCCTACATGCAGATAATATTTTCTACTGTGCTTTAATGCTTCTAAATGTGTATGTTCAATTATTTACTCCCTGTATTGTAATCTAAGATACCCTGTATTGTTTCCTACTTTGTGAAATATATTTTTATAAATACTGTGGAATTGGTGTGGTTTTCTTTCGCAATAGAGTGAGTTGCAGACAGAATATTAACACTGCTTCAGGGACATTTCATCAATTCCATGTGAATCTCTATGGGGAGCTTTCTCCAGATAGCTTTTCCACTACTTCTTTTATTATTTTACTTTACGTGTTTAAGCACAACTGCAGCTTTACACTGTTTACAGTGTTTGCTGTAATGGATTTGTGGGTGCTTTTTGTTGTTTGGTGGCTTTTTTTTCTTATGGCAAAAACTATGACTGAAAGTGGAGACACTACAAAATTAAATTGCAACATTTCATCACCAAATAGCTCCCGGAAAGCCTTGAAAGTCACACAATACCCAACAACAGACTCTAAGAGCGGGAAGCTGTGCTGAATGTCTAAAAATGCTAGTGGCAGGCTGATGCGTCATCAAAAGCAGCCCTGTAGCATTATATTACCCATACTGTTCTTCACTTAGTCACCTAGCATATTCTGGCCCTCACTTCCTTTAACAGCCTTTTTTGCTGTCTTTTTTCTTGCTGCTGAAAAAGGAAAAAAAGACTTTACAGCTGTAGACTGAACCTGCGCCCCAAAACTGCAGCAAGATAGGACCCCCCCCACACACACATGCACACCCACACACACTTTCCAGCAGCTTGAAAATGTTTATGGTGTTGAAGGCAACCTTTCATCCCTAAAAGTTGCCGTTTTGCGTGTTCAGAAAATATATAGTATTACGAATGTGTTTTTTATCAGTTCGACATTACGAAGCTGGGACAGCTTTTAGAGGGACGAGCATGATGAATGTTGAGTGGCTCTGTCCCATCGACTGGACCTTTGAGCAGAGTCGCTATCATTCAAAAAAGAATCAAGGACAATATCACTGCAATATCACTTAGTATGTCATCACTGAAGACAATATATGATTCTTTAATTATACAGCCTTCTTAGACTGATGCAACCTAATTCGCTGTCTATCATTATCTATGTGTTATCAAAGGGAAAAATTAAGCTTGAAGACAACTGTGAATTAATCCTGATTTATTATTCCCACAGTATGCACCCAGGGAGATAAAAGTTTTGCATGAGAAAAGCCTTCATTGTATTAATTAGTCTGGGATGTAAACAGTGATGTTGGGTTACAGTAATACTTATCTGTTATTTTTATTTCATTTTTTTTTTACCAGCAAAGGAGATTAGATATAATGCAATTTCCCATTTTCTTGCCTGTTTTTTTTACTCTCCTGCCTTTTTTTTTTATTTCTGACATTGTCTCCTCTTTGTTAATCTTGTTGAAAGATTAGACTTTTGTTCGGCTTTATCTGATATTGAGGTTTCTCATAAATAACAAAAGCTTTTGATTGTATCAATTACTGCCTGTGCCTCACTGAACTCAAAGGCACAAAAATCACACAAGCCACTATGTCTATATATAGAGCGTGTAGTACACACAATGAAGACCGTTGTCGTGATGTAGTGAAAACAATATGGATCCTTGTCACAAAGATTAGATACATTTAATGTCAGAAATACTTCAACTCCTGTGAACCGATTCCACGCTGCAGCACACTACTGCTTCCAAACTGCTGAGGTAGTTCTTCACACGCATTCGGCCTGTAGAGTTGTGAGTGGAGACAAACCTGAAGGCTGCTGTCTTTATGCATGTGATCCATTAGCAAAAAATCAGTCATGGAACACGTTTTACTGACTGATATCTCCCACTAAATGTTGGCACAAATTGTTTTCTGGAATGTGCGACCCCGGCAGGTCAGCGCACTCATTTGTAGTCAATGTTCATGCTCCTCACTGCTGTGTATGGCTGCAGGTCTGACAGAGGTTGCCTAACTAAACAGTAAATCAAATTATCTTCTCACTCTTGTCAAGTAATGAAAGTGTCCCTCGGGTGACAACCTTGCACTTGTTGTTCCCTGCTGATATGTGCCAGATTTTATAAGGCAGGCCTGTGGCTGCAGCTCGCGTGGTAAAGAAATTGTAATTACTATTGCCTGGCAGAGATGCCCTCAATTACAAACAAACTTTGGTGCATACAAATTAAAAAAGCCGACTTGTGTTCTGGATTTTGAGATATGGATATCGTGGGTTGGTATTTCCCACCACTTTCTTTTCCTTTTTTCACTCTTTTGCATATTTATCATTGTACTGTTTTCATGGATGAATTCACTCCTTTAGGGGGCCCTACAGCAAAAATGAGCAGTTGACCCTGCTGACCCATTCCTACCACTTTGCGTATTGCATATGTAAGTACACACAAGTACACAGCATGCTACACACTCCAGATTAATTATATTTCTGCCTAAATCTCCAGAATCCAACTGTTCCTCCTGTGCAAAAATGCAACCTGGACCCCGGTTTGCTGTGCACCAATCAGCTTGTGGTAATTTCATTAAACACTAATTTATTTAGCAATGTGCACCATGGAAGCATAATATCAACAGAAGTAATGAACGCTGTGAAACCACAATTTCACACAAGAAGCCCTGAACAAATAAAACCTTCAAGTTTAGTTAATAATGTAGTATTTGTACACTACATCTTTTAGTGTTCTCCAACTATACTAGTTGTGTGTTTTTTTTACCGTAATTAAAAATAAGTCATATATAATAATTTATATGTAAGTACAAGAAGAAAGAATTTTACTTTTGTAACTTGAATGGAGTCTATCCCAGCTGTCATCAATGGAGAGACAAAGTACACCCTGGACAGGCAGCCAATAATAGCATTTAAACTAATAATAATTACAACTAGCCCTGGCTCCCTTCCCCCACAGCTGAAAGCTCCTGCATTACCATCATGTTGTTAATTAATGTAAATGTGCAGGTCACAAAAATGCATGATTATGGTTGTGTCTAGATACATTTAGCCGTTTTTTAACATTAGGGAATAAATCACAGCGATGGCCGTGGTGCACACTCGCCCACGCCGAGAGCTTGGTTAATTATTGGCAAAGTCTTAAAGTTAAGGAAACACAGAGTTTGTTTAGCCTAAGTTTTAACGTCTTTTACACCGTGGTCACATACTTTTTGGCATAAATGAATTCCACTTTATCTTTGAGCTGGTGGTGGCATAGGATGAAGCCTGATTGTGTGTAGAAGCTGATGCAAAGGAGCAGAACAACAGCTCTGAACTGGGATTTATTGTTTAGAAATTCTCTTAATTGATTAATTGAATTTATTTCTATAGACTAAATATTATGCATACATGTATGTATATGTAGTTTTGATTCAAATTAGATTTTGTTGATAAACCATTTGTTATGTGTTTGTATTCCTTGTTTAATTAGTAATGTTTGTTTCTGTATCTTGCTCCTACATGGCCCGGTCAGCCAGTCTATGAACTCCCCTCTGTGTTTAGTTCATTAGGTCAGTTTGTTGTTTTGCAGGCTGGTTCTGCTGTTAAGTTTGCTTTGCTCGGTTTATTTGATCTCTTTTACTGGCCCCGTATTTTCTTATATATTGCTGTTTTTTTTATTTTTCACATCTTTGGGTGAAACATTTTTGAAATTCTATCTGTGGCCATCCTCGACATAAATCCTCTTCCATCCTTGGGAAATGCATAACAGTGTGTGTGTGGAACATGTGGAGACAAAAGGTATCCAGTATGAATGAAAGTTGGATGAAACATGGAACCCATAGAAAGGGTGTAATTCTCTGCAAATAAAATTAAAATCATGGCTTTTCAGATTTGTGTTTAGTGTCTTTTTAAGGCCTTCAGCATTTAAGTTGCAGTTGTGATTTTCTTTACATGTTAATGTTGAAATGACAATATACACCTTCACACATGTAAGACTGGACAAGTGTGGATGGGTAACAGAGTAACACACAATTTACCGTAATTCGTTCACTAATCTCACATACAGGCCTGTTCAGAAAGACTTTGCAGAACTTAAACCAAGTGCATTACTCTTTACAAACACATATATATTACTATAATTAAAAAAAACCTTGGAATTTCTCTCAGACAAATATTTTTCTTCTGTTTCCTCTCAAAAAGTCCCAGTAGAATTCACAAACAAACCCATTTCTTTTTTCTATGAATGTATTCACTCATTAAAGACTGAACTTATTCAGGCAGGATAACCTTAACTGCAACTTTTTTTAATTAAGTTCCATCAAACAGTGTTTACATGTCTAATTTAGTCCACTTTGATCTTCTGAGGTTGCTGCGAGAAATGTTCCACAGCATTACTACAAAAGGAAATCTAAGTAAACAGTGCGATCAGGTGCAGCTATATGTAGTGGAATAAGTGGACGTGTCTTAACAAAGGATAATGAAAATCATGAAAGATTAAAGGCAGCCTCTCAAAGTTTGTTTCCGGGAGTGGACAAAGAACTTTGGGAGGCCATTAAATGTTCTGCACTGAGAGAGAATCACACTAATGGACTAACCAATCTTGTGTTTTCACCATTGGTCACTGAACCGCCAAAGCACAGAAACACCATATGGTCCGAGCTGCTGGTCTCATTCATCGTGCAAGCAGTTTTCAAAGTTTGGTTGACATGAAGGACAATGTGGGCAAAGCGAATTCAGCAAACCTTTAGCTCAAGTTAGAATGTTTTATTCTTTCACTTTTATTCTCCTCCCGTGCGCTGGATCTGTGGGAGCCTGTACGTTCATTTAGCACACAACACAAACCACTGACAGGAGTAAATCTGCATGTTGACTCTTTGCTTGCTGCTTGTTCCAGCCGGCTCAGCTGCTGAGCAGGTGTGGATGAAGGTGGGTGTGTGCCAGTAGGAACTTCATTGTCTTAGCTTAGTGGGTGTAAAGTTATTGTGAACTTTTGGAGTAATCTTAGTGATTTCTTTCCTCAGGAGAAATATCATGTGCTGATGTGAAGAGTAAATTCCGTGATTACACCTTTAATTCAACTCCAATATGTTTTCGTGTTGTGGTTTCACTGGCGTATAGTATAGCTCTTGTTTTGATTCAGTGGTTGCTAGCACGGTGGTCCTAATCATACACCGCCGAGTGTATAATTGACCCCCTTTTAGCAATTAGCATTAATTAGCACCTCTGTTGGTGAAAAGCACAGCCAGCAGAATTGCACCAGAACTGTCCTGCCGTTTCTGCAGTGCACCGGAGCCTCGGCTTCAGCCAGATAAATCAGTCCCGGACCCAGCCTGCCCCTCACAGCTGCTCGCGGGATAAAGGAAGCTTCACTCTGCTGGACGACAGAGTCAATCTCATGAGCAGATGCACGGGGATGGGTTCGGATAATCTTTGTTTGACACTGCACAGTTGGATGTTATTATATCTGGTTGATTTACAGACACATTGTGGTGTCGTGGGTCGTTGTTTGACTAAGAGAAATGCGCCAGTTGCTGCTTAGAGTTTTGACTAAAAATAAGCTTGTTGTGCACAAAAAAAACCTCCAATCATGTGTTAGTCAGTCTGTATTTTGTATGTTGTAACCATTATCTTGCTGAGAAAGCTGAGAGAAAATTGTCCGGTTGATAGTAATTGGCCTCAATTGCCTTTTGAAGTAATAACCCATCATACTTTCACATAAATAATTGATATGTCAGCTTATTTAAGGGAACAATACTATATTGTGATGCACGGTAAATGATCAGTTTCACATTTCTGTTCTCTTGACAGCATTTCACAGAGAAGTTTACACAATTTAAAAAGGAATTAGTATGGGCGAGGGAAAGCAAAGAAACGGTAGGTAATGGTGAGGTAATCGTGAAGTGATGATGCCTTACTGAGTGCGGCTCTGTGTGATGCTGCACTTTACTGGAGGGGACACAAAAGAGTAACTAATAAGGAAGTAATGATCAGATATTGGTTATGTACCATTTAGCAGCTGATTCGGGGGCAATCAGGAACAATCCACTAAGGTAGTGGTCAATACGTGCATATCTAATCATTGGTTCATTAACGTGGAGAGCAGCAGTGTATTCTCAAGTGTGTTTAATGCTTCCTGTGGATGCTGTACAAGCTTTTGAGGTGGATACAATTATACTAAGTTTGAATAGACAAATGATGTATAATACATAGCACTTGGGTCGGGCACACGTTGGCGCTTCAGACTGTGATGCACTGTGATATGTCTTTGGAGTGTCTTGTTTGAGCAGAGATCTTTTCCAGAGAACTATTTAGAACTGCCTTTTGCTTTTAGTTTAACTTACTTATGTGACAGATGGGCACAGTTTGCTAAGTGGGCCAACACTTCCACAGTGAGATAGTTTACACAAATCAAAGAAAAGTAAATCAAACAAAGCCTCCTCTGCATGGCAACTTATAGGACATTAAGTGAATTTAAACAAGAGTAACAGAGCAATAAAGGCAGCCTACTTAGATGTGTACAACAAAGGACCATAATGGTTGTGTTGCTGGCTCCATCTTTCACCAACATAGCAGGACAAGCATTCACGGTGCCCAGATGATGAATCCTATTGACTGTCATACCTTTAGTGCCGTTAAGGGGTCGACATTTGCGGTTTTGAGCATATTTCTAAGAAAAACATTTGAAAATGATTACATACTGTAGCTGTACTAGCTTGAAATTACAGTATTACTTCTGTTTATGCCTCTTCTCATTGAACTGTGTTCCAAAACAATCCTCCTACCTGAACATTTTGTACACATGAATTCTGAATTACACAGGTAAAATGATCTTTACTTATCAGATCTTCTATTTGAACACAATACTGTACCGGATACTAAATTATAAAACTTTTATCACAGTATTTATGTATATATTGATGTTCACTGCCTTGTAATCTTGTTGATTTAAATCTAATATTCTTTTATCCCAGATGTATTATTCATCCTGTGATATGTTTTGATGTGGTGAATAAAAGAGTTGGCAGGCTCGTCTGTATAAACCCTCTGGTTAAAAAAAAAAGACTGCAACTAACCTCCTGCTGGGCTGTAGAAAATAATCGATACTATTACTATTATTATTATTATTACGTTCAAATCCATGTCCAAGCTTCTAAATCAAAGTATTCAGCGCGCGTATATGGGAAGTAGATCCTTTGGTTGTGTGTGTCAGTCGTCACTCCCTCATTCACACCTAAACCCACACATGCACCTAAATGATGTTTCACTGAAGTCATTTATTTGTATCATCTAAGCTTTAGCACAACGTGATCCACCGACACTTACGGTTTTAGGAAGCACATCAACTCCTGGTAGTAAGCTCTTGAGATGCCGTTTCTGTTGCTGCCACCTTTGATCGTGATATGCATATTTCATGACCAATGTGATGTCAATGAGTCCTAGACTAATCCACCTCGGAGCCAGAGGGAGCACACCCAATGATAAGGGTGACTGAACTCAAACAGACTGAGATAAATATTGTATTTTACAAGAAGGAGAGCGAGAAGACGTGGCGGGGCTGGGGGACGCTTCGTCAGTGGGACAGATGTCATTTTTAAAGAAGTAGAGAATGAGGCAAAGGGGGAAGCGATGGTCGGTGGAAGGTGGAAGAAAGGATGTTTGCAGGCCAAATGTTGCTGCCCGGAGACACTGAAGCTGAAGCTGCTGTGTGAAATGAATGTCTGTCAAGTTTAAACTTTGCCTGCTGTGTTGACCCTGACAACACACACACACCGCATCCTGTCTCAGCCACTCTATTCACTCATCTCAAATCCATACATCATTTAAATCAATACATTTCCTCTAACAACAGTTAGTTGATGAAACAGACTGAAAGTAGAAAGAAAAAAAAGATGTGATTTTATTTTTTAATAACAGCTGCATGTTTTAATCATTACAAGTATGTTCTCGCCCCAGTATCATTTATTTTCTAATATAGCAACTGGGAGACGGATCTAAAGACACCCTAGTGAGCTGAAAATCCACCGCTATCCACCACACAATAAGGAAAGACAGAACTTACTCACACTATCTTCATCTTTCTCCTCAACCCTTTCATTTCCACCTCCTCTCTAATAGCTGGAGCACTTCACTTAGGCCAGGGGTGTCCAAACTCGGTCCTCGAGTTTGGACACTGAACACACCTGGTTACCTTGATCAGG
>JAUMHF010000017.1:21285397-21301187 GCA_032359275.1 Microctenopoma steveboyesi | reverse complement strand
CTCAACCTCCCGCACCAGCTCAGGCTCCTTCCCCATCAGAGAGGTGACATTCCATGTCCCGAGAGCCAGTTTCGGCAGCCGAGGGTCGGAACGCCAGGGTTCCCGTCCTCGGCCACCACCCATAACTCTGAACAACCACATATCACCACTAGTATAAACAAAAGCACCATTATCATGCACCAAACTGATGTAAAAGATTAAATTAACGTATTACAGTCATTTCAGTCTATCACTGATATTTCCAAATGTTATTTTTAAAAAGTATGACAAATCTGGCACATGAAAAAGCTGCATTTCTCATTAATAGGGGCCTGGTAGCTTATTGGGATAAGCAGCAGAAGTTAGAAACTCAGTGCTAGCATAAGTCAAATTTCATTGTAACTTAATATGTGATCATTGCAAGATTGAAACTGACAACTTGCTGTGCTACAAGTTCGCAACAGAAACAGAACGTAGAACATCTTATAAACACAACCTGGCACCACTAAAAAGCTCCAAAGAGCTCCTTTAAGTGAGGAAACTTTGTGCTGTTCTGTGAGAAGGCTACAATGCTGGCAGGCACAAGATTGTACAAAAAGATACTCATTTGTCTTAATAAGGTGATAATAGGATTTCAGGAAGCAATACACATAAAATCAGCAGACATAACGAGACAGGCAACATGCTGAATGCATTCGCTAACCATTTCATTTTTAACACTCAATTAATTGGTTCCTGAATGTGAAAGATGTTGTTATACTGTATGTTGACATCAGAGATTTATAAAGAGAAACAGTGTACATCTGCAGTTTTATAAGCCTTTCAACGGTGCAGCATTGTTTTAATTTTGATTTACATAGTTGCAGCTTTAAAGAGCCATTGAAAAAGAAACACTTGGTGGTATTTGTGAAAAATAGGCTTATTATTTTAGCCTTCCTCTAGTGTGTACAAGGGGAGGCTAATTTCTGCTGCGCCACATGCTCTCAGTGAGGGCTGAAATCACAGATGTGCTCTACAGGGCTCCGCATTGTTACACCAGCGTCAGCAACTTTCCCTACCACCTAGCATATGTGAAAACTCAGCCTGGAATGCATCCATGAGGAAGAGAGCAAAGGAAGCTTTGCTGACCCCAGACAAAATCAAATGGAGGGAGGTGAGGAATAAAGAGAGAGATGAAGAATGGAGAGTGCTGTGTGTGTGTGTGTGTTTGTGTGTGTGTGTGTGTGCGTGCGTTTAAAGTGAGTGGATGCTTCCATTTTCAGAGGATTAAAATGTGGCAGTAAAACTTTAATGATTCCCTGTCTGTTGACAAAACGACCATGTTACTTTCTACTACTTATCCACTTTCAAGATATCACACACACTCAGAACAGCGCAGTGTGCAGAACCTCAGCTATAGAGAAAATTATATGCACCTTTAAAGCTTTATGGAAACATTTTAAAACATTTTTAATCCAACATTATGTAAAAAATGAATGAACGTTGATACCTGTAATTATTCTAAATATACACAGCTAAACACCCCGAGTTCCTCATCACATCAGGAATCTTTGAATAAGTGTCAAAAGAAAAATGTCTAACTATAAGGCGGCTTAATTACTTTCAGAAAAAAAAAATTCAGTCAGTCCATTTCACAAGCACAGATACCGTAGGCATCTAATTTGTTAGTTGGCACGTCCTCAGCACTCATTAGAGACTGATGCACACGTGTTAAACCTGCAGGCATTATTTAACGTGACTGTGGGGGTGTGTACAGTACAGTTGCACTGCGCCTGAATTAGTTACAATGCTCTCATTGCTGTTTCTACAAGTGACTTTACATATTTTCTGGCTTAGCTCTACCAACCTTTGACCTGAGCAGGAGTCCCATTAGCCATAACTCCGTGCATGTATGAGGGCATTCATGACATCTAAGTGTATTTAACCTGGGATCACAACGAGTGTAGAAAACCTACTATGCATCAGGGATTTCTGAAATATGAAGCCAGGTTTGTAAAGCAATACTCTTATTTTTGAAAGAACTACCTTAGATAAAGCCACTTTCACACCTGCACATTAAATATAAGGCTATTCATGTTTAGCATTAGCTAAGACACTGGTGCTCCTCCCATGCTTTATTCCATTACTCCGCAGGCAGCATTTCATCAGCATCTTTTCTGGCTAGCCTGTGGTTAAACATTACAATGTCTTCAAAGATCTAATACTAGCTCGACCTGTAACTCAGTCCTATGATTTGGTTGGAAGGGTGAGCCTCCTTTTAAATCCTGTGGGAGGGAAAATATCTGTACTGCCAGAGCTTCCTAATGAGTCTGGGTCACAGATGTTATAGGCATAAACGTCTATACATACTACAGTGTACACTGCAGGCTTCACTTCACCTCACTTCAGTCTTTTGGTGACCCCCCTACTGCAGCTTGTTCCTCCGACATTAAGAAGATGTGTTCATCTCCATCTCTCAGAACTAATGCAGCAGTATGCGCAAGCAGCTCGACCAATTAGAGGTAACGCCTACAACCAGGTAATTGACTCTATATTTGCATTTCCTTACATTTGCTCAGTCTACCAGTTAAAGCCTTCCCACTGTGATGAAATGTGGCTTTTAAGATTATGTACCCCCCCCACCCCACCCTCTACCCCAACCTGCATTAAAAGAGAAATGGGTCTCACCGGTCACAGCCGATATTGCCCTTAAGCTTACATCTTTTATAGCAGCCAATGAGCATCATTTTCATTTTCATTTCATGTCCATGACTAGACTGGGCAGGAAATTGTCTTGTGCTCTAATGATGCCATGAAATGAACCAGTGCACTGAAGTTTAACAGATTGTCACAGCAATGAAAAAGGAGGGAACTAATAAAAGTGTACAAAAGCACGGGTTGTGTTTGTGTGTTCCCTTTTTGTGCACTGTATGTGTCATGTGCTCCTGTGCTACTGTATCTACACGCAGAGAAAAAGCGTGTTTGTGAGTGTTCTACTTTCTGTGTGTGACTATGAGAGAGCAGTGGGGGCACTGGCTGACCTTTCAGGGGACCTCCTTCACCGAAGCTGTCCTGTAGTGGTATTTACATTACCATTTCAATACACTGCCAGGCCTAGCTGGCAATAAAATATTCAGTTGACCTTTAAGGCAAAAAAAGACTTAGTTAGAAACTGTCATATCATTTAACCTTAAGACTGTACAGCGTAAGTGTGAGCTGTGTCTCTGTGTGCCCCTCATTACTGGCCACACTCTGACAGAGTGGTCTCTTTAACTGAAAGCAAGCCTGTGGCAAAGGAACTAACCTCCTGTTCCCAGTGAGAGCCATTTATTCCATCCCTGCCTCTGAACATTCAGCCTCCAAATTGAAGATTCAACCTTATGTCTTATTGTCATTCATCTGAACACTTGTCTTTTAAGTATGCATCAGATTTATATACACAGAGCACAAGCATCACTTGCGTTTACTCTGTCGACCTTTTCATAGTTGAGTGTTTTATTTTTTCTCTTTTTCTTCAGCCTTCAGGTTGCATATTCTTTGCAGCAATATTTATTTGTCCTTACCCTTGTGTCACCTCAGTTGGTTTGAAAGCGATTTAGTCAAACTAACACTTTCAGAAAATGAAATCCATTTATTTGGATGTATTTGAAATAATAAGAACACTGAATAGTTGCTTAAAATGAGCAGTGAGAGCATAAATGAGCACAGAAACTCAAACTGAGATTTCCGATAAGACATCTCATTTGGCTGTTTGATTGACAAGTGATCTTTGCAAAGTGCAGCGCAAAAAAATAGTCACAGCAGTGATGACTGGCTTAGCATTAACCAGACTAAAACTGATGGAAAAGCCGTCACAGTGAAGATGTGTTTCAGTCTTTTTTTGTTGTTGTTCTTGCTCAGTGATCACAAAGAGTGCAGTGAAGTCAGTAATGCATTTCTAGAACGGTAGCCAGTCGAGCAGCCAATATGTTCCAAGACAAAATAATTCTACTTCTAATATAGTAATCGCACACTAATTTGAATTATTTTTTGCATCATTTAACTGATGAAAACGTAGTACTTTTTTCAAAAGATTCATAAAGCTGTGGATTTAAACACCATTATTGCTACACAGAAATTAGTTAAGACATCCAAAAATATTTTAAGTAAAACAAGCTTCCTTTGAACACCTGTTTGTATATTAAAACGTCTGTCTTCCTCTCAGCCATTAGACCTGTCAGAAACCAGACTTCAGTTCAGATGTAATGCACACTTAACCACATTTCCGGAAAAATGAAATGCTAATTCATGTCTGTTTCCATCCCCGGCACTTATCTGTATAAATAACAGTAGTTAGATATGTTATGTTGGCAAAAACAGCTGGTGACACTCATTCTTCATTGGGTGTCAATAAACCATGGAAATGGAAGAGTCAGTAAAATCTCCAGTGAAATTCAAGGATTTAATTTATGCCATGATTCACTTTGTCACCTTTTGTTTTAATCAAT
Organism: Microctenopoma steveboyesi; assembly: GCA_032359275.1. Lineage (NCBI taxonomy): Eukaryota > Metazoa > Chordata > Actinopteri > Anabantiformes > Anabantidae > Microctenopoma > Microctenopoma steveboyesi. The sequence continues at coordinate 21,296,742 of JAUMHF010000017.1, read as the reverse complement.
AAACCAACTTTACCACCTCACCCAGTTATACAGGTACATTTTGATTTCTCTCTATCCTGGTCTTTACACTGTCTGAACATAGCTTCCCATCTACATTTCACTCAAGGTCTTGTGGATAAGCCAGTAGCCTTTAACTGATTTGGACCTGCTTTGCTGCCCTTGGTTTGGAATGACTTGTTGTCAGTGAAGGATATATGCATTTATGAATTCATTAAATTCATATGAAAATTCCATCCATCACAAAATGAATCATGCAGCAAGATGACAACATTAAGGAAACAAGTGGCAGTGACTTTAGTCCTATATAAACACAGTAGATAGAGCTGAAGCAGGCAGGTCACACAAAGAGGCCAATGAACGTAGTGAACTTTTTTACACTCTAGTAGGGCTCGTTTTAATGTTTCTATCTTGGAATAGTTGATTCTGGTGTATGCCTTGTGCTGTACTGCACAAAATTGTCAGGTACTAAGAAGCTGTCATGAATTCATAGCCAGGCCCCTGCTGACTGGATTCATCCACCATGACATCATTAGTTCATCCTCAGACTTGACTGTGTGAAAAGATCCGTGCATGCAAACATATGCAGATGTTGAGGCCACTAATCTGAACTTGCATCCGTTGGTACACAGAGACACATGCTAATGTGTGCACATCACAAACACACAACATATGCATAAGTAAAGGCACATTTCAGCATGAAGCTGACACAGTTACGCACACAAACACACACACACACAGGAAGAGAGAGAACCCATCTGCTTGGAACAAACAAAATGGATGCATGCCCTTTGGGAGTCCTGGCAAATGAATACTGTTGACAGAACAATTAGCATCTTAGAGACAGGATAACCTTTACTCAATACATCAACGTTATTATTCTCGACCTTCATTCTCACATCATTGTGTGGTAGCCCTATGTTCTTTTCTGCGTGTGTGTACTTAGGACTGCTGGCTCGTGCATGGCCGATCGTGTGTATAAGCAGTCTTCCGAGTCTGTGGTTATGAGTGTAAAGAACAGAGTGGAGCTGGAACCCTGAGGAACATGCGAAGTGTTTAATGTGGTGAAACAGGTGCAGCGAGACAGAAAGGGCAGTCCAGCCAGAGCTAGTAGGTTAGTCACACTCTGACCCTCACATCACAGAGCTGGCAGCGCTGTGGGCGGAGATGTACAAATTGCTTTTCTCCTCTCTCATTCTGTCACTCTGTCTCTCGTCCACTCTCTATCACTCACACACGCATTAGCCGATGATACCCTCTTATTGAAAAGCTGTTGTGGTTCTTTGATCACTACAAGGAGGTCGTTTTTTATTGTTAGTGCTGTGGGAGGATTTGGAGAATTTTGCTTAACAATCTTACAGGTGTGGGTCTGTCTCGAAGTGTAAACTCCAATTCAGGAGAGTTTGTCTTATTGATCATCATCATCATTTGTCCTCAGTGTCTTCACTGTCTCCGGCAGGTATGTGTATGATACAGTAAAACATGGTGATGTCAACTTTATTAGTGCAGTTAGTCTTGAGAAAACAACACAAACAATATGTCTTGTGTTACTGGTGCACTATTGAGATTTTATATGTATGCTTTGTAGGCACTAGAAGAGAAACTGAAGTAACAAGCAAACAAGCAAACAACAAAGTCAAGAAGACAACACATAAGGCTCTTCCAATTGTTTATCTTCATCTCAAATGAAAACTTGATTAAAAATAGTCATGAAGCTATTAGTAAGCAGACACAGGTATGGTGTATATCTGCAGTCCTAGGCCTTCTCTTTGCCCTCGACAAAAGGCAAATACAGTCTACTGCCACCTGCTGGTACGGAGAGTTATTTCCTCTTGAACGGGCACAAGACATTCCGTATGTGTTAACTGGCTATTGGTTGTAGTCTTTGTCACTTCTGGTGCTGGACAACGTGAGGCAACACACTAACCTTCACAGCTACTGGATGATGTTGTGTCTGTGCTCGTGTCCTTCTTTTTCCAGTGCCTCTGCTGACTGGCTTCTTCTCTATGTGTGACGAAATAGCTTTTGTATTTCTCAGTAAACAAAGCTTAATGTATTGATCTTCTGATGGTCTAATCACTTTTTGTCTGTGTAATGATGCTGATTTGACCCAGAAAAAGCCCCTTTTTGCTTGACTGCTGACACATTCCCTTTTCTTCTGATGCCTTGTTTCCCATCACCACTGTTGCTACTTGCTCAGCAAAGTTCTGCTGATAATGCACATCCATATTTGTAGGAGGTAAGCAATGGCTGTGATCCAATGAAAAGACCAAATCCACTTGAGCTTCATTTGAATGTGTAAATGACATTAAATGGCAGAAATGAGGGTATTCAATGCTCTGCATTAATTTGCATATTTGTCACACTTAAGGGATTCAGATCATCAAACAAATGTTTGCACAACCTGAGTAAAATCATTTTGCTTTAAATTAGGATTTTATTTATTAAGAGAAAAAAGGTGTCCAAATCTACCTGGCCTTATGAGAAAACAAATGCCCCCATTTCTGTTATATACTCAGGTATTTCCAAAAGGTATTCAATATATTCCTTTACACATTTGTTTGTGTATGTTTTTTTAGTTGTGGCCTGGTAGTTCAATACGTTAAGGTCAGCCTGGGATGCAGAAGGTTGTTGGTTCAAACCCCGCCTGACTCCTAATCCATTCCCTACCAGGTGTGTCTCTGAGCCAGACACCCAGCGCTAGCTCCTTGTAAGTCGCTTTGGATAAAAGCGTCTGCCAAGTAAATTAAATTAAATGTATTGTTTTTGTTTTGTAATCATCTAACACAATATAAAATTGCTTTGAAGTGGCCCATTTTATATATTATACTTCTGTAATATACTATTTACTATTACTAATACACTGAATTTTGTCTTAAGACCTCAGCATTTCTACACAAATTCTTTTTACGAGTCATATGTGGAATACATTTTGACTATGCTTGGATATGTATGGTATCTACAGCATCAAGTTCAATAGTTTTATTAGTTAAAATAATAATGATAATAAAGTAACCTGTTTTTTGTAGCACGAGCATGTACTTATTTCTTCACCTTAAATAAAGAATTTAAAGTGATATTTCTAGTCCTTTTTTTACTTCAGTGCCATCCGTGTGTTCCTGTCACCTCTGGTTATAGGGAACCTTTCTTAGCTGTCTAGTTGAGATGTGGCTGCATCCCCATCCATGGCACCTGTGACGAACCTTGTGAAAATAAACTTGTTTAAAATAGATCTTTCAGATAAAAACACCTATTGTGTGTGTGTGTGTGCTGTGTAATAGGATTTTCTGAATAATTGTATCACATCGGATCCTCCACTCAGCACCCTACAAAGAAATAGCGCTACAGAGCCGAGGATGTTAGGAAGTATACAAAACAAATCAATTAATGGCTCCATCAAGAGTTATTCAACATTCTTCAGCATTTGATTGGTTTTTCCTTTTATGCAAACTGATCAATCAAGTGAATTGTACATTCACTTCACTACATGGGGTTCCAGAGGACATTGGACCTACAATAACTCCTTATTGCACTGCATTAATCTAGGAAGTGCAGATGTATGATTTCAGTTTCCAAAATGTAGGTTTGTTATGGAAGAGATACACACTGTGGCAGTCAATGAAATGTTTACTGAGCTTTCTTTCCTCTAGTGTAACTCGATGGAGCCTTTTTTTTAACCTATTTGTCCTTTAAGAATTTGTCCTTACAAGAACGGCTTGAGGAAATACATGTCTTAAAAGTAGTCTCTCAACCATTGGACACAATTTCTCTGGCAGAGAAACTCTGAGAGACTGGTAATGTGATTCTTCTGAGTATATTGATTTTATCCACTACTCCGGGCATTTGTTTGATTTACTTGTGAAAGCCTTCCTAGCACCATGCACCATTTATGCAACATTTACTGCAACTACTTGTACTTATTGGAGCCAGTGATTTACATTTCCTCATGTTAACCACCCACAGGATGACTTAAGCATATGAGAGTTGGAAATCGGGTGCCAGTTACACTTAAGATGTTGAATTGGCTATGAAAGCTGAAAGGCATTGTTAAAAACATGAAAAACACTCCCTCAGATGGTTGGATTGATGAGTGCTCTCGCCACCTTGCATATAAAATGGGGCTTATAAAAATAGTTAGACTGGTTAAAGTTCAAGGCAGTTTGATTGTGACTGGCAGAGTCTCAGGGCAGAACAAGCTGATCTAGACTTGAAAATGTGACCAACTCTTGAAATGGATTGGAACCCAGGAGAAGTTGGCATGTAAGTGGCTCCACTTGTGATGCATACGGCTCCCCTGACAACCCCATGCCCGACCTATAATGAGATTTAAACGCAATGCATCCAACCTGTTTATCTACAAGTCATCAGTGATATAAAAATGTACTTTAAGGGATTTGTGGTCTGTTTTGATCACTACTCTCCTTCAGCCTGTTGAGAGAGTAGGTATATCACTGCCAATAGAGAACTACTTACCCCATATCTCCTTCTGAGCTGCATCCACATAGAAATGTGGAACCACCCAGTCATGAAATGTCATAAACTCATTTGTGATATTTCTCTCTTTAACTGAACATGCAATAAAATGCTAAGTAAATACAGTCAGGAGAAATCCAGCTCCTGTAAAGTTGTCCTTTTTGTGTATTTAATTTCACACACATTTGCACAGGGAAATTACATTTTACTTATCTTATATAGTTGAGGACCACAGGTAAATAGCATATTCCTGGATTTTCCCCGGGATATTGAAACGTGAACATGACCCGAGACATTTTGTGCCTCCTGTTCTTTTCACAGGGCCACTGCTCACACTGACAGAAACAGTAGAAAAAAGAAAAATAAAGCCCTACTCTATACCTTTATATGCCACTTTTTTGCATGACCAGAATACATCTTTGGAAGAAAAAAAATCCTCAACCTATCATACAGTGTTCCCCTATTTAAATGAATGAAGGAAAGAACATGCATGATATATTTTCAGTATGACTGCGGCAGTACTTTATTGATGGACAGTTGGTTGTAAGGAGCTGTGCTGGCTGGATGGTGAGGACACAAAGAGCAGAGCTGACCATAGAGGCAGAGCAGCGGCAGCAGCTTAGGTTCGGCAGGTAGCTCCATGTGGGAGGTGTTTGGATCCGTTATATGCCGTCTGTTTTTATAACCAATACATAAATGTTGGGGATGCACGCACAGATACAGCTGTAAAGTTAAGATGAGGTCTTGTATAAATATAAAAACAAATAAATATCAGATCATTTCTAAAAATGAATAAAAGCAAATCAACATACTCACACATAATGTTGACGTTTAGTGTTGTGTTTCATTCAAACTTTGAAAGTTTCCCATTTACTGTTCTCAGAAGTTCTTCATGGGAGATTAACCAAACTCTGCTTTCTGTTAAGCATTATTCACATTTCTCTGTGACTTTTTTTAATTCTAGCCTGTTGTTCACAACAGCATGGCATGGGTCAGATTTCTCTCATGCTGTCCACTGAGAGTTACACAAGGCTTGACCTAATAACACCATAGCAGCTATCTGGGGGCTTGGATGTGAAATTGCCTCTATGACAAGGTGTTTATAGGTGGCAGAACTGTGCAGAGCTATGTCAACACCTGTGTCGTGGCATATCGCAGTCCACCTCAAACACTGCAGACTGCGCGACACGCACGCCGAATGTTCTCCACCATATGTAGGAGCGACAACAGATGCAGGCCGACAGCACAGCATATGCACAACAACTACTCCGTTAATGATGTGTAATAATTGCTGCAGTGGTAACCGCAGCAAAATCGTGGTGAGCATCGCTGTGAATCGCAGCAACATGAATAAAAATCTATTTAACATGCATAAAAGCTTTACCTGATGATTTCCCCTCAAAGCCACAGACAGTACGTTTAAAGGACAAATCACTCTCTCTCTACTTTTCCAGCCAGTGGTTAGAGCGCTGACTGACAGATGATGGTGAAGCTTCCTCTCTCCAGTTTACTTTAGTGGTTCCAGAATTTACCTTGAAGAACATAAAGGTTAAATCAGTACTTCCGACATATTGTGACTCGTTCATTGTCTCGCATTGTGTAAAGGTGTAGAAGAATGTAAAGTGGTTTTAGATAGTCAGTAGCATGAATGTGAATGCAAGTGGACAGACCTGTCCAGAGTGTACCCTAAAACAAGATGAGCCTCAGAGATTATACTATCTATCTATTATCTCTAAGGCTCATCTTATTTGATCACATTTTTGTCAACCACATACAGTAATCATGACTGTGCTGAGGTAGGTTAGAAGGAAATGCTACATGCTAACCTAAAGGAAAATGAATTAGCATATCATCTCCTTTTAAATCATGTTTATACTTAACAGCCTCCTCATATGAATGTATGCAATCATCCGAGTGTGAACGGGGTGTCCCTGAGAAAGACATCAATGCTTTACGTTTTGGGGCAATTTGACTGATTTTCTATAGTTTGAGGACATGTGGTGAACTATCTTTGTTTCTAGCTGAAACGTATGTGAGTATTCCAGGTTAGATCAGGTTCCTCTTACTACAGCGGTTGTATTCTTGTCATTTAGTTTGAAGCAGTGGTTTAAAAAGGGAATAGCACAGGTACACAGTAGGTTCAAAACCACTGACACTGACATACCCATTACCAACATCGTAATACAAAAATGCTTTAAGTTTCCATGTCTAAAGAAAGAGTTTACACAGAATGTATTATATTTTGCTCCAGCAAATAAAAGAAAATGCTAATGTCAAAGACAGAGGAATGGACATGAGGTAATTAGCATATTAATGCAGTCTTATTCAGGAACCACTTGATTTGCTGATCTGTTGTTTAAAAGCATGTGATGTTAACACTTAGGGGGTGACAATTATATTCACAGTCCCAAACAAAAATGTATGAGAAGATAACATTTTCTCCCTTCTATGAAACAAGCCTGTATGTTGATCTTTTATTAAACTAACTGAACAGCCTCGTGCTGTTTTGTCTTAATGATGGTTCCATTTCTGTCTCTCTGTATGACTGGCAGCAGAGTTCTGCCGCGACGTGCACACATGTACATATGAACTCACTAGTTGCGTGCGTCTGAGAGCGTGCGTCAGGAAATGTGACTTTTAAAGTGTGAAACAATGTTTGTCTGTCCGTAAATATGATTTGTAGTTGTAATGAAGTAGAAAAGATATGTCCCTCCATGGATATGCCTCCCCAGACCAACACTAACCAACCACCAAACCGATCATGCTAAGAATAATGCAGGCACGTGCCGTCGAGCTCCATGGTGCCAGGCAATGAGCACAGGGTCCACTAGAGGACATCGGGCCCACAGGACACCTAGATGAAGTCTGCTTCTAATGGTTTGGTCAGAGACATTCACACCAGTGGCACGCTGGAGGTCACTTTGAAGGGCTCTGGCAGTACTCATCCAACTACTTTGTGACCTACATAAGTGTTTAATGAGTTTCACTATGGAATACGGACTGTGATAGAATAATGCTAAATATTCATTTACAACATTTTATCATAGCACTAAAAAACTCCGTAGAGATTGAGTGCTACTCACTGAATATTTCGATTCCGCAGAACCCCCTTTTCATTGCAATGCAATGTAGTGCAAGAGTTTGCTGCTATAAACACAACTTCTAAATGGAAATCGTCAAAATCTCAGTGGGATTGAGAGACAACAGGAGCAACAGCAGTACGATTTATGACAAAGCGATCACCATTTTTAACAAGCTGCAGATGCTGGTGCTTCCGTTCACTCATTGGCCAAATTAAATATGCATCGACCGCCCAACCGCGGTGCACATGCTGCATGTTGTATGGAGCATTTTCTGCTGGTGATGTGAGTGAGTAGGGGGAAGAGAACAGAGGAAGTTTAGGAAAAAATCCATGGGAGGTCCCGCCCTTTCCTGCTGAGAATGTTATGAACTTGTCGGGGAGACGGAGATGTGGGTCCCACGGCTAATACAATATTTATTAGTCTCATTGTACCAGCTGTAGACATAAACAATGTATAATGGATCAAATATATTGGCTTAACAGCGTTTTAATAACCTTCACCTTGAGGGTGAACGCTATCTGTCCGCTTTCAAGCACTTCTTCACTTGCATGCACATGTCGCCCGGCAGCAGACTGGGGACCACAGGGGTCAAAGGTTCTGGTTTTGACTTTGCCGTGTGTGTAACTGCGTGTCTGCATGTCTGACAATATGCACATCTACTCTTCCAACTCCACTTTTGCCTGAAGTCAGTGCGCATCTTCAAAGGCATGGAGAACTTGTTTTGAACTACAAGCAGGTTTGCTTTCTCCCATCCTTTGTTCTACAAATCATCCCATGGGCACGCAACGTCCATAACAAAGGATGGAACAACACGCCGCTATCTTGAGAGAAAACAGGAAAGTAGATCCCTATTGTGCATAATTTACTGCTGCTCCCATTTCTATTCACCAGTCGTTCACAGGGAATCAGCCTGTTCATATAGTGAAGAAGGGAGAACGAGCGACAGGGGGATTGTAAGGGTGGAGGTTGTGCACAACGTTGCTTTTTTCTTTTTTTTTTACATCTTTTTGTACAGCAGAATAGTTAAGCCAATTTCGGTGGTATGTCCGCTTTGCCAAAGCCTCAAGCTTCATGTCATCATCAGTTACTAGAAAGTGAAGCTGCTGGGCTGAAGTCGGGATGCTGAAAGATTTAACAGGGCAAATACAAAACACATGAAGTGATTTCATACTGTAGAGGCAGATTTTGCTTTGCGGAAATCCATGCAGATTCTTTAGGCATGTCATGGTGTTTTTAGGTGGCTGGGCTGCGTCAGATAAGGTTGTTCTAACAGTTTCACTTCTGTGTGTGTGTGTGTGTGTGTGTGTGTGTGTGTGTGTGTGTGTGTGTGCGTGTTTGTGTAGGGGTGGATGTGGGGGAGAAAGCGATTAAGAATGAGAAAAGGAGTAAGTACCAGTGCAAGTGAAAGAGATTGAGTCAGACTTGGCTTACCTATGGCAGATCGCTGCACATTGACTTACTGGGAGGGTAAAGCAGCAGCTCTCAGCCACTAAGCCAGACACCAGCTGCTTCACCCACTCACACACACACACAAACGCACGCACACACACACACACACCACTGCCGACTTTTCCCCCTCCCAAAAAACCCCACACCAAGGACAGCTCTGAGCTTTCCAAGGATTCTGAGCTGGGCGAGACAGCGCTGAGATGTAAAAAAAAAGAAGTCTGAAAGAAGACACTGCTTACATGCAAATGCTCACACTGTGTACAGCACATACAGTACACAGCGCTGTGAGGCTGAATATGGTGCACACACAGAAACACACATATAAATAACCTGCACTCTACCTCACAACATCCCAACAGCATGTATGTGACATGCTGCTGGGATGTAAATGTCACAGATGTCATTGAATGTCACAAACGTTTTAAGGTATTAAAAATTAAAATTGTTGTGTATGTCCTATAATTTCCTGCATAATCTATATGGCACACATAATGACCATGCCTATAAACCAATAGGTCATTTAACACAGCAGCTTCTCCTGTTGTAAATAATAAAAGTGCTCTTTGCACACGTGGCGTTTGAGTCAGTTCACTCAAATCGGAGGCTGGGAAACAAAAGTTTGCAGCTGAAACTCACCTTTGCCAGAATAGCAATTTGATACCTCGCTTGCAATTGAACTCTCAATGTCAAGGCATTGCCGTTTTGGGCTGTAAATAGTGACAGGATTCTAATAAACAATCTGCCATGCTTCACCCTGTGTTAATAACCAACTTTCATCTGGTGTCAATCTTAATATAAAACTCCAATTATCCAAGTCTTTATTGGAGTGGAAAGAATTGGCTTCTCCATCCTCGCTGGATAAGTAGAACAACACCAATCTACATTCACACTGAGCTGAAATCATTTGACTGCTCTCTACTTGCTCCACTGAAACCATCTGCAGGGCTACATTATTTAGATGCTGATTTTGTTTTGTGTTTTCTACGTCATTGTCACAATTCTAATTATGACAATAACACAGTGTTACTGTGTCATAATGTGGACTGCCGGTCAAATATATTTTTTGGACAGTCTACATCCATCTGCTTCCCTCATCCATGGAAGATGGTGTCTCCTTGCCTCAGGAATGATCACTTGGCACTTGAGAAATTCGTTTTGGCAGTGGGACTAGTAGGCTTGCAAATGCTCCTCTGTTGTTCAACTTGGATATTAAGAGGTGTGTTGATGCGCAGTATGTGAGGGTTATTATAATTAATGAAATGTATCTATTAATCATTCATACATTATTTTAAATAAAGTATAAAAAACAAGTATATTGCACAATATATAAAACCAATTTTACAGACTTAAAACATTTACTATCTAAAGCTGTGTGTGCATTGAATCAATCAATCATAGTCTGCACCACTGACTAGGCAGGCAGCCCACAACATTGTATGTTTATACATGTGTGCTGGTCGGACTGTGTTGCTCTGCAATTTCACTCATATTGCAGTTTCTTTGTCACTGTGGTGAGTTTTTTGTGCACCACAAACAATGGCAGCTGAAACTGAGAAGGTCATGTTGGAACTGGAGTTAATAGATGTTCAACAACAGTTACTTTTACTGAAAATCCTGCAAGGCAGAAAAGAGAGAAAATGTTACTACCACTGAGCTTGTTGAGGCAGAAGGATGGCTGCCTCAAGCTGGGCCTTTATACTGTGCAAATAACGCAAAATGGAAAAACTAAACAAAAGCATTCAGCACAAATGACAAACTTAAAAACAATAACTCATGACTACATGACTGAGACCACTTTAGGAATATTTAAACTTTACTTAACGTAACTTATGTTTATGATCCATTTTGATTTCTGTAGGCATGATTTAAAATTGTTGTATATTGAGGACCCTACCGCAAAACATACCTTGCTGTGTTTTCTAATATTTTTTTATTAGAATATGTATTACGATAATCCAAATGTTGCATATCCACACATATATTATTTATTATGCATTACAAACAATTTGTTTGCATTGTGTTTTCTCCACAAAATGTTCAGTAATCATGATAAAATGTATAAACTAAATCTATCCTAATCCTTCTTTCTCACACATTCAGAATGTCTATGCAATGAAAACTTTCCACCTTTCAGACACACACTCTTGACAGTGAAGTTCACACATAACAGTCACACAGTCGAAAAGAATATATAATAATATAATATAATATGTATCTTTACTGGTGTGGGATCATACACTAACTATTTTCATTGTACAGGTCCTTTTAAAAAAATTAGCATATTGTGATAAAGTTAATTATTTTCTGTAATTTACTGATAAACATTAGACTGTCATATATTTT
>JAUMHF010000017.1:21265913-21285228 GCA_032359275.1 Microctenopoma steveboyesi | reverse complement strand
TCTAATGTTTATCAGTAAATTACAGAAAATAATGAACTTTATCACAATATGCTAATTTTTTGAGAAGGACCTGTGTAAGATTGGTTAATACATAACTAGTATTTTTTTGTTTTGTCTTAGAAATTTAATTTGTAGTACATATTTGTGATAAACTAACATCAAAATAAAAAATGACATCATTGGTCGGGTCAGTGAAGAACACCTGCTGTGATTGGCAGCAGGTGAGGCAGAGTTACAAACAGGTGGGCAGTGGAGTGAAAGGTCCAGAGGGCTGAAAGTGTTTGAATATATCTAAGAAAGACAGTGGTTTGAGCAGAAATATATTTTTATTATAGCTCATAAGTGTAATACTTGGAGCTCATGTGTTTGTGCTGGACAGAAGTTTGTGAAGTTGCTGAAAGTCGTAGTTGTTAGCCGCTAAGCCAGCAGACAATCTGATGTGGCTACTATTTAGCCAGAAGCTGCTAGATGACTGTTTTTGCTAGCAGTGGTTCGTAACCAACATGTGTGATACATGTGCAGAGGTGTCAAAAGTATTCTCTACATAAGTTGAAGTACAGATACTTCTACTAGAAAATCTACACTGGTAGTTAATTACATTTTGAAATCCTTTACTTAAGTCAAAGTAAAAAAGTACAGGTTTTGAAATGTACTTAGATATAAAAAGGAAAAAGTAAAAAACTATACATTTACTATACTATAGTAGTACTATACTATACAATACAATATAGTATAGTACAATACATACTATACAACTATACAACATTTTTCACCTTAAATGACACAAAATGCATTTTGATCATAAAAAATGTTCTACACATACAAAACACATGACTTTTCTTCTTTTGTTCACAACCTGCACTGTGTTGGTTTAGAGAGGTTATTCAGATATTCATGATGGTGTTTTATCTCCACTATGACTCTTTTTCTGTCCATGTGGGAGATTTTCCCGTTTTGTTAAAACCTTTGCGACGCATTGTTTTCATAATGGAACGAGCCTTTTTCGAAAATGTAAGGTGTAGATAGTACAGATATTTCTCTAGAAATGTAGAAATGTAAAAGTAAAAAGTCGTTAGAAAAATCAATACTCAAGTGAAGTACAGATACCTGAAAAATCTACTTAAGTACAGTAACGAAGTAAATGTACTTCGTTACTAGACACCTCTGTACATGTGGATATACTAGTCGCCTAGGTTGCACCCAAAGTCCTATAGATCCCTCAGGGTCCGGGAAAGCTGCATGTATGGAATTATATTTGTGCCACAATTCGTACGAGCGTAACTTGATATTTTGAACACAGAAAACGTAAACCGAGCAAGCAAAAGTTTATTTTGTGCTAAAAAGTGACTAAGTGTCTGCTATCCACCACAAAAACACGCTCAACATTTACACTCTTACGCTCGCTCAGCATCCCACTTTTACGTTTGTTCAACGCGAACATTATGGTCACTCAAGGCCTGTCACAACGTAAAAAATATGCCACTATTCCAACCAATCACAGACCAGAACAGGGTCAGCTGATCACCAAGTTTGTCGGTCTCGCTAAGATAGTTCTCTCTACCGCTGCTATGTGAAGAAAACTCCTCGAAAGAAACCGTAAGATGATGTGTTTAGTAGCTCAAGGCTTTCTCTTTTACCCCATGTGAGGCTAATGAGACGGGTTACAAATATCTGAAGTGAGCTTGCAAGGATGAGTGAATTTCTGTGCAACAAGTGGTTTGCCAGCAATTGGTATCATGAGCGGATAAATGTGTTTTCTCCATTTAAGAGAACATCATGTGAAACTGGCTCGGTGAATTAGTCTCCTAAGAGATGTCTGAGAGGCATGCTCTTTAAGGAATAATGGTAATTGATAAGGTGTCCTGTTTTACAGACCAACTTCCAGTTTTTCAGGTAATAATAAAAAGCAATTTTTGGAAGACAGCAAAATAGGAAAAAGAGCCAGTGAATTCTTTGCATTTTTAGAAATAGTTAAATTAAAATCGGCCTTATTTTGTTATTCTTGGTTTTTTGGTAGTGTATGACTTGGCAGATTGCAAAGAGAGAGAAAAATAAAGAAACCAACTCCCTTGTCCCACATAGAGGAGTCTAAGGCTTTGGGCTGTTTTCTGGCTTCCTGCTGTTGTCGTTGCAATGGCGCATCTGCCACCTGAGATATTCCACACGACATTTATCCAGGGGAGGCCATTGACAGATGCTTCAAAGGAGCTTTGTGGCACGGCCAAGAAAGGCCCTTCGTCACATTAGATAAGGCAGGGGACTATCATATTAACCTGCATGCGGTGATGCCATGTTGAACCAGCCAGTGCATGCCCGCCTCGCAAGCAAGCCACCTTACGGCACAGGGAACTCTGACAAGGAAGGAAAAGAATAAACAGCTTGACAAAATGCTCATTGCCATTTGCATCCATGTGTTTACATGGATGGCTTGGCTGTTACTGTCCCATGGATGTGTGCTACAGGCTGTCAGGCTGCAGCCTCTGAGGTCTAGATGAAGTGTACAGTCTTGATGATGCATGGTTTTCTTATAGTGTTTGCATTGTGCTGTAGAGTACAGCATGTGGTATAATTTGCCATTAGGAGCTTCTTTTCTGTTTCTGATGTAAATCAACTCCAAGCCTCTGCTGTTGAGTGGCATTATATTCTAGACACTTTTATGTCATGCCATTCTGCATGGATAAAGGCAGGTACTCTTAGACAAGCCAGACATCTTTATATGTCACAAGATGCCCCTGGAGTGAGCAGACTCGTACTACATTCATACTTGTTGTGTAAGGTCGCTTATGGAAGTTGCACAGGTGAAGTAATTGGTGCAGCCTGGTGACATGAGTAGTTTACTGTATAGTGCAACATATATGTATATATACAATGTTTTCTAAATGAGGAAATGACAGTGAGGACACAGTTACAGTATATAGGGAGTAGACGGAGTAAACAGGGGAGTGAAATTGGAGAAAGATTTGAAAACTCACCAGCTGCTGCACCTGTTGAGTAGCTGTTGCTATGTATGGCAAGTTTTAAGTTCTCACAGATGAGTTGTCCTTTGTGTAATTATAAGAACACATCTTCGTCTATCTAAAGATTTCCTTTATTCTTGAGTTTTTTGTATTAATTTTTTTTACAGTTTCTCTCTGGGAAGTTTTTTGAATCTTGAATATAATATATTGCTAAGGCTGTCAATCGATTAAAAAAAAGTACTAATTAATTGCAAAGTTTTCTTTAATTAATTGCGATTAATCGCAATTTCTTTATCAATAGCCTGGCCGCAATTAAATATTTTTAGATTTTGTAAATATGCTTGTAACAGACATTTAAGCAATATAATGAAATAAATGCAGAATAAATACAAAGAATGTGTGCTTAAATTTAAACAGAACTTTAATAATTTTCTTTAGTCTTTTAACATAGGTTCTCTCCTGTGAAATCGACATCAACAGTGACTCGCATCAAAGACATCTTTCTAATATCTTCTGATAAGAAATATTACTAAACCCAGGTCTAAAGGTTAAAGTGCAAGCAGAATATCAGAACAATAAAGGCCATTAAAATGAGATTTTAGCTTTAATAATAATAATAAAAAATTATTTTAGAATCTAACAATAACAGACATGTAAACAACAATGTGTAACATCTTTATCCATCTATCCATCCATCCATCCATCCATTATTTGCCACTTGATCCGGGGTCACGTCGCAGGGGCAGCAGCCTAAGCAGGGAAACCCAGACCTCCCTATCCCCAGCCACCTCTTCCAGCTCATTTAGAGGGACACCAAGGCGTTCCCAAGCCAGCCGGGAGATGTTATCCCTCCAGCGTGTCCTGGGTCTGCCCCGGGGCCTTCTCCCAGTGGGTCATGCCTGTAACACCTCCCGAGGGAGGACTCCAGGTGGCATCCTGACCAGATGAACCACCTCAACTGACTCCTCTCAGGAGCAGCGACTCTACTCCGAGTCTCTCCTGGATGACCGAACTTCTCACCCTATTTCTAAGGGAGAGTCCAGCCACCCTTCAAAGGAAACTCTTTTCGGCTGCTTGTATCCGCGACCTCATTCTTTCGGTCACTACCCAAAGCTCGTGACCATAGGTGAGGGTAGGAACGTAGATTGACTTGTAAATCGAGAGCCTCGCCTTTTGACTCAGCTCTCTTTTCACCACAACACACCAGTGTAGAGTCCGCATTACTGCCGATCCATCTGTCGACCTCTCGCTCCATTCGTCCCTCACTCGTAAACAAGACCCCGAGATACTTAAACTCCTCCACTTGAGGCAGCACTCTGTCCCCAACCCGGAGAGAACCATCCACGCTTTTCCGGCTGAGAACCATGGTCTCGGATTTAGAGGTGCTGACTCTCATCCCCGCCGCTTCACACTCGGCTGCGAACCGCTCCAGTGAGAGCTGGAGATTGTTGCTGGATGACGCCAACAGAACCACATCATCTGGGAAAAGCAGAGTTGAAATTCTGAGGTCACCAAACAGCATCCCCTCCGCCCCTGGGCCGTATCTAGAAATTCTGTCCATAAAAGTTATGAACAGAATCAGTGACAACGGGAAGCCCTGGCGGAATCCAACTTCAACAGGAAACGAGTCCGACTTTTTGCCAGCAATGCGAACCAAGCTTTTGCTCCTCCTGTACAGGGACTTAGTGGCTCGTAGCAGCGAGCCCCATACCCCGTACTCTTGGAGCACACCCCACATGATCTCTCAAGGGACACAGTCGAATGCCTTCTCCAAATCCACAAAGCACATGTGAATCGGTTGGGAAAACTCCCATTCCCCCTCCAGCATCCTGGCCAGGGTGTAGAGCTTGTCCAGTGTGCCACGGCCGGGACGAAATCCACATTGTTCCTCTTCAATCCAAGATTCGACTATCGATCAAACTCTCTTCTCCAGCACCCGAGCATAAACCTTAAGGGGGAGGCTGAGGAGTGTGATCCCCCTGTAGTTGGAGCACATCCTCCGGTCTCCCTTAGTGAAAAGGGGAACCACCACCCCGGTCTGCCAATCCAGGGGAACTTCCCCCGATGTCCATGCAATGTTGCAGCAACATCCAGAGCTTTAAGGAACCTCGGATAGACCTCATCCACCCCAGGAGCCCAGGCACCTTGAAGTTTCCCAACTACCTCGGTAACCTAAACCACCGATATGGACGGGCCAACCCCAAGATCCCCCGGCTCTACTTCCACTGTGGAAGACATGCTGGTGGGATTGAGAAGATCCTTGAAGTATTCCTTCCACCGCTCAATGAGGTCTACAGTTGAGGTCAGCAGCTGATCAACAAGACCCGATAGGACTCCTTCTTCAGCTTGATGGCCTCCTACACCCTAGGTGTCCACCACCGGGTACGGGGATTGCTTCCACGAGAGGCACCGCTTCGGCAATGGAGGCCCGGTACATGGTCCATTCGGACTCAATGTCCCCTGCCTCCTTCGGAATAAGCTCGAAGTTCTGCCGGAGGTCAAATCAAATTAAATCCAAATTTTATTTGTCACATACATCATTATACAGTCTACAGGGTTAGCGTTAGGGGTTAGGGTTAGGCTATCGCTGCTTCTTCTTCTTCTTCTTCTTCTGTGGGTATCCCAGCTTTATCTCCTTTATCTCCTTCTTTTGTGGGTATCGCTTCTTCTTCTTCTTCTGTGGGTATCGCTCTTCTTCGTCTTCGTCTAATCATTTCTGGCAGGCCAAACATAGGCCAGCATAGCACAATGCTGACACCCCTTCAGAGCTGCTAACAGGTTTAAGGTCTTAGATCACAGAAAATCAAAAACTGCATTAACTACATTATTTTTTTTATGCATTAAACGTTTCACAATAATTAATTAAAGTTAATGCGATATTTTTGACAGCCCTATATAATGCACTTCAGTACGACTCCTCTTATTACAATTATGTCAATAACAAACGTGTAATAAATGTGAATTTAAGAGTGAAATAGTTACCAGGCTTATGGTAAACCATGGTAAAGTTTCTGATTACTGTTGGAGATTTTAATTATTATTAGTATTTAAATGTATGGCTGACCACTAATGCAAATGCAATTCATTCAAATTTATTATTAGCATCAGTCTATTAGGTGCACACTCTACAGGATCACCTTTAGGGGTGGGGGTTACAGTATAGTATTGCGGTGATATTGTATCGTCACAGGGAAGCTGAATAGATATTTTGTTTAAAAAAAAGGTAATCAAACTTTTAATCATCAAAATAATTTTAATTGCAAAGTAAACATAATATTGTGACACTCTAGTCTTACTCTTTTGGTTTATGTTAATTTACCAAAGGTAGTTCACACAGTAAATGTGTCAAAGTAAAGCTGAACTATTAGTCTTTTTTTCGGGAGTTGCCTCTGTCTGCCCTGAAGTCATACTCCAGTCATGCACCACAGAAGAGACAAAAAATATCCACCAAAGCTGCACACTGCTCCCCAGGCACAATGCAAAGAACCGTACCAAGAAGCAAAGTTGACCCAAACTTTGTTGGGTCTCAACAAAGTTTGGGTCAACTTTTACCAACACCATTGCACCATTAAAACCCTGTTCTTTGTTCAGCACGCCAGCTTGCATTTTTTTTTCAAGAAGCATCTCTGCATACATGTGCAGGGTGAAGCAACTTGAGGCAAAGGTCAGGTTGACATCACTGGTGTTTCAAAATGTGTAATAGTAGAGGTGTATTGAGCTAAATCCAAAAATTTTTGAGTTTTGTGGTTTTTTGTGGAGTTTTCTGATATATACACACACTGTATATATCAGGTTGGTTTCACCCCACGCCTGCCTTCAATAGGCAGGCGTGGGGTGAGTGAAATAAGTGAAACAACAGCAGGGGAGGGGTGTGGGTAGATGTAACAGCCACACCCCTGGCAACTGCTGCTGCCCTCAATATATGTGGTCAACCTAGTGGACTTGTGAATGGGGTCTGATTTTTCTGGGGATGGATGAAACTGTAGTATAGTAGGCTAAAGGTAAGTTATGTCTGAGGCATCCACCTCTGTTGAGGTGGAAGTTTTTTTTACCATTCTCAAATCTGTCTACGTGTGTGTTAGTGAGCACTTCTCCTTTGCCGAGATAATCTATCCCACCTCACAGATGTGGCATGATGAGGTTCTGATTAGACAGCAGGAATATTGCACAGGTGTGCCTTAGACTGCCCACAATAAAAGGTCGCCCTGAAATGTAACTATGTGTTTACATGCACACCATGGTTAAAAGTTGTGTGTAGGTCAGATGCGATGTAGCACATGACCGGTGGAAAACGTAATAAACTTCAGAGCTTGTCTGTGAATACCGATAATGAAATTGATTAATTTTGGGGAATTTAAAAACATAAGTAGGCAGCCTCAGGTACAATCTATAACACACTTACAATGCCGTTATCTCAACGATACCCAGGAAGTTCCACAGTAGTTCACACTCTGGCCCAGATGGTCAGATTAACATATGTGAAAGCCAGAGGGGAGGACAACCCACAGGTGACCACTAATCCCCAACCTGCGGGTTCCACAGGGTTTATAAACCTGCTACTCACACCAGTCAGTCAGACTTGAGAAAGACCTCTGGATTGGAAGGTGAAACGTCGTCAAGAAACCTAACAAGTCCAGTTGCTTAACCATGTAACCATGACCTGGATGACTGAGAACCTTCATAGATTAGTGGGCTAATTAGCTTTTTTAGTTAATGATCAACAGTGACTGGTGGGACTTTGTTCCAACAAAGGTCAGCGCAGCTAGGTCAGAGTTCAATGAATCTGAACTTTGAACACATTCTTACTCTGCTTAGCTCACCAGGCATGCAGACCATGCAAAGCCAAATACTCACCATATGCACAACAATTGCAAAGCTCATGGAAAAGCTGTTTTAACGTTTTAAATTTTGCTACTATAATTAATAATTAACAACTCGAATTGTCATTATCATACCTACCTATAGTTTTATTATTGTATGATATAATTTACTGAACAAGACAGATTGACTTTCCCCCCCATAAATTACATGCTCTGCAATTATGTAAAAATTTTTTATGTGGTCATCACAGAGAATTAAACATGATTTCCATTTTCTGCTTAGAGCTTTGCATATGGATTATCTGACCTAAAACTAGGATACACAGTCAGACCTGAATGTCCTATCAACCTGTAAATAGCTCCTGACAGTACAAACAAGACCTTGATTTGTCTCTTTGTTTGAAACAGGGTGCTGTGCAATATTGATCATTCAGGTTTGCCAAAAAGAAGAGTCGAAACACTTTATACATATTTATCAGCAAAAACACCTCTTTTCCACCATCCTTCTCTCCTGTCTGAGAGTGTTTTTCTTCCAGCCACACAGCCCTAGATTGTTATGCATAGAGTGACACGACCTGCAGGCGTTGCTCAGATTCTTATCGTCATGCTCTCATCTGATGGGAACGCATGCTCTGACAAAGGCTGGTCCTTCTAGATTCTGCTCATATCTGCTTTTTAACAATTCCATCAGTGCCGGATAAGCCGGCTGGCAATAAAGATGAAATGGCAATACATAGAGGGATCTGGGCAGCATCTGCTCACAAGAATGACCGATAGCACAGTGTTGTTCGAATCATCAGAAAGTGGTTGGTAAAAACGATGAGAGAGAGATAATACAGGCCATTCTAACATAGGCTCAAAGTATAAGAAATGTCAGCTGTGTGGCTCTGTCAGGTCAAAGAGCACTAATTGCTATTTAATGTTGATTCTTTTTCATCTTTTTTGGTATTCTACATAGAAGTACTGTAGCAGCTGAGGTCCTTACTGGATACATACAGTATGTATTGTATAAATACGGGTCGGAGCCCCTTACTTTTTGCTAAAACTGCTAAATATAGATTTATTTTATTAGAATACATAGGATAGGTACAGTAATTAGCCTAAGGCTGACATTGCAAGCACTGACCTTTACTACTCACTATAAGCTAGTTAAACAACTGCTGGCTTTGCAAGGTTATTATATTAGAGATAAAGTAATAGGAGAAAAACAAAATATTCATAAACAACATCTTTTTTTTTTTGGCCACTTGGCACCAGGCTGATAAATTATCACCAAAGTTTGTATGGCGAAGCAAACATGTAATTATTTAGACATCTACCTGATTTGTAGGGATCATTAATCTGGAGTTTTCAATTGTGAGTTCTTTGAGCTCTTTTATTGTTACCATGAACTCTTGAGGGAATATGCTGTAATTTAGCGACTACATGCCGTTTGGTTCTGGGCAGTGGTTGTATATGTTTTTTGCTGAAACTAGTCGCCTGCTGTTGCTGGAAACAATACTGATGAGAGCAGAGAGAGTAAACTGTTGAACATAATGTTTTAATTGTAGGTCAGCAAACCAAAAGAAATGGAGAATTAACCAGAGAAACTCCACAGAGCTCAGTTGGACCAAATAGTAAGGCGCTGCATTATTAATATAAAAAGAGTAGCTTTAGTATGCTTTTAAATATATTTTATTCATTGTTCTATTCTAAACATTATTTGCTCTGCAAATAAAGCTTAATTAAGATTTTTGTGGTTTTAGGCAGAAGGCTCTGTTGAAAAACTCAACATATCAAAAGCTTCTTATGATAGTAAAGGCAGGTATGTAGGTAAATATGGACTTATTAATATCTACGTCTTGTATTTATATCTACATTTTGTATTTATTTACCTTATTTTATAGATGTGTAAAAATGTTTAGTATGATTCGTTTGCTTATATTGTTTAAATGTCCTTTTT
Source organism: Microctenopoma steveboyesi (assembly GCA_032359275.1). NCBI lineage: Eukaryota > Metazoa > Chordata > Actinopteri > Anabantiformes > Anabantidae > Microctenopoma > Microctenopoma steveboyesi. The sequence continues at coordinate 21,275,509 of JAUMHF010000017.1, read as the reverse complement.
CAAAGAAACTGTTTAAGATGCTTCCACTGAAGCCAGACTCAGTCTGCTAAGTGTGTTACACACAGAGTGTGTGTGGTTACACCTCTGAGCGTTCTGGTAGTGTGTTATGAGCTGTCCCACTGCTGTCCAGCAGCGAGCGTTAATATATTGTAGCTTTTCACTCCTCCAGTGGCAAACTCTTAGCGCCTCCTCAATGCCCGACACACACGAGCTGCATCTTGAGTGACAGGCCACTCCCTGCAGAGCCGTGGAGGGTAATTGGCATTCAGGATCATCTGGATGATAGGGAGGGTTGCGAATTCCATGAGACTCTACTCCCTGGCTTTTATCCTGCGCCACAAAGTTCTCCAAGATCCTTACCCCATTTATACTGAGAGAAGGAGGGAGAGACAGAGAGAGAGGAAGCGATCGACACACAGTTAGACTGCGATAGAGAGAGAGGGAGGGAGAGAATTCTTTACATGCAGTGAGCTGGCAGTGGCATCCCCGAGGGAGACATTGTCGGTGAGGGGGAAACAGCTTTCTATGCATGAGGAGAAATCTCCTTCAGGTTTGTGTTGCAGCTGGACCCCCACCCCCACATCATCCTCATCACCCTCCCTTCCCAGTGGCCTCCCTGCACCCCACATTCTCTGAAAATCCCGTGCCCATGTCTGTAGGGATTTATGACCCGTCACCTCTGCAGCACATGGAGATGGGAGGGTAAAGAGAAGGAAGGAGAAGAAGGTAATGGCAGCGACTGTATAAGGAGGGGGTGTAGCATGGAGGGGGGCTTCTTACTTCACTCCGGCGAGCGCGATGTATCAATCTGTCCAGGGATTCTGTCCATTCAACTGAAGCGCAGCGAGAAGAATTAACAAGAGAGATAGAGGGGAGGCAAGGTTATTGTGATAGCTACCACACCTAAGCTGTCTCCCCAAACAGATCTTTCATTTCACACTCCAAACCAACAGCGAACTGACAGGAACACTCAGCCCCCATCAACATATCATTTGCTCTGCTGTCAAGTAGCATGTGGTATTTAAAGGGGAAAAAAGATAACAGAAGTGGCAGTAACAGAAAGTGCCATGATACAGTTTTGTTTAGAGAGGATCACAGAGTGGATTGTGCGTACTGTGAGCTATATTGAACATTTCTTTGTGGACATTACAATTGAGGGCATTAACTTGTAGATTTCTGCCAGCTCCCATAAATTACTCAGCCGTACCTGTGCCCCTGAGGTAGATCATTAGTGTGGTTGATAGGTATAATAACGTAGCCTGGTGCCTTGCCATTCTGTGGCCATATAGTCATGACCAAAGGGCATTCTGTGCAAAGAGAATTGAATTATGCTTTCTGTCATACGGTTAACATGAATTTAATGCATACTGAGTTGGGAATCAATAATTTGCAGAAAGCTACTAATGCTTTATTGTCAGCTCCACCAAGTTGAAATTATATGGAATTATTGAAAACAGAAGACAGAACTCATTCTTCTGAAGATTGCCTACCTGTCTGGCCTACCACGAATATCATTAAATCACTCCAGATATCAGGATTTAATCATTTTAGATTCCTTAGCATTTACTCCAGAGAAACCTCTTTATCCATAATCTGTAGCCTGACTATGTAGAGGAGTGTAATCGAATACTTCCATTGTCAACCACATGATTCACTGGTACTATCAGTTTTTAAGGTACCTTAAAATGTTTTCTTTTATAGCTTTTATGTCAAGTACCTTGGTCAAAAGGATGTTGTTTTTAAAGTTCTATATCAATTTGATTCGATTTGATTTGATCTGTATGTGAGTGATTGAGTAGCAACCTAATCCACCTCCTATTTGTCTCAATACGATTTACCTTCATTTTATATTTATATGCACATGGGCAATACGGTTGAAACTATAACCATGTTTTAAGGTAAAACATGGTTTAATCTTTAGTGTAACAAAATGTGGTACAGCTTTGTGTTTTGAGTTGTCTGACTGTAACGAGCCGGTAAAAGTGCAGAATTTGTCACTAGCAGGGTATTTTTATGTTCTTCTGAGGGTTATTAGCGTAAGTTCACTTCCTGAAAAGCCAGAGACTATGTTGCAAATCCAAATCCATAAAGGTTTATTAAGGTAGTTACACTGTAACTTTAAGTGTTACCATTTTAATGAGCGTCTTTTCTAAGGAGGATAATGACGCAGATGATCTACTTCCCATGTGATACAGAGATATCATGATAGTGTGACTGATCTCCTGTCGCTTCGTGTGCAACAGCCAATATGTAAAAACTCCAAAAACACAATAGTTTTTGTGGTCCTGAGAATCCATCAGCCCACACAACCCACCTCACCACTAATCTGATGGAAATGTGTATTACATGTATATCTACATACAGTAGATGTGTGGCAGTCTTGTAAAAGTTGGCCAGAGTTTAGTTTTATGTCATTTCTAATAGTAACCAGAACTTGTGATATTTTTATCATAATATCAGTAAAATATTACAGGACTGTTGGTCTGTGCTTCCTGTCTGCAGGCTTTCCAGGTAAGGGTTTTTAGATTTGTCTGCCAGTTGTCTGTCACAGGTGCTGCAGCTGTCACATTAGCTGAAATATTAATATCATACCCACATTTGGATCATCCAGTGAATGGCAGTTTCAAATTCTGGCACCATGAGCTGAATTGAAGGCCAAAGAAGAAATTGCATTGCTAATTGTAGTTTACACTATTTGAAAGCTATTTTTAGTTTGTGTTATTACAAAAGAGAAAATAGATAACAGAGATTTTGTACAAGTCTTGCAAGGTGCATAGACGACAATCTGCAGAGGTTAGAATATTTTAACAATACAGTAGAGATTAAACTTTTCCAAAGCAGACGGCAATTTACATTGCATTTTTACATTTGTCTTCTTATAAATTTGAAGTAGGAATCTCAAGGTGTGTTAAGGTTAGCACAAACTATTCCTTCAGTCTTGAAAGTAGGAGAGGGAAATACTTGGTTCGGTAGATTAGGAGGGTTAAAGAGAATAAATTCTAAGGCAAGTAAGGGAGGAAGATATCGTAGACGGACATCTGATGCAGGCAGTGTTGAAGAAGTACTTTTTGAGGAGATGAATTTTCAGCTTTATTCCAGATGAACAGGAGTTACCTCTGCCGTCTTGACTGGAGTGGGAAGGTCATTCCTGTGTTAGAGATCTAGGAGGGAGACGAGCTGAAAGTGGAGCATTGATTTGGAAGCCGCACAGAAGGGGGAAGCTGTAAGCAGGCAGTCACAGGAAAGCACAGACCTGGTGTGGAGGGCGCTAGCTTGGAAGTATAGGAGGGTAGACTCCTTCAGCAGCCTTCTGCACCGGCAGCAAGGCTTCACGTTCAAAATGAGCAGCCAGAGGTGGCAATTGGCGAGAGTGTAGAAGGCGGCTGACACAAGGCGATTTTGGTTGAAGAAAAGGTGGGCTGAAGCATTGTAAACAAGCTAAAAGGGTGATAAGACCTTAGCCAAAACCAATTTCTCATTCAGAGCAGCTTACAGTGAGTTTTAGTACATCACCCACAGTGCTTCATGAGACAGGATTACTTTGTAGTTTTTTAACATGCCCTGTTTTGGACAGGAATTAAAGATTATGTTCCCACATTATGAATTGTAGTATGAGTCTTTTGTGTTACACTTCAGATTAGGCAACCAGCACATTTTGGTTTAAGCATAAAACAATAGCATTAGCTGTTTATTGAAATTACACTCAAAGTATGTATATTGGGGAAAATCAGAAATAATACATTTTAGTATTGTCATGTTTGCATTTTTTTACAACCACCACCCAACGGCAGCACCCGCCCCCTCAAAATGGTCAAGTTAATTTCTTTTGATAAATATTCTGTACATCTAGAAGTAATTTCAGGTTCCCTTTCTATAGAACAGGCCTGTACATTGTTCTATTATTAAAGAAACTAAACAGCCTAATGTTATTTATCATACATGACAGCGACATTTGTGTCTCTGTATCACAAACAGTAGAGTTCTGCCATTGTGTACACACAGAGACGCACATGCACACACAGGTAAACACACAGAGCCCACGTTGGGAAATATGACAAACTGCGCAATTTCTCTCCCAATCATATCCACTGTACAGCTAAGGTTAAGCAAACACGTATTTATGTGATTTTAGTGTATTTTTCTTTTAATGTTGTAGCATTAAATAATGGGTTTCTATTGTCTGAAACCTCCCAGCCGTATGTAGAATAATTTCTTGTGTGTTTGATGTGATACAAACACATTTCTGCAGGGGACCACAGCGCTATGTGACAGTAAATTATTTTGTGAACTTTTCCACACGCTGTCCTTCAGGTCAGGTTATAAAGATACCTGAATGGAGTGAAGGATGATTTCTTTTCTGCTGCTAGTGACACAGATGTCTTGATACATGCATCCTTATGCTACAGATTGCAGGTCACTTTGTCCTGTTGTAATGTGTAAAAATTCAGTTTTGTTTTTTGTTGCTGTCTTTTATTACACCCTGTTATGACACTTACAGCATACAGTACACCAAAGAACTATCAGGTGTTGAAAGTAATAGTACTGCTGAAATTCTGTTGAAATTCTAGTTTCAGACAAACAATTTGAACTGAAAAGTACCTTGTTGACGTCCTTTGACGTATACAAGCTCATTTGCATCAAGCGTCATTTCACTGAAGAGCGAACAGGTGTTAATAGTCTCAGTAGCTCTTACTTAGCTTAACATACTGAGGTTGTTAATAACTTATTAATAAACAACCAAAGAAAAGAGCCACACTTTTATTAAACTGCTTGCAGCTCATACACACTATGCCACTTCTGACAAGGGGTTGAGTAGGCTGCGCTTTGCTTTAAAGGGCTCATAGGTCTTAATAGAAAAGGAGAAACCTATGACCTCATTCTGATGAGTTTATGAACAATTTTAAATTGCACATGACTTGCTTGTTTTGTCTTGTCTTAATATAGTGGTTTCCCACTTGGGCGTTCGGATGAGGTTCTTTTCGACCTTTCTGTAATTGTTGTCTAGTTTTACCACTCAATGCTTGAAAAAAACCATTGAAAGAAATACATCAGAGAAAGAACTGTTTAGAATTTGTACACATGGCACAGAGTCAACCTGTGGAGATGTTTTAACAGCTGGCAAATCCAAAATGGGTGGAAACCGCTGTGATCTTTTAAAATTGCATGTGCTAGTTTTTTTTTTGTGTGTGTGAATTACTGTAGCTGTACCTTTTTAAATTGCTTGCAAATCATAGAAATATGCAAAGTATGTGTGAAAAACTAGACTGTGCCGGTGGGCTTCAAGTAGTAGCTTTTATTAATGACTTTATTATCATTTGTAATAACAGATGACTTTGTAACTTTTGCTGATGAATTAATGATTCCCATGGTGTGGGGTGAGTCCTCTCAAGGGGTGGCAGGATAAATCTGTCTTCTATCTGTCTCATGTCTCAGTCAGTCCTCCAGCTCTCATGTTGATTCAGACGCTTGAGGTACACATCGCTGAGAGTAAACTATCTTTGCTGCATTGGCTTAATGTCCCTCACCAGCTGACCTCTGTTGCCCTGCAAAGCAATCTGTGTGTTTGTCTAAGAAGAAGCCATGAATATCTCCCACCTGCTTTAAGCAGGGTGCCATCGACACATGGCTGAGTGACGAGACACCTTCCGCTCCATTGGCCACTACGGACAGAATGATGGAAGCCACTTAGAGAAGACACCCTCTTTTCTCTGGCCCCAGTGTCAGGCTGAGAGGTGGTCAATCGTCTGTGACTTTGTAATATACATTTGGATTCCCATTGCGTACCGTAACATACTAGTGCAGATTAGACCCTGGATGACCTGCCAAGGAGGTAGGTTTGGCAATATTGACTTGCATGTATATGCAACAGCTCTCTGTCTCTCAGTGGGGTATGTTGGAGCACAGAGGGAGCGCAGTTGTGGGGCGTTGCTGGAAGGACCATTGACGGAGGACATGCAGCGTGATCTTCTTTTCAACAGTGACTCTCCTGAGGAAACCTCATCCGTTTCCTTCAGAGAAAATGCATACATCTTTGTAGACTGTGCTTGTGCTCACGGCTTCACTGCGAGCAAACACAGATGCAGGATGTCCAGCGGTGCAGCAGTGATGGATTTTGCCCATTTTACAAAACCACACGCTATATACTTGACAGTAAGATGTGCAATTCTTCAAACTAAGCTTTGAGGCAACAAGGCCTCCCACTGACTGATAGGACGGTCCAGGTTTCATTTGTGAAAATATTCCACTCACTGATCTTCCTGCATCTCTTTATTCCCACAATGAAAAGCTGTACTGTGTCTTATTTGTCTGTAGATCATCTCTTCTGACTCTCTCCAATGTGGTTATTGTTGTTCAAAGGCACTCAATACCTCAGAGTCTTGTGTTATCAGCTCCTCTGCTTCCTCAAGTACCTCATCCCCTCCATTTTAACAGGCTCACTGTGTAGATAACAGTCACAAAAATAGTGATGTTTAACGCAATATTGTATGTTTGTTTTAACCTGTATAATGTATTTAAAATACAGTTTGGACTCTGAACGAAGAGCTAATTTTAGAAGCTGGATGTCTCCGCCTCCTTTTGTGTGTCTGAGGTATTGTTGAATCTCTTGCCTCCGACGTCGTTTAGCTATTTTTATACACTTGTTTTATACACCAATTCTTTTATCCAATTTCTTCTCGCACACAAAAGGCGTCCTTGAAAAGCATAATAAGACAAGTTCAAGGAGAGTGTGTCAGTGTGTGTCATTTAGAAACGTCATCTGAATAGTGAGCAGTTGATAAGCACCCAAAAAAAAAGTGTCATCCTGCCTTTGGTAAATAGCACGTGTGATCAGAAGTGTTGTCTCAAACTGTGTCATTGACTCCGTGAAGTATTTATCATTCTACTAGACGATACCACAGAGCTGAGAGCAGAAAATGCCTGGTCAGGGTGACTGTGTAAGGCAAACAGTGGTCTGGTGTTGGCACAGGGCCCTTGTGGGACTGACCTCAGTGGAGGTAGTGACACAGAGCTGGAGAAGTGAAAGAATGGTCCAGGTGTGACCTCTGACCTCTGGGGAAGTTATAACTAGAGCACTGAGCTTGGTTGTGACACTTTATCTTAATTTAAACCCAGGGTGTGTCAGCTTATGGCCTGAACATCGACTTCTGTGTGAAGGTGGCAGAGCTTTTTGCTACTTTACAGAAACTCCTCAAGGTTACAATAGAAACAAGTTTTTATCAACATCATTTAAAATCCTTTTTAAATTAAAAATCTGTGATAATATCCAAGGATACAATTTGTGATTAACATTATTACTTTTTTAAATTTCACTTTCTTTTGTTTTACATTATTTTCAATACAAGTATACCATCATTTTGGTTTGAAATAATCTCTGGTCTATGAAAAGTGAAATATTTTTTTCTTGAGTTAAGCTAGTAAATTGGTTTAATTTACAGGAGTTGAATCGGCTTCTTTTTTAAGCGTACATTAAACAATTTTCTAATTCCATTGTCTATACATTGCTACAATTTAAGGCCAGTCCACACTTTTTACGTCTGCTACAATTGCAAAAATTGCACGAGCTACATGCTACTTGACACCAAACATGTCTTATGTGTTAGGTGGGTTAATGGTTGAAAGCTTGAAAGCAGCTTAATGTGCTATTAAACAGTAGTTTATCATACTGTCATGGCAGTGTTACTGCCTTTATTTCTGTAGGGACTAGTTTTCTAACTATTTTCCTCACAGAAAAAAATGTTATTGAATGTAAATGTAATAAACTCTTAAAGCGTGTATGAGAATAGCATGCAGTTGTTTAGTGCTTTGATTTTACGAAAGCAGTAAATTAATTCATCCCTCTGTGATCCTTCAGTGTCAGAGGATTTCTCTGGTGTTTTGTCATCAGACAATTGCTTAAGCTATATCCTTGGAGAAATAACTTAATTCAGTTAAATTTCCCTTAATTAGTTACAAACATAACTCTACTGTTTTCTAACATTATGACAAAGAAAAAATCCTTTCATGTTTGCGAGGGATAGAAAGAAACCGAAGATTATGTGAAATTTCTTTGCTGTTTTAGAGCCAAACTCAATGAAGTAAAGGCCTCGTATGCTACTGTGTTTTATTTCTATATCACAGTAGCTGCTTGTAAATTCTCAAGACATGTTTGTGGATACAGGATAGAAGTGGACGAGTGGACGCTTCCTACAGGTATAGCCTACTTTTGACCTAAATAAATATGCAAAAATTCACTTGCAGTGCAATGAGGAACAGAATATTTAACTCTGTTGTTCCCTGCCAACACTTGAACACAGGAAAATCCCAGGCTGATTAAAATCAAATGAAAACAGGCAAGAACACATTGCCCAAAGCTTACTAGATGTTAAATCACTACATTCTCTCCATGTATTTGATTCTTACTGCGAGTCTACTCAGCTGGAAAATAAAACGTTGAACTGTGGCTCATTATTTGTGCAAATGACATGCATGCAATTAAATTTACACTGACTTAGTGGCGTTAGGTTATAGCTGTTACTGTAGTTTTTCAGTATTTCATAATCCCATATGTAAACTTCTAAGATCCAGCATAAATGCAGTGAAAATAATTAAAGTCCAAAATCCTTTAGTTGTGCGTCAAAGGTTTAATGGGACACTTTGAGCGCATAAAGAGTTTTTATACACATAATGTAATAAAAATTGTTTATTTTTTTTAATAAGACCATTTGTAAGACCATTTGTGCCTAGAAGCGAAAATTCACTTACTTAGTAAATAGGGAAAAATAATCTAATAATATATTTGCAGAGGACACTTCTTTCCCATGTTAGGTGCCCTGCTTGACTTGCTGCATCTTGTCTGGGCTACTGGGAAAAGACATCCGCCTACTGCCTCCCGTACGACTTGACCGCAGCCCAGCCGCTGCCTGAGCCGCTCACACTGCAAAGAGCTCACCGTCAGCATAGGCCAAATGGGTCTAATTCTAGGTGACACATTTAGCGCATGATTTAGCTCGCAGACCTACAGCTGTGTCCCCGACATTCAAGACAAGACCGCTGGGGCATCTCATGAGCATAATTAACCCCTTCATTATGGAAATAAGCAAAAACATTCTAAAAAATGATGGCATGCTGGATTGGCTGGATTAAAGCAGATGTGGCGGTGTGCTTGGCTGACTTTGGACTGTCCATTTCACCAGAGCCAGAGATGACATCATTTAGTGCTCAGGGACCTTGAAACAGGCAGCAAAATTGAGATGCAGTGGTTCAAGGGGAAGGAAACATACATTCATCCACTGAGAAAATGGCTCCAACCAAGGTCTCTCTATTTTGCTCATCACCCATCAGTCTCTAGTCACCACTGAAATGTAAACTCGATAAAGAAATAAAATAGTTTTTTTAGGTCAAAGGCAGAATTTTCTTTTTAGCAGAATAATTAAAGTATTTTCTACGTATATATGTTGTCAGGCACATATTGATAAAGTGATCTTTTTAATGTTATATCTAAATGCTAACTACTGGCGGTGTCATGGGTATTGATCAGCACACAGTGTCAGTGTCATGTCTCTTTGAGCCCTCATGTGTCTTTTGTTCCTCCCTCAACTTAACCACTCCCCTCTCTC
>JAUMHF010000017.1:21248041-21264937 GCA_032359275.1 Microctenopoma steveboyesi | reverse complement strand
ATAAACATCCTTTGTTTGAACCCTCTCTTGTCTCTGGTCTGCATTTGGGTCCTCCATTTCAAGCATGTTACTGACACACAGTACCATAATCATTTGCTTAGCCAGCATTTTAAAGTTGGGATGTGGGTTTCTCTAAAGAATCTCTAAAGATATGATTTCTATCATAGTTATGAGACTGCTTTTTGGTTGGTTTTGAATAAATTTAAAATTCATTCTCAGTGAAACCCTTAATTCAAGTACAGTGACCAGATCTGTAGGTTTACTTCAGAGAAAATATTCTAGTTAATGAAACATTTGTTATCAAGTGCTGTTTTGCGTATGACATGTAATAACACACTCTTAGCAGTTACTTCTGCGGTTGCAGATTTGATAGAAAGACGTTGTAAAACAAATACTTTTGTTTACAGTGTTTTGCTCCTCTTTGCGCTGAAGAAATCAAGTCACTCGTGTTAACCTCTGATTCTGCATGTTGATTATTTATTATGCAAATTACCGACAAATTTGAGATTTATTATACTGAGCACAGTGTCAATGACATTTACACACAGCTGGTAAGTAGCCCTTCAGCATATGTGTGTGTTTGTTGACGTGAGCGTATTTAATAGGGAGCAAGTGTGTGTGTATGTGTATGCTTGTATGTTGTGGCTCTTGGAATTCAATAAGGCAGATGGGCCTTTTTACAGTATTATCTTTATTGCCAAAGAAAGGGCCAATCTGTTTCCCCCCTTTTTGCCAACAATACACATCAATATGTACAGCGCATATCCATTTGTCTTACTTTCCTGCACTCACATGCCTTGTTTTTGTTTCTTCTTTGCTTTTTGCTGCCATTGGTTACAGCCACTGATGAAAACAGAGCACACCTGAGCCCCTTTCACAGCCAGAAAATGAACTTGAGAAACACAACGGGGGTGTACTGCAGGTTTCAAGAGAGAGGAGAAAGCGTGAACCTTCAGTGCAAGTCTTACTGCGGGGATTACTCTATTCAGCTTGACAGTGAAACCGAGTCATGGAGCAGACAGCTGGGGCCTCGGTGGAGAAAGGAGAGAAAAGAGCTGATCCACCTGTACTGTGGCTCTCAGAGGGCTGGCTAAGTCAGAGCTGTGTGGTTTTTTAAATGACACAAGCACCTCAGCTTTAAACACCACTAAGCATATTCCTCCTGTTCAGCCTGCCAGAGAGGATTCACACCTGCAAACCTGAGAGCATAAAATATTACAATGAAAGCAGGGATGACATTTAAGGAGAATTTTTACTCCGTTGATAGAGATAATGTGGGGCTTAAGTCAAGTTTTAGTACCAGATATAGGCTGTCATGTGATGAATGCTCCTGTAGCATCAACAGATGGATGCAATTTAGAGAGGAATACGTAAATACAAACAAACAGGGAAGGTGCATAGGACATTTGCTGACACCCCAATGCTCCTGAATCCAGAATAATGCCTTCTGAAAGCAAAAGTCACCCTAAACATGTGGAAGGATGGTGAAGAAAAGACTTTTCTAAATCCATCTGTCATTTCTCCCTACCCGTTTGTCACGTGCAAGCTTGCAGTGACAGGAATGGAAAATGTCACATTTGGCAGAACAATGCGCAATCAAAAAGTGAGTGGGTCCTTACAGCTTCTTCTTCTATCGTCATACAGGATGTTGTAAAAGACACTGAGACCCAACTTAGAAATGTGCTATGTTTAACTAGACCTGGTTCCTGATCTTTCAGTTTTACATATTTGAGTCTTTGACTGTCAGTGACAATAGCAGTGTGGCTACACAGTGATGTCGTTCATTGAATCTATCAACACTGTCTAGACTGAACTATCTAAACAATTGAATTCTCTGGTCTGAAAGTTGGCACAGATTTAGAAGATGTCAAGACAATGAATCCTGAGGATTTCTGCTAATGTTTTTTTTTCTACCACTGAATTTAAAATGAAAGTTCTGTACATTTTCGATATCCTCAAAACTAATAATTTTACCAACTGCACTTTGAGCTTTCCGCAAATTGCCAACGAATGGCATGCCCAGTATGATGCTAATCCCATTGAGCTACCAGGCCACAAGAATATTGATTCAAAACACTGTAGCCGGAAATGGGAATGCCATTGATTGTCATTTGTCATCCAATTTGAATTCTGATGCCCGATTGCATACAAAAATCAACAATCTGGCCTTTGGCTTACAGAAATTTGGGTTGGCCGTTCTGCAGTTTAAGCAGTCCTACAGTTCAATTTCCCACGTGGCAGCTGTCAGAATATAAATTGTAGTAAGCTTGGAGTTGTGCTGTGTGTTGGCTATATTCTTAAGTTTTACATCTAGCTAAACGTCTTTTCCCTAAACACAGAAATGGTCACTTTTCACTGTTTCTAAACGGAGAGCCATCATGTCTTTTGATCAGCAAGATGCCAATATGCATCACACATATCAGGGCCTTTTTTATCATGCATTAGTTTTACAAAACATGACTCTTTCTAGAGGAAATAAATGTAACCAAATGTTACCGCCACAAAATAATGGGAAAGAATTTAATGAATAGACGTCTGTCCATGCAAAAATACTGCCAAACAGTGTAGTTTGTATTAACACAAAAAACACAATTGGCTTACATGCCCTGTGTCAAAACAATGTATACTGTTCTTTGGGAGCCAGAGAAAGGCATTCTGGGAAAACAAGAAATGAGTAATAGAGGACTCAGGTGCAGAAGATAGTGGTCACACTGAGAAATTAGATATAATTAGAAGTAATTAAGTAAATCACCACAATTAGTTATAAACTATCTTCTGCGCTGAATGTAACAGCACAAGAAGATCTGATTAATGTTGCTCACACAGAGGCCACATGTGTCTTGTTGCGATGGATGTGATCTTACAGCCTGTAATCAAAACTGGAAGAGCAAACATAAGACATGACCATATCATTTGACACTTGAGAGTGTGTTTGCAAGCATGGTTATTTGCTAGAGTGTGTGCATGTTTGTGTGCGTGTGTGTGTGTGTGTGAGTGCGTATGCTGAAATGTTCTCAGGCTGAAAATGAGTTATGAATATGCATTAACACATTCTACTGCATCTCATCGTCAGGACTGTGTGCCAGTGACTCAGGCCAAATAAAGCCTGTGACTGACCCCGCGACAAGCTGGAGCGAAGGTCAAATCACATCACGTTTATTTTTAGAGCACTGCTTTCTTTTTTAAACTGTTTGCAGGGCAGCAGCAGATACAATACATTCTTAAATATAATACATCCCATGGAATTAATAACAGTTTTACAGTATGTGATACAGTAGTGAATGATTCAGCCCTGGTGAAGATGTGTGCATTTTCATATTTTGTGTTAGAAAAAGGCTAAAAACAAAGGAAATATGGCTCATTGAATATTTTGGCCATGAAACAAAGTTGAAATCAGACTAGCAGCAGTCACGCATTTAGAATACAGACACGAGAAAAGTGGTTAAGCCTTGAAAATGCCTCACAGTCACTTATGTTTATGTTTACTGATGTTTAGTTCACGCAGCTGTAAAATGTCAATTATGTTAGTAGATAATAAAGCATGATGAGAAAATAGTATTTGTGCAGGAGCAGTCGTGATTACCCAAGCAATGCAATTATTTATTAAATTGATACTTAAATATTTATGTTTATGTTTTATCCTCATAGGACTTTAGAGGACTATACTATACAGAGATCAATATGTATGTAAATGCCAAAAAAGAAATTAAACACAGTATTCAAATCTCTACATAAATAATATTGATGATCAATTCATCATTGTTGATCAGTTGGATTAGCCGGTGTACATTTTGGTTTTGATTGTAGTTCCTTGTTTATATACCACTTAATAATGCCAAATTAGTGGATGGGTGGTACATTTCTTTGTTAAGAAACAAGTGGCAAACCAATAATCCTTACACAAGTTTACATTAGAACTCTGTGAGAGCTCATTTATGTTAAATTATTATTTTCATTATTTTTAATGTGTATAAACACATCGCACACACTTAAGCCCTTATACAACTGCGTGCAAGTAAGTCTTTCTCTCTCCAAGGAGCTGTAGGGAATATCCTTTGAGCTACATTCTGCAGAAAGACGAGTCAAGACAAGTAAACAAGTAAACAAAAGAGAGAAAATGAAGTGCAGCATTTACTCGAATGCTGTTGACAGCAGGGGGTGGAGGTGTAAATACAAGAGGGCACTGCTACCTGGTACTGCCTCTTATAAATACCATTGTTTGTCTCCCTTTTATGCAATTAACAGAGGCTTTGATCTGGGTGTTTTTACTTTCATCCGCCGTCAGTAATGAGACGTGAACTTCTGATACACTGCACAGCTCTGAACTCCAGAGACCACTGCTGACAGAGAGAAAGAGAAACATCACACCAACCCGCACAGGGTGGGGGAGAGAATGAGAGTGTGTAAGTGACAGAGGGAGAGAAAAAAATGGATAGCGTGGAGATGATAGGGCACCTCAGCGGGCGGTGAAACCTTGATTCTATATAAAACACGGCAGTTCTGTCATCTCTCCTCTGTAGTGCGCTGCTACAGATGATGTTATTATCGATGTTCAAAACGCTGACACCATGTAGATGCCTGTGCTATAATGTGTTTAATACACTGCGTAGAAGGCGTCCTGTGAACATAGTGGCATTAATGCTTAGGGTTAGTCTCGCCGTCAGAATGAAATCAGGATGTTCTCTAAATAGAAAACGTTTAGAAGATGTAGAGATTAAGAAGTGACAACGTCTGTCTATGGCCTTAATAAAGTGCACCTGTGCAGATACAACATAGGAAAAGTGACATGTTTTTATAATGACCTCACATGAGAAGATTCAGACATGTCAAATCATTACTGCTGACAGTAGGATGGTGAAACATGAAAATGTCTTTTGGTAGTTAATCATAGTAGTAAAATATTCTCTATATGATTCAAACAGACATCCAATACATTATGTATACATTTGCATAAACACTGTCAAATGAAATGTAGAAAGTCATACATGAAAAACATGTCACCAGAAATATGGTGGCTTATCACACAGCAGTGTCATTTTAAAATGTATCTTTGAAACACTGAACAAATTTCATGAGTAATTTATGATATTTTGACTTCTATGCATGTGTACAACATGCAAGATAATATTTTACTGCAGCCACACATTTGATTTTTAAATGAAAATCATTGTAATTTCTTACCTAATATATATAAGCAAAAGTCATCAGTCAGGGAACGTGTGCCAGTTCAAATATGTGGAGTCATTGTTAATTATTTTCTCTTTGGAATATCATGTTTGCACAACTTTAAAGGCTTCATCCATCAAACACTAACTAGCAGAAAATAACACAAAGGAAAGAATAATAAATCAGCACTGTGCAAATGTGTGTGGTGCTTACTCATCAGTGGGAGAATCCCAATTATCCAAAGCTTGCAGGAAACCTCACTAAATGTTTGTGGCCATTAGAACTGTCAGCGTGGCAACGTCTGAGTCTTTTATTTGTTATTTTAATTTTGAGTTTGCATGTGTATTGCTTCGGCGCATTAAAAAGGTATTTGACCTCTTTCCATATTTGTCACACTTGCATGACTCAGATCATCAAACTAATTTTAATATTATACACAGATAATACAGGTACATTGAAATGTAATAAACCCAAACCAAACCTACTTGGCATTTTGTGAAAAAGTAATTGCACCTAAACCTAATGACTGGTTGTGCCAATCGTTGGTAGCAACAACTGCAATCTGTAATTTGCGATAACTGATAAGTCTTTAACATTGCTATGGAGGAATTTTGTCCCACTCCTTTTTACTAAATTATTTTAATTGTCACATTGGAGGGATCATTTTAGGCCTGGTTTTGGTCAAACCACAGGGTCATAATTTGATTTAAGTCCGGACTTTGGCTAGGCCACTCCAAAACCTTTTTGGAGTGGCCTAGCCAAAGTGGTGGACCTGCTCATGTGTTTTGGACCGAGTGCCTTTGAGCTGGAGGTCAAGCTGGTAACTGTTCTGCTTCAGGATTTTATAGTAGGGCACAGAATTCATAGTTCAATCAATTATGGCAAGTTGTCAAGGTCCCGAAGCCACCAATTACTTGTGCACATGGCAGGCAGACATTAAATAAAGGAAATCATTCAAGTGTGACAAATATGAACAAAAAACAAACACACAACCACAACTGGAAAGGAGAAATACCTTTCAAAGCACTGAGTGGTGGAGTATATGACCACCAAAGCTCTGAGGGAGGCAGTTCCTTGTCCAGTAGCCTTCTACCATACTGACAAAGTGCCTCTTAGCTATGCTGCAGGCAACTCTGCACTCTGACTGTAGACCGTTGAGACAGATATTGGAGTTCGAAACATTGAGAAAGCAGCTGATGTAGCATTAAAGACACAATCTACAACTAGGCAATCTTAAATAGTAGGTTTTTTTTCTTCTCAATTTACACTATGTAGGAGAAAAGTTAAAAAACTTTTTGGATTTTTTATTTTACTTGCGCTACTGTTCACACATTGGGGTTACATTTTTTAATATGATGATTAGTTGTATTAATCCCCTCGCGGAAATTGTTGTATGGACAGCGCCACTATAGGGTTTTGGTGTCTTGGTGACCAAGGACACCTCGACATGTAGCTTCGGGGGGACCGCTGGGTAGAAAGACGACTGCTCTACCCACTGAGCTATCATGCCGCATCGTATAAAATCTACATAGAGCTGCTGATGCAGCACAGACTATTGCAATCTTTTTTATAAGAATGCTCATTTAATTCATTTCACAGCATCTGAAAAGTCTTCATGTTTAACATTCTAGCTGTTATTTCCTCTGTGTTAATACAAATATGGCAAAACTTTTTTCAAACTTAGATCCCCTTCTCCTGTTGAACTGTGAGATTGGACAGCATTTATTTTAGCAAAGAGTAACTGGAATGCACACTATTATGTACAGTTTATGAGAGCTTTCAGACGGCACTTTCATACATTACCCTGGTTTGCAGCAAACTTGTATTATGTTGTTTACTGATATTCTTCTTCCCACATAATGAAATTCAAGAATAATGGATGATCGATCCCAGCCCACTATTTCTAAGGGAGAGGAAGAAAACCATTGAGAAAGTGATGAGTTCACACATTTTCAATGGAGATTTTAACATCTTGAATTTCAGAGCCAGTTCTGCCAGCAGACTGGATCCTGTATCAGTGTGTTCCATTTGGAACCCGGTTAAAAGCTGTTTGAGATCTCTTTGTAAAAAGAGCCAATTGATTGAAATGGGATGACACTTGGATGTTGGATGTAAATCAGACTTCACACAACGTTGAAGACTCAGCTGATGTTAGGACCAAACCAGGACGGTGTGCTGCTGTAAAAGCATATTGTGGAAGAAACAGCTGATGACGCTATAATGTCTTCTGTAAGAACCGTCGTCTTCATCATCATCATCAACATCTCTTAAAACAAGTTGAAAGCAGTTAACATTGTAAATTCTGAAGGTAGGACATTTTTCTCCCTAAGAAGACGATGATGCATCATGCCCTGACATCCCTCATGGAAACAGCTAATAAATCTGTGTAATCCTTTTTTGGAACATGTTTGTTTTGCATTTCAATTGGCAGGAACTGTGCCTCGCTAATACCATGTCTTACAGCTTTTCTCTTAACATTTTTATTGAGGAAAGGAATGTCAGCCGAGCAGACAGATTGTGCTTGAGTTTTTTTGTGTTATTTCCAGTTTAAATCAAAAGTACACGTTCAGCTCTTTCTTTTTCCACTTTAATGTTTGAAAACTGTTCCCGGCGTTGGCTGCTGCAAAGCAGCAGCTGCCCAGTATGTTAACGGCTAAAGCAAAATGAAGGTGACTGGTAATGGTTATTGTTTTGTCCCTGTCTGCCATTTAATCTCCTTTCAGAGAGCTTCATTAGGTACCGGAAGAGCAAACGACTTGTAGATAAAACTCTTCTACTCTGTAAGCCAGGAGCACTCAGGACAAGCCAATCTTCATTCACCTGCTGGCTCAAATTGCACGAGCACAGTCCAATAATCTGCCACATGAATACCATGTCACAGATCAGAGGTTTTTCGTTACTACCTTGTTTCTAGTTCATGATTATGTTTTCCCACATGATAGTATAATGAGAAGAATCCTGTTTATTGTCATTGATACATTTCTGCATGTTACAACGAAATTTGTTCTCTGCATTTGACCCATCCCCCTTGAGGGGAGCGGTGAGCAGCAGAAGGCGGCGCTCGGGGAGTTAGCGCTGAGTGTGAATGATCTGTAGGCCTATATAGCTATTATTTCAGAATAGTGATGTTTAAGACACGTGTGTTCTTTTTCCTCCATGCACGTTAGGCCCAAATATCCTAATTTTAGTTTCATCAGTCCACAGCACTTTATTCCAAAATGAAGCTGGCTTGTTCAAATGTGCTTTATCATACCTATGTTTGTGCTGTGGGTGGAGAAAAGGCTTCCTCTGCATCACTCACATACAGCATCTCCTTGTATAAAATGCGTCGAATAGTTGAACGATGCACAGTGACTCCCTCTGCAGCAATGATGATGTTGTGGGTCGACTCTGACTGTTCCCACCAGTTTAATTGAGACTTTTCTTGGTCTTCCACTTTGAGCCTTAACGTGAACTGTGCCTGTGGTCTTTTATTTCCTCAATATGTTCCTAAGTGTGGAACCAGACGGCTGAAATCTCTGAGACAGCTTTCTGTATCCTTCCCCTGAACCATGATGCTGAACAGTGTTTGTTTGAGAGTTGTTGTGAGACCTTCATGTTGCTCCTCTTCAGAGAATATTCAAAGAGGAGGGAAACTTACAGTTGCCCCCCCCCTTAAATACTTTTCCTCATAATTGGATTCACCTGTGTATGGAGGTCAGGGGTCACAGAGCTCACCAAGCCAATTTGAGTTTCAATAATTAGTTCTAAAGGTTTTGGAATCAATAAAATGACAACAGTGCCTAAACCTATCCACCTGCCTAATTTTGTTTAAAGAATTATTGCACACTTTCTGTAAATCCTATAAACTTCATTTCACTTCTCAAACATCACTGTGTGTGTCTCCTACATGATATATTTAATTGAATATTTGCATCTTAACAACCAATGATATATACAGGAAAACCATGAAGACTGACAAGGTTGTCCAAACCTTTGCAGCCCACTGAATCCGAAATACATTTACCAATGCTCGCTACATTTTTGTAGACCATATAATTTACTGGTGGATTATATTCCAACACAAAGTTTGAAATCCAGAGTCTTTGTTTGTCACGTGCATAGTTATACGACTACAACACCCAGTGAAATGCATTCTGAACCAATTCTTTTTTGCCTATGAAAAAGCAATCTTTTTGCCAGTATAGCCAGGAAAGGATAGACTTGCTCATGGGATTTTACCAGCCTAGTAGATCTTCAGTGAATGCCAGGGATGTGACCTTGTATCTTTTTACCTCCTCTTCAGCTGGCAGATAATGATTTTGTTTGGGCTCAAACATCTCCATAAATCTGACCAAGCAAGTCTGTTAGCCCACATTATTTCATAATATTGGCTGGTATCGCAGAGGGTGTGGAATTCTCTTCGGTGCAGTCAGGTTCCTCATGATGTTCCTGAGCTTCTGGCTCAGAAATGATCTGCTGCCTCTTTCTTTCTTATAAAACACACAGATGCACAAAAGACAGAAGTGGGGAGAACAATGTTTTCTTTGTATATGTTTATATTCTTTAGTCAATTATATTTGAGTTAGTTTAGATCAGGACCTTAACAATATGACTAAAATAGCTGTGAATTAGTGACATTTTTAGGTATATTATGCTTTTAAATGTGTGTTTACCTCATGGGTTATAGCCTCAGCAACCACTCAGGCTTAGGTTTCCTGTCTCTCTTCTGGGGTCAGGAACGGCAGGGTTTTAAAGTTGGTGTTTTAAGCATTGGTCTGAGCTGATGCTGTGAAGAGGGCGTTCTTTTCTAATGAACTGGCATATCTCTTATTAAGATCTTGACTGAATCTTTGCTTGATCACTTTGACCAGCACTGTGTTGCCAATGCTGGCATCGGCTGCAAGGCACGAGCAATTTCTTTAGCATTCACCACATCGGTCTCATTGATTGAATAGATATCTGTGCTACTCTTTCTCATTTCGGGAGATGGCAGCGCTGTGCGAATGGTATGTCAAGGTACCGTTGGAGCATTTAAAAATAGGCTCTTTTGCACCACCCTCCGAATGAGTCTTTCTATTGCTGGCAGTCTTAACGCCCACTGTGACACCAGGTTAAGCATGTGAGCAAAATGCCTCACATGCAGTCTAGCTAAATGGCAGTGGTCCTGTTAGACGTGTTATCGGTGACAACCACCAGATTTAGTCAGAAATCCTCCATTCCTGTGCTGCTGTTTGCAGGAGATCTGCAATGTTCGCTTCAGTGACTTTCATGTAAGGCTTCAGTCAGTAGAATACAAGACAGCAGCCAGCAATCCTCTGATAGATAATGAGCTGTTATAAAAAATATTCAAAATAAAAGTAAACGTTGGACTTTCTCACAAACAGCGCTTTCCTGATCTCTTTGTCTGCCTCTATCTTTGTTTTTCCTCTTGAGTCTATTTCTTTTGGCGATGATGGTGCAGAATCTTCTGCCTGATGGCTCAGGAGTTAGAGCAGTTGATTGCCAATTGGAAGATCGGTGGTCGATTCCCCGCCTCCTTCGGCAAGACACTGAACCCCAAGTTGCCTCGGTGTGTCAGGTCAGCTGCATAGCAGTTCTGCCATCGGTGTGTGTGTGTGAATGGGTGAATACGAAACAGTTTAAAGCCCTTTTGCGTACAGGTCTAGTTAGAAAAGCTCTATAGGTGTAGACCATTTACATAACTGAGCTGCTCTTGACCTACATCGTCTGGTGTAAATGTCTTGAAGGCAAGGGAGAGCAGACCTGTGGCATCGTTCTGCCAGGATCTGCACAGCACCTAAATAGAAAGTCCTAAGAATCACTGGAGAGACCCCAAACTTCCTCAGTTGTCTCAGGTCATACAGTTGCGGCCTAACTCTTTTGGACTGGATTTCAGCAGTTCATGTCTGAGGAGATTTAGACCGAAAGTTCTTAAAGAACAGCACGCTCTCTACCTCCGTTGATGACTTTACTTTACTTTGCTTGGCAGACGCTTTTATCCAAAGTGACTGGGTGTCTTGCTTAAGGACACACCTGGTAGGGGATGGGAACCCATTGAGCTACCATGCTGGCTTTAGCTGGAGGCAGATGACACCATGATGCCAGGTTCTTCTCCATGTCCATGTAGGCCGTCTCATCATTGTTAAAAGGTGGTAGCTGGGAGTACAAAGCACGCTGCAGACTTAAGCTTGAGTTCACAGCCTTGTGGTTAACTTTATTAGAGTAATAATTATTTAGTTCACCAAAATGGTTCATTGTTAAGTGCAAGTGGATGTTTATGACTAATGTAAAGAAATGCATCATGCAAGTCTTAGGCCAGACTATTTTTTCAGCAATGCTTTTATGTCTATGTATGTCAGTGTCATGTCTTCTCCAGCCCTCATGTGTCTTTTGTTCCTCCCTCACCTTAACCACTCCCCTCTCTCTCCACTTTCACTCCCTCATTATTTCCAGGTGTTCCTTATTAGCAATCAGTCTCCTCTCCGTATTCAAGCCTCTGCACTTCCTCAGTTCCTTTGTCAGTTCATACTCAACTCTTCATTCCGCCAGTCACTACGCTCCTGTTCTTTGTAAGTTGGTTTTTGGGTTCAGTTTGTACTTTCTCCCTTCTTTCTTTCATTCTCTCTTTTCTCCTAGTCCTTCTGTGTCTATTTAATCCCCCTGTCATTAGTTATGTTCAGCAGTGCCATTTTACCTCTTACCTAGAGTGATTTCCTGTTGCATATTGCTTTCCTTGTTAATTTATAATAAACTTCCTTTGTTTGAACCCTCTCTTGTCTCTGGTCTGCATTTGGGTCCTCCATTTCGAGCATGTTAATGACAATGTATGTTTGTCAGATTTTACAGAACAACTAGAAAATATTATCCTTAGAAATGCAACATTCATGTTTTTTTTTATGCCAATTCCAATACTTACCACCAATGAATGCCGATCACGGATCATGTGGATTGTTTGCTTAGCCCATTTCATTGAGCCTCCCCAGTAAGGAATTTTTTGTTAAATGTATTGCAGGATGCAAACTTTACATCACTCTCTAAGATGGTGTAAATGTTCTGATTTTCTGCCACACGCCTGAACAGTGTGAAGCAAAAGGGAAGCAGGATGCTATACGACACACAATGCCTCTGCTGTCTGCAGAATATGAACAACAGGTGATCCACTTCTGTGGTTGGCAATGAAAGGCATTGATTGGAATCAGATGACAGATTTTTTTCAAGGACTATTTCTGACCAGATTTTTACACTCTCACTTACAAATATCTACGTCATAGTGGCCACAAAGAAAGTATATTGCCATAATGGTAATTAAATTTATGTACGTACTATATTTCAGTCTGTCCTAAGGTTATTAACGACAACTGTCAACCTTTCTGACATAAGCAATTTGAGTACATTGTGTTTTAACCATTAATGCTTTATTAAACAAAATGTTAAATATAGTTACTTAGTTACAATAGTTGCTTCTTAAAGAACCTTGATTTAATTGATTCAGATCAAGCTCTTAAATCAACTTTTAAAGGGTTAATGGAGGCAAAAGTCTGACTGAATTATCAATTTTGTAGAGGGGTCATATAAATCTATAGCAAACATCAAAGCACTTCAACTGATGCTTGTTATATATCAATCCAATGTCACAAGACAAGAGTTATAAAAAGAATTATGTCACTAGAGGAAAAGTGAGAATCACCAAAAATGGATTCACCATTTTTTTGGATTAATTTTTTGTGGGATGTGAATGTCTCTTCTCAATTCCACAAAAATGTATTCAGTAGTTGTTGAAACACTTCAGTCTGGACTAAAGTGTCAAACTAATCCCAGTTGCCATTCATACAAGCAAGGTAAAAATCGATACACTATTGTACTGCCAACAAGGCTCAGAGTAAAATCTGGATGAGCGGATGAGTTGGCTATGCTAGATCCAATCTTTCTTTGTATCAAAGCCAGCCATGGCACTGGCAATGTAAATGAAACATGCCAATCTTCCCATCCCCATTTTAAATCCTCTATCCTCAGTGATGGAAGATAGGAAGGTAGAAAGCACTTTGGCTGTGATTTGTTTCATGTGAGGCACCAGGGAAGTGTGTAAATGTTCAGTTGTTATTAGGAAGGACACGGAGGTGGAGGAGGAGGAAGTGGAGGCGGAGATGGCTGTGGCTCCAGCTATGGGAATGGCGTGAGCATATCAGGCCGAGCAGATTGTGTGGTTTGAGTGGCTATTAAAAGTGACAGGATGGAGGCCTTGGAGTTGGTGAGCCGCCTGATTACACCGCTCTACCCCAGTCCCCCTATTGACTGTGGTTAGGTTGTAGCTTTCCATTTCCTGCCGAAATAAATTAAAAGTCAGAAGTAATTTGCCTGATGGGGGGGATGCAGGTGTTTTCTCTGTCTTTTTTTGGTATGTGCTTCAAAGTTTCTGAATAAAAATTCCCTTAGTCTGAAAATCAATTGAACCCTTGGCTCTTTGATAAGGAAAGGGCTTATTTTCAGCCTGTGACAGTTTTGTGGCAGGGTAGCAAAAAAGGCAGGGATTTGATTAAAGGGGAGATAGTGAGAGATTGAGGTCTTGTTCTTGCCATAGGAAAGATCAAGGTACGTAATCATGTCTGCTACAATGCTGGCTCTACCGCCATACTTCTACTCCCTCATTGTCTAAACATGCGCGCGCGCACACACACACACACACACACACACACGCACACACACAGCACTTTGTCGTGACATTTGATAAAGTAAGGAAGGAATGGGGGGAAATGCCTTATTACTGTTCAGTTCTATTTTGTCCGAGATCCCAGTTGAACATGCTTGAACCAGTTACACAGCGTCTTTGAGATTTCTCTGTCAGACAAGCGGCGGACATGCAGTACTTACACAAGCTCTCCAGCGCATGCTGTTGCACAAAGCTTCTATAACCTAGTGCACAGTAGTCAGTGTGCAGCACTGACTCTGCACTGAGAATTTCGGTACTTTTGGATAGATGCTTTGAGAGCACAGTGGCAGCTGTATGTAGCTAGCATAAATACGGAATAATGCTACACCAGGTGGAAGACAATGTTGTAAAATGAGTGTCATGAAGGTGTATAAAAAGACAACCTGTGGAATGTTTTGACTGAAATAATGTAATTACTCGACAGATAAGACGATCATCTGAAAGAGTTCATCCCTCTGAGAGACTTTGTCCCTCAGCCTCAGCTTCACATATGCCTGTCCACAAATGCTCAAAAGCTCTGCTTTGTCACTGGTTGCTCTTGTTGCTGTCGAGAGCAAGGTGAACCCCTTGAACATCAAACAGGCTTTCATGTTTCTTTCATTCGAAATGGCAGCGTTTGTACAACACCAGGAATCTGAAGCCTCCCCTTGCTCACTGCTCATGGGGGGGGGCTTCCACATCCATCACCCCCCTCCCGTCCTCTATCTCTACCTTAAGGTAGTCAAATTGACCTCACACTCCCCACCCTGAGAGGCAAGGGGGAGACACACACAGAGGGACCTAGCGTGGGCACAAATAAAATTCACATCAGGTGAGGCGGTAAAAAAACACAGATGACTCAGTTTTGGTCTGTGTTTAGACGCTTGGCTTTACAACATCAAATGGCACAGCCACAGATCACGCCATCCTCTCCTGCACCCCAACACTATTCCCTCCCTGCCCCCTGACATCCAAGACACAAACACAAAGTCACTCACAGCTTTCTCTGGTGGACCCATCTGGGAGGGAAAAGAGGCTGTGCTTGAGATAATTCCCAGTCTCTGTGACTACACAAATGTGCTACATGTAGGACTTAGATGGAGGAGAGAACGTGTTTAGGCACTTTCACCTTTGTTAATTTTAGATGTTGTTTATTCCTCTCCTTAGAGCTGTCCCAGCAGAGATCTTATTGCCTCAGTACATATTTCCATTTTTCACCAGTGGCTGAACTGCTCAGGGATAATTTCATCTGGCTGTGATTCTGGATCAGGTGATCTGAGTTTGTTCACTTGGAAAATGGTAAAAGGTTTTCTCTATTTAGCCACTAGACACTTGCATACAAACATGCTTCTCTTTATGCAAAGACATGCAGAAAAAAATATGAAGCAGGAAAGCAGAAGAAAGAGAGGAGACTAGTGGAAATTTAGAAATCACAGACAGTTTGTAAAATCAAACACAAGCTATTTAACACAGAAATGACTAACACAAATATTTATAATTTAATTGCTTCTAAAAGAACAAATATGAAATATTCGCTAAATTTTATTAAGATATTTTATTGATGCTCTGATGAGAACAGGAAAAATACAAAAATAACAAGGCCAAAAGTATTGGCCTTCTGACAGTTAATAGGTAATAGCGTAATATGACTGAAAGACAAATAAAAACAACTATTTCTGATATGTGATTTTACTTATGTAGATGGCACATCGTCACTTGAGGAATATTTGCCCGTTCTTCCTTCATAGCAAACTATTACAGCTCATCCAAATAGGATAGTTTAAACATTACCCTTGATCTTCTGCCACAAACTCTCTAGGATTCAGATCTGAGTTCTGAGAGGACCCCTTCAAGACCGTTGATCATTGTCTTGGTGGAAGACCCACGGTTTACCCAAAGTTAGACTGCTAGCAGATTTCTGGCTTTGTTGTGTCACTATGTGAGCAGGTCAGTCTGACTCCTAGTCCATCCTCTACCAGGGGTATCCTTGAGCCAGACACCCAGCGCTAGCTCCCTTTGAGTCACTTTGGATAAAAGTTACAGTGTTTGTGCTGCAGCCTATCCTGTCTGTCTCTGACTTCATCATCATCACCTTTATCTATAAAGCACTTTAAAAACAACCACAGCTGACACAAGTGCTGTGTATATTAACATAATAACATTTAAAAAATAAAAATTACATTAGATATATAGATAAAAAAGTTAAATTTTTTAATTAATTCATCAAATAACTAATTTACTTTAAAAAGAAACTCGCTGAGGTTAAAAGCCAAAGAATTAAAATTGATTTTATGATGTGTTTTAAAGTGGACAGCGAAGGGGCCTCGCAAGGGTACGTTGTTCCATAATTTAGGAGCCACAATGGCAAAGCCCCGTCTCCTCTGAGCCTCCTCCTGGATCTCAGTACCACCAGGAGCAGCTGGTCATATGTCCTAAGAGACCAACAGGATGTGGCGATGAAGAAGCTCAGAGAGGTGAGGCGGGGCAAGACTGTGAAAACATTTAAAAACAAACATGAGGATTTTAAAATGAACTTTAAAAGACATAGGCAGCCAGTGCAGAGAAGCCATCACACGGTTTATTTATTTTTTACCAGCTGCAGACGTGAGAGCACCGACTGACTGACCCCCACATAAAGTAAGTTACAGTAGTCCAGGCGAGAAGAAATAAAAGCGTGGATCACTGTTTCAAAGTGCTGCCTAGAAACAAAAGATTTCACTCTTGCCAGTCGCCTTAAATGATAAAAACTGGACTTCGCCACTGCTCTAACTTGGCTGTCCAATTTAAAATCACTTTCCAACTTAAATCCAAGGTCAGTAATAACTGGTTTAAAATAAACTTGTAATTGTCCCAGGTCAACGGAGGAGTGCTCACAGGGACCACTGGGTCCAAATACCCAGGGGTCCCTGTCTTTTCAATTAAATGGAAAAACTTAAGAGCCAACCATGCTTTATGTCCTCTAGACATGCCAAAAGAGGTTTTATGGATCCAATCCAATCCAATCCAACTTTATTTATAAAGCACTTTAAAAACAACCGTCAGAGGACCAAAGTGCTGTACAA
>JAUMHF010000017.1:21195051-21247941 GCA_032359275.1 Microctenopoma steveboyesi | reverse complement strand
GCATGCTTAAGCTCTTTAGGGACCACACCTGACAACAAAATATTATTAACCAGTGTGAGAACTACAGGTGCAATTGTAGGAAAAACCTCTTTAAACAGTCGAGGAGGGATGGCATCATTCGGAGAGCCTGCAGGTTTCAAACGGCCAATAATCTCCTGCAGAGAGGACAAGGTGTGCCATCCTTCTGCTTAAGTGGCAAATAGATTTGCCAGTCATTGGCATGACAATGAAAAATGATCCCATGCCTTCTATGGATGGAACCCAGAGGCAATAAATAAAGGAGAAACTGCAGTGGCCCTAAAACTTAGCCTTGTGGGACGCCGCTGTAATTGTCATTTTTGTGTTACTATTAGAAAGAAAGGTTTTATTAGTGTTATGTCATCATTAGGAACCTGGTCATCAGCCTACCAAAAGTTAAAATAATCCACAGATAAAAATTGTGCCCAATAAGACTCAAACGAAAACTGTTTAAGTTAAGCTACAGTTTTCAGCAGTCGAGCACTAGAGCTCATTGTCATGGATGGTGTAGGAAAGTCCTTGCATACCGAGAGACATATAGCACTAATGCTGATTGTTGTTTTTTTTTTTATTTAGGTTATATTAAATAATATGAAAATGCTCAATTAGAAACACCTTCTTTGATAGAAAGATAGACATTTACTATTGTGGTTTGCTTTGGGTACTATTTTGGTTTTAAAGAATTGAAAATATATACAAATACATATACTTTCTGCAATCTGAGGGGTTCTCTCACATTAGAAAAGTTATTTTTAAAACTTGGTAAAGTTAGTTGGAGATTAATCAAATGTTTCTAGTTGTGTTTCATTTTCTAAATGCTATAAGCTGATTTCTGTATTTTTTAGTGCAGCGATTCCACATTTGCATTTAAAATGATCATGCTCCTTTCACCATATTACCATATTACAGTGAGACAGAAGAAGAAAAGATACGCGAGGAAAGAGAAAGAGAGCTAGACAGGAAAGTGAGTGAGACAGGGAGGAGAAAGAGGGAGCGCTGTGCCAGAGGGAGTCTATCTCCTCTTCAGCAGGAGCTGTCAGCCGGTGCCGTCAGAGTGGCTATAAACAAAAAGTGTTTTCTCCCTTAACAAGCTCAACAGGACCTTCAGTGGGGAGATGACACAGAAATGCTTACTCTCCAGGGGTGACAGCCACTGTCTGCCATCAATCAGTCAGACTCACTGCGCTACCCGCAGACAGTGCTTCAACAAGGGCACAGCTCAGATTCATCACAAAGAAGGGGGAAGAAAAAACGAAAACGAAACAACAGGCGTGATGAAATATACAAATCAGCGCTGCAAGTCATTTGATTTTAGTGTGTGACATGATAGGGTAGATTATGCATGGAAAAAAAAATATTGACATCTAAAAATAAGTGTCGTGTATCACAAGGAGCATTTTTCTCCTGCGTTGCATTAGAATTACAAATGTTGATGGAAGTGACCTGCCGTCAGTTAAAACGTCCTTGGAGCAAGCTCGCATTTTGTGCACAGATCAGCCATAACTTTAACATCACCTGGTGGTTTTAATGATGTGGCTGTCGTCAGCACAGGAAGTGTGACAGCTATCCGGACACACTGCAGACAAGTCAGAGTGGCCACACTGACCCTCGTCCCACCACGACCCTGAAGCCACCAGTTGCTTTTGATGTTGTAGCTCTTTGGCATACGTGCATCTACACAGGGTCTCACTTAGATGTTCATTTGAAGCCCTGTCAGTGTTTTGAAACTACGATCTCTGTCACAGAAATCATTTGAAACACTTCTTTCAGAATGTCACAACCCTGTTTGGGCTTTGATCAACGCCAACAATGTCAATTTTGGGAGGAACTGCTGTGTAGTAATGCATGATGAAACTGTCAGAAAGTTGTTTCAGCCTGCTTCCCTGTGCGTCCTAAAATAATAATTCTGTTGCTGCCTCCACATATGTCAAAAATGTTTTATTTTGCAGGGATTCCCTTGGTGGTTTACAGGCGTTAGCTGACAGGAAACAAAATGGGTTACATTTGTACAATGAAATATTCTATATTACTGCAGGTAATTTACACATGTAACTGATGTCTGCTTCCTCGGATAAAAGCTTGATGTGATGATTGTCAAGATGCCATTCGCTCCTGCTGTAAGACTCAAGTAAGCATGCTGGTGGCAAATCCGATTGTGATTGTGAGCTATATGGTAAATTTAACAGCCAATGAAGAAAGTGCTACGAGCCTGCATGAGCACAGAAGAAGCCCAATTAAACCCACATGTCTGGTTTGTACATAATACTATAAAACAGGCAGACAATAGATTTACATCTGCTGTTGTGATCATTTAGCAATGGCAATGTCTTTACTCAGGCAGCTTATCACAAATTGAACAAACATATTCCACACACCGCTTTTTTTCATCTTCATCTCAAACAGCCATTAAAAAAATTCAGATACTTTTGCGCTGTAAAATATTTTTACATTTATTTTTTTTAAAAAGCATTCGATTTTACCTCGCTGAAACATGAGTCAGTTTGCTTCCTAAATTGTGACTTTCCCTGTTTCAGATTGTACTTTCTTACTTACTGCAATTTAGTCCAACCATTTGTTGTGGTGCCTTTTGCTATTATTATAATAATGGTAATGAAGATGAAGATATTTTTGAGGATTTGCCAGTTTTATTTCCTAAAAGTAACATTTACTTTACAGTATCACTTTGTTCTTAGCTGATGGTGAGTTGATGGTGCTTTGCCAGGAAAGAAACAGGAAAATAGACTTGTGTGAATGAAACACAAAATAAAAAGAGATGGATTTATTAAAACAGCGTATATGTTCTGTGAGATGCACGAAAAGACACATGATTGGTAAAGTGCAGCTGAAACACGTTCTGTCTAAAATGGTAAATGGTGTGCATTTATAGCACTTTTCTACCGTCTCAGTAGCCAAAGTGCTTTACAGCTTTGCTTCTGATTCTCTCTCTCACAAACACACACACACACACACACACACTGTAATGTTCCTGACCCACCAGGAGCATGCTCTTGCTCAAGAATACATGCAGGGCTAGGAAGGGCTGGAGCTCAAACTGCTGACCTCAAGGTTGGTGGGCGACTGCTCTACCTGCTATGACATGGCACAAAAAGGCAACAGCCATGTTAGCGACTTTTTGATAGTCTGGAGAGTGGAATGGGCTGAATTTAAGCTTTATCAACCAGATATTGGATTCTGTGCCAGTCACATTTACAAGTTCATGTTTCGCGTCAGGAAGCAATGCAGCACTGAGAATTTCTGCTCCTCGTTGATGGAGCTGCTTTTCTCTCCCTACTTAAATCCATTACTCCAGGTTGGGCTTAGCTACGCTTTTCATGGGTTTTATTACCATTTTTGATCATTTTCGATAACGATTGTAAATCAGTTTATGACAGCTACTGAGGTGCCTTCAGTACACTTAATAAACATGTATTGTTTTCAGAAGTGTGGTGCCTGGTCACTGGCTCTTCCAAACTTACTTAGTGTCTCATCTGCTGCTCCTTGTTCTTGGCTGTCTCTTGCTGTTCTTTCTCTCTCTTCTTTCCACTCACCCCAACCAGTCGAGGCAGACGGTCGCCCAGCCTGTTTCTGCTTAGGGTTTTGCCCTGTTACCTTATGATGCTCATGGGTTTCTATATAATTCTGTATCTACTGTACGTATATTCTGTTTGGTAGTAAACCTTACAGCGTAAACTCATTTGGCCCTATATTAATAAGTTTAAAGTTAATTGAAAATTGAATTGACTTTTGTTAAAGAAAAGTCACTTTGCTTAAAAAATACAGTGATCCAAAAGCCCACTTAGAACTAAACTTAGACCGCTTGTGTAGTGTTAGACAGAAATACGTCCTGTTGGCTATATTGTTGTGATTAAATCGGTTACTGCATATGTTTGTACAGTAGAAGTCAGTGTCTCTATTATAGCTGAGAAGATGGGTGACAACAAGTCTGACTACATGTATGCCAGTGAGGTTTTTGAGAGCTCTTGTGATCGAAATTAATTTCTGCACCTTGCTATTGCTTGATTTTGCAGTTAAAGCAGGCTATGACTTCCTTTGTAATTTAGTTTCAGTAAATGACAATAGCAGAAGAGTCAACAGTCACTTTTGAGCAAAGGTTATGTAAAAATGTAAATTCTACGACTTAAGTGGGTTGTTTTGATGATTTGCTAATACATTTTCCGTTTTATTTCTACAATAAAAGACTTTGAGAGGATGTGTCTGGACTATTATCTATCAGTAATTCCACTCACATCTTGCTTGGCAGAGGATTCCCCGCCCGAGTCCATACATCTGATCGCTGAATATGCCGTGCATTCGATTCCTATGAGCTTCTGTACATGAGAAATAATCCTAGGAGCAGCTGACGAGGCAGTATATCTAAATACACGACAGCACCGTGAGCCAACATAATTTAACAACACATTAATCTCTTCACTAATGCAGTCAATAGCATATTAAGCAAGCTAAAAAAGCAAATTAATGAGAAGTAATGCAACACTAGTCTGCAAAGCATTCTACAGAAATCCTGAGCAGTCAGCAGGACCAGTTGTGCCAGCTCATTTCTCAGCTCTGTCTTGTGCTCTTCTCACAGAGGGATATGCCCTTGAGTGAAGAGGTGCTCAGATTCCACACGTCATGCACAAATGCCATCTTTCAAACGGTCAGGGAATTGATCTTCAGCCTCACTGAAAATGCAACTCCCATTGTGATACCAGCATAGTGAGGAGAACAAATCTGAGCCCCAGGTCTCTAAAGGACTAAATGTGTGGAAGTGGACACTGCAGCTTCA
Source organism: Microctenopoma steveboyesi (assembly GCA_032359275.1). Taxonomy (NCBI): domain Eukaryota; kingdom Metazoa; phylum Chordata; class Actinopteri; order Anabantiformes; family Anabantidae; genus Microctenopoma; species Microctenopoma steveboyesi. The sequence continues at coordinate 21,243,137 of JAUMHF010000017.1, read as the reverse complement.
TGAGGTTCCCTCAAGATGTGCGAAACAGAACTAATAATACTGGTCCCAGAGTCATTTATGATAACTTTAATTAGACAAACAGTGACTAATAAACCCCTAATGCACACTCCTCCTACCCTCCCTATCTTTTATGCTTTTCACGCCTCAGACAAGGTTCACTTTGATCTTGTGACAGACGTGAACGCTGTGGTGAATGTTATGCTGCCTGCAACATTGTTCTGCATGATTGTTTGGTGGTGTGCCTGTACAGGATAGACGATGGCTCCCTGACTGCCATTATACATCGCAATGATATCTTTTGACCGACTGTTATACCCTTGGCTGGTGCAGTGGGTCCTGGACTCCTCCTGGTGCATCATAGTGTCTGGCCACATGTGGCAAGACTATGTGGGCAGCTCCTGGAGGATGAAGGAATTGATATCAGTGACTGACCTCCAGGATCGCCTGACCTAAATCCAACAGAACATCTGTGGGACATCATGTTTATGTCTGTCCACTTGCTCTTCAGACACCAGGAGCTCAGTGATGCTCTGGTCAGGATAGCAGAGTAATGGCTCCTCATGAATTACGGCCGATGCATCCCCTTGTAAATGATACCTGTTTATATGGGACTCACAGAAAAAAGTCAGTGGTCACCAGTGACAAAGAGTCTTACTGAAACACAAACGTCCTCTGTAGGTCATTACGTTTAATTTTCATCAACGTTTGTGTATCCTTTTGTTATTAACACATTATTCATTCCATAAGTATGAATATCTAGCATGATTTTAGTTTTTCCAAGTGAGATCGGAGGTGTTTTTAAAGTGTTTCTTTCATTTTGGAGCAGTGTACATCTCTTCATTATGTTTATATTTGGGATGTTAAAATTGTTGTCCTTTAATTATGACACTCAAATTATACGTTTCTATGTTCTCATGTGTAACGTAGAGTGTCATTAGTTATTACTATGTCAGACCATGAATTATATTACTGTATATTTACACTGTAGACATGTTTACTAAAAGCTATTGAATAATTAGTTTTTTAGTGCAGCCTTCATGGAACGCTGAACGTTCAGTCAAATATACAATAGCTTCTTTCAAAACTAAAAGGGAAAGCGGTCTGTCAAATGTTGTCATTGAAATACACTTCACAGTAGCACAATTTTATTCTTAATAGAGAGATTGAAATAAAGTTACGAACTGTTGTCTGCATTAAAGTCGTGTAGTAAAACTTTGCAGTTTCACTTTTATCTTCAGACAACTTGTGATTACCACCTGAAAATGTGAGGTTTTTACGGTAATGGTCGCATTATGACAGCGTAAAGTGTATTATGTGTCGCTGTGTAATGTTTGCTACAGACAGATGCTGTTTTTATCAGTGAGGATTGAATAAGAGCACTGCATGCGATGACCATGGCAAAAATAACTAATCTTACCTGCAAGGCAGAACTACTGTACTACACCTCCACTTTTATTCACGACGTGTTTAAAAGATTACTCGCAGTGTACAGTACAGTTGAGAAGTTAAATTTTATTTGACTCGTTCTCTCCTGAAATCTTTTTAGGGCGGTGGTAGTCGACCCATTATTTGATTTCTGGCTCGTCCTGTAGTATGTCTGTAAATGTCATTGGGCAACCCTAAGTTGCCCCTGATGTGTCAGGTCAGTAATTTGTCTCAGGACTCAGTGTTTAATGTTGAAATGTTCTGTGTTGAACTTGAATAACAGATTTATTCCTATTTTATTGTTCTTTTTTCCACCCACACTTATAGATGAGTTAATATGATTATATCATAAAACACATAAAACACAGAAAAATAAAATTAGAAAAAAAATAGAAGGGATTTCATAGAGATCCCATTTTGTGAAGGATGGCTCACATCAGTTGTTTAAACAGTTCTAAACGGGTGACCTGCTTTTTCTTCTTCTTCTCTGTGAATGCCACCGGTATTACCTCTACCCCCGTAGACCACTTAATGTGTTCGTGAACAAGGTTTGTAAAGGATCATGTACAGATACTGTTACGTTCTTACATGTCATTACTCCATGTTCAGTGTGTTTTCAAGGAGAAAATTCAACTTGTAAAAACCTAAGTGTTGTAATCAGTCTCCTGTCAAGAAAATGTGAGAGCTACACCCTTTAAACACAACCTGTGTGATGACAGCTAGATTCCTCTCTGGATGATTGTTGAACTTTGTTACTACCTCAACAGCTGGTGGCTATGAAAGGACACTGTAAAATCTCCCTTTCTTTCCCTTTATTTATCAAGTGACTCCTCAGAATGACTATAATGTATATAATATTATACATATATATATATATATATATATATAGCTTTATTATGTTTTTTCAGCCATCATACATTTTCCTTTTACATTGTTTATTTGTCGTCAACTACATATTAAAAAAGCAGTCATCAACAGGTCTTTACTGAAGGAAACGCAGAAAACATTTCAGTTTTCAAACGCCCTGGTGTTGAGACTAAGACTGCGGCAGTGAGTAAGTAGTACCATGTAGCTAAACGGGATTCTAAAATCTCCAATTGTTTCTCGTGGAGAGTAATTGGTCAGTAATGATTCATTTATTTATTAAACTTTTAATATGATAGTTTTGCATCTCTTGGAGGCAGAATATATACATCCCATAATTATCATCCATTTAAACAAGCATAGGTTATATTAGCAATAGTGACAGTGACACACTATAAACAAAGACCAGAACACAGACGTTGCTGGAAACCCATATTTTGATTGGAGTTGGATCATGAGTTCATGACCAGCAACTGAAATAAATGAATAATATATTTCAGTTAATATATTTTAATATGTGCTAATCAAGAACTAAGTGACGTCTTATTGTGAAAGAAATCATAGAGGCTTATTTCTATATAAATTTGTGTGTAGTTTGGCTGGGTGGGAGGGTCTCTTATTGTCTTCATTAGATGGACTGGTGTGCCCAGCAGCAAACATACATCACAACAAGCCTGCAGTGCAAATGTGTTTACACTGAGCATAGAATCAGCCCCGGGAATAATGCATGCTAACTCTGATATATAATATAATGTATACCCCAATTAAGCTTTCGAGAAATTTACATAACAGGAAAAAAAATTTCAATTACGAGCATACGAGCAATGAGTGCTTGCATTTGATTGCAGGAGGGAAATACATAGGACAATAAACATAATTTACAAGATGTTTAATTTTGTGTTTGTGAAATTGAATCCAGCGGCAGTGAGAAATACTGTGCGTGTTTGTGGGAAGAAGCAGTGGCTCTGATTGATTGGAAGAAACTAATCTGTGTTTGTTTGCCCTGCAACAGAACCTAACCTCTTGGATGACAAAAAAAAACAACACACACACACACACACACACACACACACAGGCAAAGTGCACATGGCTGCAGCGGGAAGAATTCTTGTGTGTAATTCTGTTGCAGTTCAACCTAATCAAGTCTGCCTCTGTCGTATGCAGATCCCCGTGGAAATATAGAGATTCATCATCTTTTATACTCCACGGTTCACCGTCCCTGAGTACGAGGAAATAATTTCAATTTCTCCTCTTGATGAGCTTCTACTCATGGGTAATTATCTCAACACAATAGATGGTACCTTGGTGAACAATTGTGGTGCAGCTCTCCACGCTGAAAGATGGAGGGAGGAAAGGAGGGAGGGATGGGAAGAAAAGAGGAAGTAAGGAAGGACATAAACATAAGGGCTTAAGTCCTTTATGACCATGCAGGACAAATGATTTAGAAAAAATCCTGTATATAAACAGAGACAGAGAAACATGTTTTTGAAAAGGCCCAAATGCTGCATTTTCTTTAATGGGAATCTTTCTCTCTGAGAGAACTCGAACGAGCATCTGGCTTTTCTCAAACGCCTGACACGGAAGACATTCCGACACTCTCTCCATCTGATAGGCGTCATCAGCGCAACCGAACGGATTAGATTCCCTGAGGATGATCTACATTGCGGAGCTCCATGCTTATCTTAAGAATCTTCAGAAGCTCGCGACAAGGTGTGAATCGGTGTCAAACCACACTACAGGTGTAAAAGTGTTCTGACAGCGCTGTGGGTAGTAGACCATTGAATCAGGCAGATAGTTGCCCCACTCTGTCCAAGAATTCATTTTCCTCGCGTGACATAGGTAAAGGAACTTAAGATCGTGGGTTTCCTCTGTCCTCAGAGGGGACAGTTCTTTATTTAAAGGCGTCTCTGAGTGGCCTGGGGGCTAGCGTACCGTATGTACCCTCTGCTGAGTCATTGTGGACTGTCCCATAGAAAACGTTTGTGCCAAAGTTTCATTAGTTTGTCGTCTTCTCAGTCACTCACCCACCCGGTTCATTTCAACCAGCTAATTCAGCCCTTTTCTCAGCTGTTTTCCTGTTTTTACCATCTTCTGAACCAACCCCTCATCCACACCTACTTCCTGGTTGTTGATTTCTTGAAAGCACAGTCCCAGTAAAACCTCAGGTGTTTGTGCTCCCTATGCTTAGATGGCGGTATATTCTGTGGCTAATAATAAGGAAGCTCTTGACTATTGATTTTTGAATGCAGTTGGACCACACTTTAAACAAACTCCCAGCACAATCCAAGTGACACTTCTGCTCTCTGTGCACAGAAAATAGAGCGCCCATTAAAGGTGTACCTATTCACTAGTAAAATAGTTTTTTTTTTAATTTGTTTGTTCAACATTAACATTTAACCCCCCCCCCCCCCCCTGTGTTTTTAAGTGAGTGCACATCTCTGCATCAGACCCAGAAAGCGTTACACTTTTACCAGCACTACATTTTCCAGCAAAGAGTGAAAGAAAGCCGCTATAATCACATCAAAAATTCCACATAGTGGCTTTAAAGTAGACACGGTGGATTACATACAGCTTGTCAGGTGTGTAAAATTCATGAATTTTGTATTATAGTATAGTTAGATACGGGCAAGAGGTATTTGAGCTGAATGCAATTTTACTCTGGGTGGAAATACAATTCTGAAGTAGTGCTACAAATTCCCAGTGGAAAGGAGATCTTCCACAGCACAGGTCAGACAGAAGAACTGGGAGTTTGTGTGAGCATATGAAAAGTGTATTTATTGGCCCAGGAACATTTGGTACTAATCAACACCCCCCCCCCCCTACAGAGCATTCAAATGGTACTAATTGTGTCTTGACTGTGTGACTGTGTAGAAAGTAAAGGTCACACAGTGTAATAGAACATAATGTGGTGTGGTTCTGGCTGCACTACTCTACTACACTACAGCTGTCATAGATCTGCGCATCAGCACGTCTGATCCAAATGATTCGTTTCTTCCAGTAGGATTTCTTTTTGCTGGACTTCAGTGTCTTGCGTGTCCAGGCTACAGGTGTGATTCTCTAAAAGGAGCATTTTTGATTTACAGGGCCATTACCGACAGATCCGGAGACACTGCTTTGGTGTCAAAAGAGCATATCATTATTCTGTTGTATGACAAAGCAGTTTGCCAAAGGGGACTGTAATTACATCGTTGTCTGCGTTTCAGTTGACTCCCGGCAAGGGAATTATTGGTAATCATCCATGTAATGCGGTGCCACTCAGTTTTTGACAGCTGAGTGAAACCACAGCGCGGTGGTTTTGTCCTTTAGATGTAAAATCAGAGCTAAAAACCCCATCTGTTCCCTGGGCTCAGCATGCTGTTTCCTATGTGTGTGTGTGTTTTTTTTTTTTAATCCTCACCAGCATCGTTAGTGCTGGCAAGAAAAAAGCCGTCAGTTTATACATACAAATTTCCCACATATCAGCTACCAGATGTCCCTGAAAGCACATAAAAACATGTATATGATACAGAATATTCCCCTAAGTGTCATTACTCCTGATCAAAACACACACAACAACAACCTCAATCTCCGAAAGGACACGATTATTATTTAATGCACCCATCTTTGCTCTCATACCTCTTCACCTTCTTCCCGCCGCCGATGCCCTGTCCGCATGAGTGGCCTGCTGTCGTTGCTCTGCCATTTAATAAGCATCCTTTAACCTCATGGGACGAAGCCTTCTACTGACTCTTGCAGAGGTAGACAGGAATGCTGTGACACCAAAAAACCAGAGCTCTTATCTGTCGCCTTCTCTGTCTGCAATTGTCAGCAGAAAAAGAAGAAGGAAAAAAAAAAAGACCAAAAAATAAAACAAACTCGAGTGAAGCTTCTATCTCCAAGCTGGTGGTGCTGTCAGCTTCTATTTAGGATGTGTGTTTATTCTGCGCTCCGGCTTTTTATTTATTTAACAGAAAAATATGCGTTGACTCGCAGGAAGACATGTCAAGACACGTGGTGAAAGCAGCAGTGTCAGGGCAGTTAACACTTCAGCAGACAGCTCTGTTGGTGAGAGTGCTCATACAGTGATGCGTCGTGCGTCACTGTCAACAACAAAAACTCACTTTTTATTTTAAGTCCTGAAGTCCACACCTTGCATGTACTTTAAATTCATATAGACACAAGCATCTGAATGAAATCATTAGAGAAGTGGCGTCAGTTTCATGGTGCAACCACAATCAAGAATAACACAAACGACTCCAGCAGTCCCCCGGGTGAGTTGTTTGCACCTGAGGGTTTCACGTAGCAGATCGGCAAAAAGAGGGCATTTTGGCAAAGCTTTGTTAGACTTTCAGTGGATCAAGCTTTTGCGATTAATAAATAAAAATGCATAAAGGGTGAGCAGTGCTAGCGGGTCTCCCTTGGATATTGCTGAGGAGTCTGCACACCGGCCCAGACTGTCAAGCACCAGTAGGCTTTAGTGATTTGGTTTAAGGTAAATTTAGCACAGGCCACTGGGGATTTTACATCCAATTCTCTTTTTCATAATACAATAGATGTTGGAGTGGAGTGAAAATCCAAATAAATCATCTACAGGTGGCCAGTTGGGTCCTCACTTGCTGACTTTGTCAAATTAAATAGTTAGGATGCAAAAGTTGCTCACCCCCGCATGGCCTAACTTAAAGAAGTCATTCGGATGCAAAGGAGGCTTTGATAAAGTGAGGCAGGTGGCTAATACCGGTGATGGTGGAGGATACCGAGGATGTGTGTGAGATGATGATAAAAATGTGTCAACGCACACTACATTTATTTTTTGATGATTCAACCTGCAAAATCTAAGATTACTAGAGATTCAGCATGGAAACACTGTGATTTATGAAAAGTGAGCGGCACATAAATTGTTAGGTTAGGAAGGATTTAGGTGGTGCCAGGACGGAACATCGTCTTTGCTTGTCGCTTCGTCATGTGTACTTTTCCATTACTTTGTGAAAGTGATTGAGAATCAGCTTTAATTACACAGTAACGTATACTAAGTGGTAAATCAATGTAAAGTGTAAATCCAGCCACTCTGTGACGAGAGGACACAGGGACACCGGGGTTCGAATCGTTAGCGACTTGCTCGTCTACAGCCGATGAGAACAGTCACAGTTTACTGAAAGGGTCTCCAAACTCACCCGTTTAGGCAGCTGCTAGTTAAGGGAATATTTAATATCCTGGACGCAGAGGTTCAGTTCACACTGCAGGCCTACTTTGCTGCTTATATGTATCCCATACTGTTGAATGACTCATCTGTGTTGGGCACGTTTCTCACGTCAGCTGTTCAGCAGGCAGTTTATCCTGCAGACACGTCATGTCTGCCTGTTTATTTGACCAGTGGTGAGGATCGCGTGGCTCCTCACACCAGACGGAGAGAGAGGTGCTGGCGGTGGGCAGCTGGAGGCACGTACACTCGTTAGCCCTGCTCACTCTCCCTTTCAAATGGGGCCTTAATGATTTATAGATGTTTGCTTTAAAAAGTCATTGGCATTAATCCCATGGCTCATTAACCATTTAATTAAAATTAAATTCTGTGTTAGGACTAGAGCAGATTGGGAGTATTTCCTCTTGGTGGGAGGCTGTTGAATCACCTCATTTTCCGGAAACGCTTCATGTAAACGGGGGCATGTGGCAACACAGCTGACATGTAGGAAGAAATACTAGCAAAACCAAAAACAAGACTGACCATGCACATTAATGCTATATATTTTGTTCACCACTGAGGAGAAATTCCGAATTACACACAATATGCCTGTCGTGATTTCATGTGGCTTATTGACCTGGAAGAGTAGAATCTAAAATGTATAAGCATAAAAACACAGAGTTTAGAGCCGTTTCTTTATCCTCATCAGCAGCATCGTGAGGACCTATAAGCCTATAAGACACCACAACCAACAGCGCACTGACTTATATATTTTTGTTTCCAGCCGATTGCCTGAGTCTCTGGAAGTCTCTGTGTAGTTTTACAGAGCTTTTTATGCCAACTGCATGTAACACTATGCAAATCCGTGCTCTCATATATATTCTCTATGAGGAAGCAAAAAAATGTATTCCCCAAACTGGTAAACTATTCCTTCTCAATGTTAATATATTGTAAAGACAAAAAAAAGTGAGGATGAAGTGCTTCGGTTGTAATCTCAAACATTTGTTGGAGGCGATAAAATGATACCGTCAACAAGCTCATATTACATGTTTACATTGTGTATCTTTTTTCTGTACTTAGCAAATCTGCTAGAAATTGGCCTTAAAGACAATATTTGCTCATGAACAATACCTTTCTTCTCTTCGAGAGTCATCCGAGTCACCATCCCCCGCTACCAACAGTTACAGCCACAAGTCATATCGGAGAGCTTTACTGCAATGGTGATACAGTATAATTAAGAGGCAACACTCCATCACTGGCCTGAGAATCCGTGTAGTACCTTAAATTGCTTTCTAAATGGGCCTATGTTACCCAATATGTGGTTTTCTCTGCGTGTTTCAACAAAGTGAGATGAACTTGGTGGGAGGATGGAAGTAAAAAAGCAAAGATTGATCGCTGTGCTCATTGGAGTAATTCAATCCCAGTCATTTTCCTCTGCAGGTTTTTATAGCATTTAAAATAGCAACGCGGTAATGGCCCCGCACACACACACACACACACACACACACAGATAAATGTGTGCATGCAGAAGTACAGATACGCAAGCACTTTGCAGGACAAGCTGTGGTCTAAAAGTGCTGGGAAATGAAAGAGGGTCGAAGGGATTAATTCATGTCTCCAGAAATACTCCTTTTGAAAGTGTTTGTAAGCTGAGATGCAGTGGTCCATTTTTGTTATCCGATCACCTCGTCTGCATTTCTGCTCATTTAGAAGCCGGGCGCTTTAAAGGCACCTTTTTTATGTTCCATATATGTCATACACCGAGCTTGTCGCTGATTGAGAAGTTTCATTTGTAACTCTTAGCGCTGGTAAGTTACAAACACAAGCCAGCAAAGTGCAGCATGCGGTGGATGTGGCCCCGGTGAAGAGACATTGACTTACTCACTGTGCGTTGCCTTGCTAGATGAGCAACTGGTTCAACACGCTCTGGTGGTGTTGGTTATTTGGCTACTTCCACACGTAGTTCAAACAGTTTACCAGGTCTCAGACTGACAATTTGTTTCAGTCTGTCATTAATACAATTCTAAACGACGTTTTGCTATTTATCACTGCACACCATCATGACTTAATGTGTTCACTGCTGAACTTTAACGCAATGGTTTGCTTTCAAATTGGAGAAAGTCAAATTAGTCTAAGTTACAGAAGAAAGAGCTTTTCCTTTTCTTTTTTCCCCCACTATGCAGTGTTACTGGGTGACACTAAAACACCAGCAGCTATGAATAACACATGCAGCCCTGTTTTCATTCCTCATTAGACCAATCATGTGCTGTTTGTTAGTCCTAAATATTTGCCTTTGTTTGACATGGAGGTAAAGCTCCTGAATAATGTAGATGAGAGACACATTAGCATAATGGAATGACTAACGTGACTGCAGGTTACTGCTGTTAATGCGTGTGTGTGTGTGCGTGTGCGCGCGTGATGAAACACATCGCCTCGGTGGATGCTGATGTATGAAAACACGACGGAGAGAGTGTAAACTCTTGAAAATGGCTGCCTCACCTCGCTGTTTGCGCAGACAGTAACAGAGCTGCCGGTGGGTTATGACTTTTCCCACTAATGTCTTTGCTAAAGTCTGGCTAGCGGCCAGAGGAAAGAGGCAAACTGGCAGACGGCACCACATCAATATACCAACTAGCCACTAGAGCCCGACTCAAACGATCAGGGACTTTAAAGGTAGCAGCTGGTGAGTTGATATGGGGCTTCCTGCATTCTGCTGAGGGGCTTTGGATTCATTAAATGATAGAGATTACTTTTAAGCGCTACACACATTAATTGATGTTGAGGGCTAGGAGATATGGAAGCTAGAGGATATAGGCTACTAGAGATGAACATGAATGGATTTATCTGGTCTTTTTGTTTTCTGTGACCAAACAGACACAGACGATGTCCACTCGCTCTCACACACACGCAGATACACTTTTCAAGGACATTCTGTTTCACCTATCTGTCAAGAGCAAGTGGATGTGTAAATGTAGGTTTTGGACTGCTCTAGTATTTTCTTTCTTTTAAAGTGAGAGCATCTGTCTCAGCTTTATGAATGAATGGCATGCCCTTTTTGACAGAGTGTGCTGTGACAACGCATGACCCCCTGCTCCTGTTTGCATTTCGCGTTTGATAAAACTCACTTATCCACCACTCTCTTTCTGCTGTCTGCCTCATTGTAATTCTTTCCCTGCTTGGTTTCCATCTTCCCTCACTTAGTGGCCTAAGAGGTGCTGCTAGTTCCCCAAGGAGCCTGCTGGCTCGCGGTCAGAGGCCCTTTGAGCTGCCAAGTCAACTGAGGCCGTCGGTCCCCCCGCTGTGTGTTCCTGCACCGAGGCTGCCGGGATGCTGGCGCAGGCCCATTGATTTACTGCCTTTGGCTAGGACACTCTCCAAGGAGCTCCCATCCTGGCTGGGATATCATTTATTTGGGACACATTTGGCAATGCGGGCATCTTGGCCCTCTTTGAAAATGCATCGTCCAGAGACAAAATAAATGAACGGTATCAAAGACGTGTCAACCGTGATGCTTTTTTCCATGAAGGATGGGAAGAAGGGATGGCACACTAAAGCAATTGTGTCCTCGTGCAGCAAAGCACCCTGTTTGGAACAGACAAAGGCACAACACAGCCGAACACGAATAAGTCACTTTCCGTCATGAATCCACGTGTAATGTGTGCGAGTCGGACCTATGTCTGACATTTTGTAATTTCTCGACCGCCACTTTTTGATATTTTTGTTTTGCCTCTGATCGGGCAGATGTGAAATGAATCAAATTCCACCTGTCAAACGCAAGTGGTAGGATGTGACTGTGTGACTTCGTCTAGTGGGCACTGAGCGGCAACCCAGTCATTCTGAGATGTCTTGCTGTTCCGCTATTTTCTAGGCGAAATTTCTGCGTTCATACTTATAGATGGGGGGGGGAGTGAAAGCTGTAGTTGAGTGGCAGCATTTTGTTTTGCATTTGTCTCCAAACAGATGCATAGCTGTCATTCAAGGTCCCATTGAAGATTGCTATCAAATGTAATCGCTTCAAAGCTTATTCCCATGGATGCCCGCTTACAGATACAGCTTTTTCAGGTGTCTGTCAAAAGGATGTTTCAGAGGGGCATGCAGCAAAAGCTTCAAATATATGAATTTAAATATAGAAGGGGCACAGGCATTATGATTCACATCAGGTACTCCTAAAGCAACACAATGCGTTTGCCTGTACTGTGTTTTCAACTCCATCACTAATAGAAAGAGCAGAATAGATTGGACATTGGGAAATTTACTAAATGTTGATAATCATGTAACTTGTGGTCTTTTCTTACACAATACACCAGATAATATATTCCGACATTATTTACAGCAAATCAAGGTGGGATAAAGGCAGCAATTGTTAGTTTATCTAGCTTGATCAAACAATTGTGTTTTCCAGTTCTCACAACAGCTTTTTTTGTTGGGCGGTTTAAGTTTTTTCAGCAAATTGTCTCTGAAAAAAATCAATTAAATCCAACCCCAGTGTTCACCTTTGTAATATTTGGAATCAATCAGCTCATGGCTTTGTATGGATTTGCGATAAAACACCCTTCAGTCCTCTTAAGAGCAATCACGGCCTTTCAGACACATTCTGTAGTCTCCTCGGGCTACAAACATGTCGACTCAGAGACGTTGCCATTTAAAAACACACACATTGTTGTTTTGGTGAAGTGCTTCAGAAAGAAAGAAAAGAAAATTGTTGTAACAGCATGGGCAGCATATAAAAACATGTCGAGACAAATTTGAGATGTGAAATACCTGATAAGAAATGAAATGACGATGCAGTAACTGAAACTGGAGACTACTCTTCAAATGAATGTCCTCATTTGTAATTATGACTGATCATCATCAGGTTAGTTGAGCCGAATACGAGGGCTGATAGTGGCTGTGGTATAGCTACCTCATTTCACTTACGCCACAACATATACAGTGTTAAACCTCTAATCTAATGCTACACAGATTCTTTTTTTAAAACAACGCTTCAGTTGATCTTGTTGTTCGTTTCCCAGTCCCTGACACAATTTTCCTGGACAAGAGTTGATTTTTTTGGCTGTTGTGTAAAACCTTCATTGACCGTACTTTCACTACTTCGCTTAGTTATGATTCTGTTTTTGTACTATTATTATTATTTTGGTTATTATATATTTTAAATATGCAGACATTGCTGATGGCGCACATGCTTCTTAAGACTTCTTAAGATTGGTGATCAAACTTAATGGTAGAGGGCATAATATTGTTCACAAAGATGGAGCATGTGGTGATAGTGCAGGGGACATACATGAGTTTAAGTAGATAAGGTAGATCCAAGGGGTTGACTGCAGTAAACAAGCCAGCCATCATTGCACTGCTTATTCCCTCCAGAGGACACAGACTGAGGCGTTCATGCCAAGATACCTCATGCTCTAGTCAAAGATGACACGTTGAGGCTTCACACTACATATCTGTGTCGCATAATGTAAGTGCTGGTGACAGGCTGATGACCACAGTTACCCTGCACCCTTTTAACTTAGCTCAGCCCAGCTGACTATCCCCGCACCAGAGGCCACAGTGGAAATAACAGTGGACTGTGTGGTTAGTGTTTGAAAGTGGACTCACTGCTTCAATCTTCTGACATATGCTGCTGTTGATTTAGATTGAAAACATACAGAACAAGCATAGCTTTATGGGTCAGCCATTAGTCCCAGTCAGTAAATGAAGAAGCAAACAGTGGGTAAGAGTGTACAGCTTCAGGAATTTGTTATATTTCTGTGCAACTTAGACTTTCATTTTAACTATTATAACTTTCATATATATATATATATATATATATATATATGTGTGTGTGTGTGTGTGTGTTATTAATGTATGTATGTGTTTTATTTGTGAGCTTAAGAGGTTAGTTGTGTGCGTCTCTTTGTGCTAGGTTAAGCTAACCAGCTAATGGCTATTTCTGAACCAAATATGAAAGCGGTATTGATCTGCTCACCTAAGTCTTATCTGCAATAAAGCAGATAAAACCACGTCACAAAACCATGTGACATGTCCAGTTGTTCTTTCAAAACTTAATCTCTTTAGCTTTCTAGCAGCACAGGGCTCTAATGTTTCTCACTTGCACAGCAGAACACTCCCGAGACAGATGATGCACCACAGGGGGGTCGAGCACAAATTAGACTGTGAGACACATTCAGACAAACAAACAGCAACCTAAGAAGGCAACTCTGTGTTTGTCCACAGAAGTTTGTCAAGTTCTTGGCAACCTGAGCCCTGAACTTCGGCTCAATACCAGGTGTTCAGCGCCAAATGGATTATTGCCTGGTTTGAGGTCAGATATGATGCCTTATTAGCTCATGAAAGAACAGGACGGAGTGCCAGACCATTGTTCTCCATACCGAGATGAAAGGCTAGCTGGCTAATGAACATCTGCCAACCAGCATAAGGACCCCGACAGACGCACAAAACCTTGAATTGACCATTGCTGAGAGCAGCTGCTCTGATCAGAAAGATTTTGATGTAAATTTAGAATGAGGGTCCACCATGGAGCAGCTGTAATAGCCAAGGATCAAGATTAGGAGGAAGGCATGCTGCGCTTCTCTTGTGTGTGTCTGAAATGCCAAGGTTCATCAGCCTAACCTCTATCTGGCTGCAGAGCAGAGTTCGCTTTCCTGTTCGTGAAATCGGGATAATGGAATAAAAGGGTGATGTAGATTTCAAAGATTCATTCACTGTCACCGTTTTAAGAAATTCCATCTAATATTTGAGTCTGTGAGAACCTTCACATACTTTTAATCTGTTTCTGTTCCAGTGCAACATGTGTAGTATGTCAGGGTCTCAGAAATATTCATTTTTTCCCCAAATATACAGAGCCTAATTCCATAATTAGTTCCTTAATTAAAAATTAAGATGTAATTGAGAGTACATAGTTTCAAACTTGTGAAAAAAGGATGAATGAAGTCATTGCTTATACACAAAACTCTTTCAGATCACTTTCTGAATCATTTCCTAAAAATCTTAAACTACATTGGTAGTTAATGTTAATATGTAACTGTGTCACAGTTTTTACGAATGACAAGCTGGAGTTATTAAAGGAAAATAAGTCATGTGGAGGTGTAGGATGTTAGGAAGGATGCCGACTGTATAGTGCACTGACCTGGATTTGACTCTTGACTCTTGACTCTTGACTCTATAGTTACATTTAGTCAAATACAGCTCTTTGGTTGATGTTGTAGAAACATTGTGGCTCAGAAACACAGTTGTCACAAAAATTGATGCTTCACTTTTTGGCAGAATGGGAGTCGTTGCTGGGTACAGGTAATTGAATATATTGAAGTAACTTGTTGTTTAATGTAGGGGTCAACGTATTCTTGGGTCAGGAGTGAAAGCGTCTGCACACTCCGATTTATTGACACTGTAAGTGTGTATGGTTTGATCTCCCTTTCCCATCTGATCCACATCTGTTTCTAACAAGTGAGAAGAACACGAACAAAAACTGCAGAATTGTCTCGTGAAATGACATTTTTTTTATACCTGCAGTGCTTATGACAAAAATAATCCTGCTTAACAACAATATATGAAAAGCTCATGCCTTTCTGTCATGTTAAGTCCAGCTGGTTAGGGACATCATTAAGTTATCCTCCACATGACTCTGAAGTCATTTACATAATGCAATAACGCTAAACCCTAAAGTGCAATTACATTGCTCATACCACCATGCACTAGGAAATGATTCCCCTAACTACAGTGTCAGAACGCATCACGAAACATATCAGAGGAGGATCTGGATGTGGCAAAGGCTACAGTGCAGTGTTAATTAGGTTACTGATACTTTCCACTGCACAATTACTCTTTCACAGTGGCTCATCTTTCATTTTCTCTGGTCACCTCCTTCTTCTGTGAAATGTCTTCTGCACAGCAGACATCTGAAAGCGGTAAGTTAACAAGAAGGGTGGAGGCTTATGATTACATCTATTACACTAGAGGAAACGGTAAATATATGCACAGTGTTCAGCCAGATCCGTTTGGACTTTAAAGAAAAAAAATGTGTGACACTTGATCAGTTTTTAGTAGTAGGGGGAAAGAAAGCAAAGGCTCCAGGGGTGGCTCTTGAAAGCTGGTATAAACAATGCCAGGCAGCGTCAGAACTCTTGCTTCTTGGACATATGTAAATAGAGGCTTACCCCAGGAGATAGAGGAGGACTTTGAGGTAATTGTTTAGAGATCCTCTGCTCGCTCACCACTTAAGGGGGATGATGCATTTTATTAAACAACCTCGGAGATTAGAAAGACCTTGGGTAGGTTCTCTGGGCCACACAGCTTGAATCATCCAGGCCTGAAGTGAAAAACATTTAAGTCAAGGTGAAACAGTATAGTTCAGTGGGAATACATGTGAACGTGGAGATGTGGGGGCAGCCGAATGTGTGCATACATGTAGCTTATCCCTGTGACTGAGTGCATGTGACAGGCAGTAATTGCTATTAGCAGTGAGGAAACCTGCCTCGGATTGAGGTTATCTTGCCCACTCTGAGCTAATCTCCCCGCATTGCAGGAGGACCCCTCTTCAGTCCTGCCAAAGCACCACCTACCACAGCCGGCTACAAGTCCATTAACTAAGGCCGTGTCTGCCAAGCCTGAACTCGCCTGTGGGAGAGACTCAGCCTGTTACATGAAAGAGGAGAGTAATTTGGCTCACTACACAAAAGTAGATCTGCTAGACAATAGGATATTAAAATGTCACACGATGGTCTATCTCAAACTGTTGTCCTCTTTAATGTATGTAATTTTTTTTTTTTTACTGCGCTGCTCTGTTTCTTTCAATTCATTCACATTCAATTTGCCCTCTCGCCTTGGTATCTGCTTTTGCTGCTGTATCCCACACGGCAGGTCCATTTGTCCATCACTGGCTGTGATGTCAATGTCCTGTGCGTCCACTTAAGCAGCTGCTTCATGTTCTCATATAGGATAGATTTTAGATCGTCTTTCTCAACCACAAGTAAAAGGTACATTTGTTTCCAGTAGTTAACTCATCCACATTTAGTGACCTTCTACCTAGTAGTAAGTATTTGTAGCAGCAGAATGATGTGTGAAGGACTCAAAACCAACCGTAGTGCTTTGTTGTTTGCAGCAGTGTGACCACATGTCCCCTGTAGTGATTCACTAATGCACATCATTTGCTCAGTCTGTATATTCAGTACCGATGGACCTTTTTTCTAACACTGTGTGTAGAAATTTTCCCCCAAAATACTGTATGAATTCAATGTACAATATACATTTCTCCTAGTCCAACTGTGTGGTCCAAATATGTTTTCTTAATAGTGCATAAATACTATAATCAATAATAAAAGGAAATGCACAGATGAATAAACATATCAAGCTTGGTCTGCACTTGTTAAGTGATTCAACTAAGTATTGGTTTAAATCTTCGCTCTTAAACCTGCTTCCAGCCTTCTCTTTTAATGCTTGCTAAGCTAACAAACACATAACTCTGGTGGTACTCATCTAGCAACACGTTAAAGGTAATTTGGCAAACGAAGTCTATTTCTGAAATCCTGGTGTTGTTCAGGTTAAGCTGTTTACACAACTCTTTGATACCCTGTGATTAATGCTCCCTGCTGACATGACTAAACCAGCTGACAAAATATTCTCCTCCACACATAGAACCATCCGCCTGTGAGTATGAAACGTTACGCCCACCAGCTTCCCACATTCTCTGAGTGAGCACAGGAAGGTTACATCTAATACATGGAAAAGAAACGGTGATCCCTGTAGTAATGTGCAATGTTTATTTCGGCATGAAAAACCCCAAGACACCATGTAAGTTTGAATTTGTTCAGACGGCGGAAAGCTTTATAATGTTTTCATGCCAAATATGTTTAGATGAATAAGACGCATTAAAGTTTCAGTCAAGCTTTCTTTTTTCTGTTTAGATAAAATGTTGCTTTTGGGAGATAATCATGTTTCTTCTACTTTTTTTTATTTTTTAATGCTTAACTTTTTGTTTCAAGTAGCCCAGAAATAGACAAGAAATATTTGTCTAGTGCTGCATCAACAACAGTGAAACCCTAGCTGCCCTTTAGGCCAGTCCTCAGTAAGGAAAAATGTCTCACTAAATTGCTGTGTTGTTCACCTCTGTCGCCGAATCAGTGAAATTTATCTAAATATGGTATTTCAAAAACGTTGCTTAGCACACTTTTTTTTTGCCTTCCTACATTTCATTGTTATCTGCAGTTAAGTTCTGCTTTCAATTTCGTCACTTCGCCAAACCGTGGAAACATATCCCCAAAAAATCAATAGCATTTTTTACATTTTTAGAAAACAAAACTCGAAATTACATAGATTCAAACAATCTGATCTCCTAAAATGAACAGCTCCTATGTTTCAGCTCCACACAGGAGTTGTGTTTCAGTTTCATGTCTACAATTTTAGTTTTGTTCATCTTTGCAGACCCAGAGATGCATCACACTTCTATCTGTTCAATAGCGTGTTCTTCCTGCAAACGGCACACACCCACACTGCACACTCAGATTTCGCCCCAGTAGAATATACACAACAGATCACTGAATGAATAAATACCTGCACTTAGTGAAGAAAAGTAAATAAAGACAACAAAGTAGGGCAGAAGGTTCACAACGCTTTTAGCTTATGTTCAAATATATGTACATTCACTAGCTTAAAGAGTCAGCTTTATTTGCTGCGTGTGCTAGCACATAAAAGGAATTTGCTTGTTGTGTGCATCTTGAGTTTTAAGTAACTTTTTACATAGTCTAAATGTAAAAGCCATGTTATTCTGTGCACAGTGATAAGCTGTGGCTTCGGCAGCAGGGAACCATGAAATACATTTTTTTTTGCTGAATAGGACTTGTTTGGGAAACGAGAAAGTTGAAAAATGTAGTGGTAGGTTGTTTAACAAAAACTAGTTTTATTTTACAATTCAGCCCTTCTTTTAAAACATCAAAAAAACCGAGGGACAAAAGTGCAACACTGCCATCCAGTAGAGGCTGGATCGATGTGCGATGGAGAACTTTTATGATGGCTACCTCTCTGTGTGTATTTTTGTGTAAGCGTGTGCACGCACACTGTGTATAAAGTGTGCAGTTGTGTGGGCATACGTGTACGCCGTAAGTAATAAAGGCACTGCGGATGTGTTCCAGGGAGCCTGAATGTGTGACAGCCACTCAGACCACAAGGGAGCAGAGGACGGCTGCTCAGAGTTTGAAATATTGAGCTCTAGTACAGATGTGTAAGCAGCTCCCCTCCAGCTCCTATAGTCATGACCCCTCTCTCAGCCCAAGGCAATTACAATGGATGAGAATCAGGAGCACAGCAGCACAAAAAGCCTCCTGCAGAAATAACACAATAAAGAGTAATTTCTAATTCCACCTTCACTGTCACGTGTTGAAAACATATGAATGCACTCTTTTTGCACTAGCTGTTTATTAAACACAACGGTGGAGAGGAAGCAATGCTGCCAATAAAAATACACATTTTTTATTTTATTTTTTTATTTACCATGCCTGAATGATCAACGCTAGTGTGCCATAGATAAATAACAGAGGAGGATGATGACAAGGCTGTGCTGTACCTGGAGCAGCTGAGCTGGAGCCAGAGGGCTACAGGAGCAGAATTATGTCGCAGCGTAAGAAGGAACCACCTCTCTGCTACCCGGCTCCACTCACCTGCTTTGATCACCAACTGGAGTGTCATTCATCACCTACAGCGGTGCTGAAGGCTGACTTGTGTGTGCGCCCGCGCGTGTGTGTGTGTGGCGCGTGCATAAAAGTGGGGGAGGGAGTGCGTGCTGTTTCTGAATAACAGTATTGTTTCTTTACAGTGTTTCGTTTCAACTTTACTTTTCTGAAGTCCATGCAGAGTGTGACAGGAGAAGAGTGAGACAGACACAGACAGTCCGACAGAAGGAGATTTAATTTGAAGCAGGTTTTCATTTTGGGAAGATTGAAAATCTAATTTTTCCACCAAATCAATATTCTGATCCCTGGACCACTTATCATCTGACACTAACAAACATGAATCCCTCCCCTTTTATTTGATTTCCTTGGAAAATATTAGCATAGAAAATACATTCAGGAATTATGAATTCCTTTCATCACACAATAGAGGATGTGAATCGTCCAATCAAGACTGTGTATGCCTTCCATTTGCATCTCACTGCTAATAACAGATTACTGCATTCTGCGTGAACGCCGGCAGTGACCTGCTAATGGAGCTGCTTCAAGAGCCGTTTCTAAAGTGTCTCATGCTTTCGGGTAGATCTTTGGTATTAGAACAGAAGTAAACCCAAGCTGCTGTTGTTAACTGATGAGACACCCGGTCGAAGTTCACATTACATTAGCACATAGTATTCAACAGCAAAATGTTCTTTTAGCTAGTTAGCAGATTAGAAATGCTCCTTACTGGCATAGCTTCATGTTCGCTACAGTCCTTTGGTGAGATTCCTAAGTCTATCAGTAAAGTTACTCTGAACACAATTTTTCTGCATGTGATAGATGGCATGATGGACTCTGCAGCTTTGAGTGTGCAGACTGCAGGATCTCTCAGCAGCGAGACCACCCTGCCCATTTTCAGCTAAGCAGCCACAGGGGAGCTCGAGAGGCAGAGGGAAGCAAAGTCTCAGAAGCATGGTGGGAGTCTTCAGCTCAGCAAGGAGGCCGTGGTAGGGAGCTGGCAGGATCCTCCACATCAGAGTGTTTTTAATTCGATTCACTTTCTCACCAGGAACCACCCCCAAACATTGATCATTGATATTTCCCCTGCTATAAGTGGTCCAGATTTTCAGCGTGTGGGTGAGAAAGAAATGGGTACTCTATGCAAGCTGGGTAGTACTGTAAGAATAGGACTGTCCAAACCTTACAAAAAGTTCCAAGCAAGCTTACTTATATTCACACATTCACACAGAACGATTAGGGTGCGTATTGAAACATGAAACATGGCTACACAACATGCAAAAGTTGGTGATGACAAGACTTTCTGCAAAGATCTTTTTACTTCTGCAGGACCTGAGCATAACTACAAGGGAAAAAATAATTTTGAACTGCTCTTCAATACAATTCTAAGAATAGGCTTGTTATTTTTTTATAACCATTGTACTTTGATTAAGAAAGCAAGTGTATGTTATTGTACATTTGCTTTAAAGCCAGCTAGACTCATCTGAAGAGCTTCATAAAATAAATCACCAAAATTGAAATGATATTAGTTCAATCATTATTTTACTTACTGTGAGGGACAGATAGTGGTTGTATGTAGAGTGACTGTATTTTTTTGTTCTATTAAGCTAAGTGCCTAAATAAAACCATATTTTGGTAAAAAAAAAATATTTATCATTATCATTATAATTTGGTTGCAGTTACATTTCCCACAAAAATATATTTGTTCTTGTAATTTAATTTAGAAATGTATTTTTTAGAAAGGATATGTAGTGTCCTCAAATGAGTTACCACAAATAAGAAACCAGTTATTTGTACTGTACTTTCCCTGAGGAGACATTTGTATCCAGTTAGAATATATGATAATAACTTAATTATTTTAAACCTTCAATGCAAACAGAGCACACTTGGCTTTAAGGCAAAATAGCTGATACATAGAATTACACTGAAAAATGTTTCACTCAGCACATACAAAACATATAATGTTATGCATGCAATGTATATCGCAATTGACATGCAAAATGAGTGTGTTTCTACACTCGACAAAAATATAAATGCAACACTTTTGTTTTTCATAAGCTGAACATGGTACTACATACACAAAAGACCCGTGACTCTCAAATATTGTTCTCAAATCTGTCTACATGTGTGTTAGTGAGCACGAGCTAATCCATCCCACCTCACAGGTGTGGAATGACGAGGTGCTGATTAGACAGCAGGAATATTGCACAGGTGTGTTTTAGACTGCCCACAATGAAAGGCCACCCTGAAATGTGCACAGTTTTGCTTTATGGGGGGTGGTGGGGCAGAAAAGAGTTTAGTGTACTCTGATAATAACATTATATGGCATGGCTGAATGAAACACATAACTGCTGAGTGTGTACAGTGAGAACTGCACAAAAACTGGCTTGGTTTCAAAAACTTGCTCTATTTTTGGCACAAGAACAAAGAGTTATTATATTATTATACAATTATATTGGTAATGTAATTATAAATGAACAGTGCCATATTTGTTGTAACTCCTTTGTTCATCAGTTTGACACCTCCTCTGTGACATTAGGAACTAAACAAAATGTGTGCCCAGTAATTAAATTAGCTAGGGAGCTGTTTTCTGTTTTATTTTTGTCTAATATCCTAACTCTACAGAGTGCCTTTGAAATCCAGGCGAGCTCGATGCCAATAGATTCTGCAATAATCACTCTGACAAAATATGCAAAGACATGCAATGTCACATTAGAGCAGCGAGAGGAGAGGATAAGCAACTCTCAAACAACAGTATGAGAGTGCCAGTTGAGACGCTGGGAATGCAGAGAAATGCCATACCCGCAGGTACATTGTTGCTTTGGTGCTCATTAAACTTGCATTGTTGGAAGTGTTTAGCTGCGGCGCTTGTTGACACAGAGGTGCGACGCGAGGCATATATGGCGAACAGGTTCTGCTGCCAACCAGGAGCAGAGAGCCTATAGTGTTGCTATAATGAGCCTGGAGAAAAATGTAAAGCAGCAGAAGATGAAACAGCAGTGTGATCCATCAGTTGTTCAATCTTGTGGATTGTTACCGTCTCCTCTGAGCTGCCATTAAAAATAAAAGCTGATTGATGAGTGGGGTGGGTTGGACCAGGGTGGAATGGTGGCTGAGGGAAGACATGTGGCATCAGGTGGGGGGAGAGCTTGGGGATATTCACGGAAGCACATGTATAAAATATTCAATTTAGCACTGATCAACAGTTGCCTTTTTCAAGCTCAGATTGAATTATTCTATATGGCAATGCCATTATGTTGGGGATTATTACATGCTCTCCCAGAGATTTGGTTTATTCATCTTGCCTATTGTTGACGATGACTGGAGCACTCCCCTGAGTGCAGCTCAGAGAATTGATTCCTGACAATCCGTGATTCACCTCCTCGAGTCTCCCACTCTTCTGTGACACTCCAGCAAATCAACTTAAAGGCAGACTCTGACAGCTTCTTGCATTGTACTCCATATAAACAGCCATTATTTCTTCAGAAAGCACTTTTTGTCTAGTATCAGGGATTCACAGTCAGTACATCCCAGCACTATGAGCCACGGTTTAGAAGGCTCACATGGGAACAGTGGAAGTTGGAGAAATATGCACAATGCTGAGAAACAGAACGCATAGGAAACTGTTTCTTAAATCTAGATTATTTAAAGCTTTCACAGCTAAGCCTCCCTGATAGCAGTGGGGCAGGTTAAGGCAGGGCAACAACCTCTTAACATGTACCTGTGAAGGTCGCGCTCTAGCTATTATTCAAAGCATACAAAAAGTGATGCACAGTTGCTCTCATTTCATTGTCATCAATTAGATTTTTTAATTGGCAAGTATCTCTTACCTGGTTGTCCAAAAATGTTAAAGGAATATTATGTTTGGTATAGACAGATATCGATCTAGATAAGTCTATAAAGCAGGAGCCTTGCTTAATTTAGCATGGATATTAGAGGCAAAAGAGAAATTCCCAGCCTGGTTCTCCGAGGGTAAAGCACTAGCACCTGTCGGAGCCAAATCTGTAGCTTTTCAGCCGATTTAACTGAATCAGTAGCAGACATGTGAAAGAGACCATTCTGATTAGCTGTTTGGTTTAGAGAATCACTGCACAGAAAGGAAATAGGCCCTAGCACTTTTTTCTCTGCTGGAATACGGAGTACATTTTTAATGCTACCTTCTAACCCTGATGAAGGTGATGTAGTGTGATGCATCAGTCAAAGTGTTGTAGTCAAGACCGCCTAAACCGAGACAAAGACATTGCAGTCCTGGGGGTAACCAGAACAAGGCACTGCTGAGACTTTAGGGTACCGAGACCTAGACCAACACACACTATGGCAAGACCAAGACCGAAACTGGTGGAGAACAAGACCAAGGCGGAAAACAGACTAGTGCTAAAATCGACATCATATTACTCAGATCAACTGTAGAGAAAAAAGGAATTGCTCGTGTCATTACTCAGATAGCACCAGCTCTCAAATGTTCACTGACATACACTACTAAGTATGTGGTGGTGACCACAGCACCACCACAGGGAACCTAATAACCATAACAATAATTGTAATAACATGATTTTAAAATGTCCAATAGTGTTGATTTGATTTTTCAATAATTCTTGATATAACAGTCATCTGTCAAGCCCAGGGTCAGTGGTTCGATTCCTGGTTCCTCTTGCCTAATGTTGAACGTGTGAACAAGATACTGAAACCCTGTAGTAGCGCTGACATGTACTGCCTGGCAGTGCGGCAATTTCCCTAAGGAGATCAATAAACTATGCAATTATCATTAGGTATTCATTATTTATTAGATCACCATTTTAAATTACCAAGAGTAGCTTTCTATTATTCCCCACATCTCTCATCCTGTCACAGTGTGATGGAGTAAGTGCATCACCCTTTTAAATACTTGAAGTAGTAGAACGTTACAGCCAGATGAAGTCCTCGGGTGTAGTAGCCCTTTTATAAAAACTACTGTTACAGAATTCAGAAACCTTGTTAGCATTGTAGATGCTAGTAGGCCACAGTAAAGCTAGCTGTCGTCACCTGCTCAACACTACACATTGACATGAGAGTGGTATCGATCTTTTTTTTTCCAGCTCTCAAGAAAACAAAAAGGCATTTCCCCAGGGTCTCCAGCTATACCATTAAGAATGGTAATACATCTGTGACTACCAGGGCTGGCCCAGGCCTCTGTGGGGGCCCTAAGCAAAATTAGAATTTTTGGGCCCTTTATTACTATCAGTGTTTCTGATTATTGATCATTCACACACTTCCCGTAAATATATTTCAGGAATAAATACAATTTGCAAAACATAAACCCCACAGCTGCAGTGTTGTTTACCATCATAGCTCATTGGGAAGGGCAGTCGTCTTCAAACCCAAGATTGATTTTTTTTACAATAATACACCTTTGATAATATGTCAATCAACACTCATATATGATTCAAAACAAATAATTAGAAATATAATATAACATTAAAGTTATTTGCTCTTGATTTATTTGCCCTAAGCAGGTGCTTAGATAGCGACTACTCATACAATGTTCCCATAGAAAGTTACGAAGGATGTATCAACAATACAGCATTTATAGAACCAAACAAGTCCCAGAAGTTTTTTTTCTGTAAACGTGTGATGAACAGGCTTTCCCTCGAAGCAGATGCACTTAAGCAATCACAAATTGAATTTGCGACGGCACAGATTCTTATTTAATGGTGTGGGGGAGATTCGGCCCTGTCACAAGACTTTTTCTGATGGATAAATGGCATAAGAATAGGGGCTCCCCCCTCCAGTCAAAACCTCTATGTTTCTGACATGGCCATTCCATGTCACACTTCTTGAAAAATGAGCTCCATAGAGGCATGCAGTCCAGGTATGAGATTGCACTTCATAAAGGGGAACAGCACACTGGGGTGAAATTCCACTGTAGGGTTATGGATTTTCCAGTACATCACTGATAGATTGCACTAATATAACCTCAATAAAGAGTTTGAGAACAACTTTATAGATGTTTTCCCTTTTTTGTCTTCTCATTTTTCTCTTCTTTGATGTGTGCTCCAATTGATTTGTCTTCTTTTTTTCCTTTTTCCTCCTACTTTGTTTGGCTGTCACTCATGGGGTGCAGAGTAGCACTCTCTGAACACATTAGTCATGGGATGTGAACTATGGAGTGTTTCTTCCAGAGTTTCACAACTAGAACCTTAAGCAGCTCATTTTGTTTGTTTTCGCTTCAAGCAGCAGCAGCAAAGATGTTTTGGAGACTGTGATGTGTACATTGCACATAAATTCCTAAACAACAGCACTTGGCACAAAAGAGAAGAAGAGTTCTTTACAGCTTTCTCATTGAATCATCACCCCGAGCCATTTCTACCACTTGAGAGCAGCTACAGTTCTTTGTCATTGCTTCAAATAATAAGCAGAATATGATTAGCCGAAAACAGGATTAAAATCATTCCGTAGATGTGCTGTAGTAAATGCATTTGCTGCAATGTATTTACATTTACATTATTTCTGCTGTCATTTCTTCCTCTACAATATGTTAGAGAGCATCAGTTGTACAGTAAACAATAATTGTATCCTCATTACATATAGTTACAGTCTTTTCTGCTCTCACTACTCCTCTGCAGGGCTGCGTAGTGGTCAGTCGGCCAGGTGTCTCTGTGTGCATGTTCTCCCCGTGTCTGCGTGGCTTTACTCGAGGTACTCTGACGTTGTTCCATTGTCTAAGCACATGCAGTTAAGTTAATGGTAAAATATCCATAGATGTGAATGCTGTCTATGTGAGTTATCCATGTGACAGAGGGTCCAGGGTCTGCCCACTAACAGAAATCATCCTGTTAGTGGGCAGTACAGTTAGTCTGAACTTCATTCCAGATTTTGACTGTAATACTTCATATCCTATCATATATCATATGCACTGCTTCTGGTTAGACTCTAAGCTGTATTTTGGATAGTAGATCATG
Organism: Microctenopoma steveboyesi; assembly: GCA_032359275.1. NCBI lineage: Eukaryota > Metazoa > Chordata > Actinopteri > Anabantiformes > Anabantidae > Microctenopoma > Microctenopoma steveboyesi. Next base: position 21,217,098 of record JAUMHF010000017.1, on the reverse strand, counting down.
CATCAGACATAACTTTACCTGAACAGTACAAAAGGCAGGACAGTACAAGCTGATATAACTGTTTCAATCATCTCCAATATTTGTCCTTGTGAAACCCTTTATTTAATCAAGTCAAGTCAATTTATTTATAAGCACATTTAAAAAACAATACAATTTTAGGGAGTGTGGGGATGAAGAAGCTCGGAGCGGTTAGAAGGAGCTTCTCCATGAAGCAATTTAGAAACAAGCAATATCTTCAAATCCTAAAATCAATCTTAAAATGAACAGGAAGCCAATGAAGAGAAGCTAAAATGGAGGTAATGTGCTTGGCCATGCATAGGACTCAAGCAGCATTAATGATGTTAGTTTCTAATATACAGTGTCACAGTACAATGACAACATTTTAGAAATGAATTTAGTTCACTCAGAAGGTGGTAAGGTTAGTGGATCTGATTAAATCCTATGAGGCAGGACTACTGTACAGCGTAGCTTCTTTCAAATAGTGTGAATGACCTTTAATAAACAGACTAAGCAGTGGTAATAATGCAGAAAGTACATTTCTGTCTGGGAAAAAACTGAGCGAACGTTAAGTGCACTGAGGTCCTGTTCGCTCAGTCACCATGTGTTACCTGCTGTGCCCATCTCCAAGTCCCTTGACCACTTGCTCCATACGCTCTCTTCCAGTCCAAGGCTCTGCTGTGGCCTTTCTCAACCTGGCCAGCAGGACCATGCCCCCCCACAGTGGCCTGTTACTTCAATACAACACTCCATCAGTCTCCCTGCTTTCTCTCTATCACTGTTGCCTCCTGCCACCTGAGGGAACCATTCATTCACCAATGACCCAATCCATCTTTTAATGATGTCCACACACTCCAAGGCCCACCTGCGCCCTATGAAAAGCTCTTCTCACAGTTTGTATTCCCTCCTTGGTGCATCTACACTAAGATTGATCCTGTCGGGTCCGTGTGTGTGTGTATGTATGGGGGTTTGTGTTAGAACAGATGCATGAGTGTGTGAACATCCCCCACAGCTTTTCCCCATCTTCCTCTTCTTCTGAGACCGTGACCAATTTTTGGTTTGTTTATGAGAGCGTGTTCGTAGAGTCCGGAGGAGGCGAGCGCTGTGCCAGTAAAAACATATGGCACTGCTGGGATGCGAACACCTGCCGCTGGACCGGTGAGAGCGCTTTGAGAATCATTAGGAATTAAAGGAATTTAATGACTCCACAAACAAAGGAAAAACATTTCCTGGGTGGTTCCTTTTACCCCCACGTGGGCAACTCGTACCTTTTGTAATGCAGCTTGGTGTGTCGCTGCAGTGGTGATGGCCCTAAGGTAATATAAAATATTCTTGTGATGACTGTATTGCAACTCTGCAATCACAACAAAACTATACAACAACTTTTTGCTTAACCCCTTCTTTTGAACAGCAGTTGTCCAGCTACATTGTCCTTGTCACTGGGACACACTGGGCACATGCTCAGGAGCCCTGTCCTGGAATATGATGGTGGGAATATCAGTGATATCTGACTCAACAGAGCTGGTCAGAGTGAAAGAAACTGGAAAGGATGAAAACATCCAGTCACATAAACCAGTTAGTCCTGTATATTTATATGCTAAGTTAAAAATAGATGCATGAGTATCGTATGTAGCACCTGTTTGTTAGTGATGCTGCAGCTGCTACTGTTGTGTGTTATGTTCTAGGTGAGCGTAGTTTCGTGTCCAGGCATGTTGCCATAGAAATAACATAATCAGGAAAGTGTCACAGCTTATTCTTGTAACCTCAGCTAACTCTAATAATATATATATATATTTATTGTAGAGGTTGTATATGTGCAGGTAGCTTTGATCTTGAATCTTAAATGTTGTATTCTTCCTTCCTAAATTGCATCCTGAAATTTTAATAAATTATTCTCAGTGATATCAATCCAAAACTGTTATGCCAAAAATAGAGAAAGTTTCCAAAATTGGACTCACTTCTTGATGCCTTAAATATGCAACTAACAAGTTCGTTAATTAGCGAGATTGAGAGAGTTATCTTGCCAACAGAGCTAAGCAACATTTTGCTAACCTCATAGAAACGATATCAGTGATACACACTTTTGCATTTCAGCCATGACTCAAGAATGCCACAGTCGAAATGTTAAAAAGCTTATTGCCTGGACTGAAGTGTAGACTGAGAAACACAGAACAAGTTCTACACTTAATGTTTATTAAGAATAGGTACACTTTATGTTAGGCAAAGGCATGGTCAGTGACACATGCATAGGCCATAAAGCAGGTTGGCAAAAAGTCCAAACAGAAGTACAAAAAGAGCCAGGCAAAACGCGGAATCGAAAAACAGGCAGTAATCCAAAACACACTGGGAACACTGTGAGACAAAGGAAAGCCTAGGAAGCTACAGCTATGGAGGCACAATAGACAATCTGGCAAAGACTAGCGGCAAACAGGCTGGTGTATAGGAGGGTAATTAGGGGAATAAGCTGTAAGTGAGCCAGAGGGGGAAGCATCAGGTGATGGTAAATGTGGAAACCAGGGTTAGTGGGCAAAGCAGGAGGGAGTAGTAGGTCTAACGTGACAGAGATGTTAGTGGCTTTTGGAAAAAAAGAGAATTAATTTGCATCTTGGGATGACAGCATTAACCTGTTGAATGTTCAGTCAGTCCACCACTTTGAAGACTGAAACAGCACCATGACATTATTCACATTCAATGTCAACAGAAAGTCAATCTCACCGACTTTGGTTTAATGAATATACCCTGACGTGTAGGTGTCTCACTGGAAGGCTTGTTGTGGAAAACGATGCACATGTTTAAGGTGCAACTGTGGGGACCATAAATGTAATAAATATGAATGTGAACACTTTAAATAGTGAAGCGATCACATGATCTGCATAATAGAAAAGAGTGTACTCATGAAAAATAACCTTTTAAAATTAACTTTCTGCCACATTTCCAAACTTAGGTTTTATGTTCAGTACCATCTGCCCTGTCTCCTGCTTTTTCCATTTAGACTGACGTGATGTCTTATGACATTTAGCTAATGCTGTGAAGAAAATGTTTGAAGAGCAACAACAACATCGAGTGATGCAGGAACATCACTACTCTGTGTCTGCATGTGTGCAGCAGCCAGATGTGTCAGCTTTACATTTAATTGTACTGAGTTGTTGCTAAGACCAGTAACACCCTAGCACAATTATTGAAGTGTCACTGGCTTGGTAACACCTCAGCAAGTACACCTGAAAGACATCTCTGACCTATTCCAGCTGCAGTTTTCCAAACCTGCTTGACCACACGAAGCAAATGATAGATACAGCAGTGCACCTGTGCTAGGTGATTCGTTGCAGAGATTTAGTTTACACTGTGACAAAGAGAGAGAGCGAGGGAGGAGGCAGGCTGTTGTGAAACAGAAGGGGAATCAGTATTTTGATTAAACATTCATGAAGGCTCAGTAGGAGCCACTTACTGTCAGGTGCTAATTAAATAAAGGTCAGCCACTCAGGTTTTGTTTATTGAAACAAGTTGTTTCCTAAACCACTGTACAGGAGTTTGCCTTTTTGTTTCTGTGTCGATCAGCCGCAGTTTTTGTACCACCTAGTGGGTTTGTTGTTGTGCGGCACAGGGGTCAGCATGGGCCGTTTCTGCCTCATATGCAACAAGCTGCGATGTTTTGTGCGATGATAGTGGCCAGCATCACATTTTCCCAATCCTGACCCCCTGGCTAAAGTATATACGCTAAAAACAAAACACATCAATATTTACTTAATATACTTGTTTTCTTTGGGCGAGAGTTAGATAAGAAGTAATTAGGTACTATTTTCATATCTGCATGTGAAACAGAAGCATACTGACAGCAGCTGATTAGCTTAGCTTAGCGTAACAACTGGAAAGAGGAAGAAACAACAAACCCTGCTTTGTCCAGAGGTAAGAAAATCCACCGACCAGCACCTCAGTAGCGCACTAATTAAAATGTTGTGAATGTCTTGTGCAGTGAATCAAATAGGATGTGGAGTTTTTCCCATGTGAGAACACATTCGACTCCGACGTGTGTACATGTGTGAAAGCACAACTGCGCACAGTTTCTGGACCTGATTCCCATGACACTGAGAGTTTAGTGATCTGTGATTGAGAGTTCATACTAATGTGTGACTTGTGTATTTATATTCTACACATCTATCAACTGTATGTAACAAAGTTGTTTTTATATGGAATAAAAAGGGATAGAACGTGCTGAGAGTGGCAGGCCAGCTGTAGCATTTCATTTGTCTTGCAGAGATGATAAGTTACATCAATCTTCGTATTCTTCTTGTCCAACTTTTGCAGAGAAAACAGGACAGGATGATCTGTTTAGCTACTGCAGATGCAGCCGTATGTTTTTATTCTCTCTGCCTGCTGCGCTATTATTCTATCACTACTGAAGAGTAAATGCATGGCAATGTGCGCTCTACTAATTCAGTATGATACAAATGAGTGTTCATGTGAGGGAGGTAGAGGTTTCTTTACTGACTCCCACTCAGTGCTTGTACACATACGGTAGCAATTACAGTACGGCATGTGTTATGTAATGAGCTAGTGTGGCTGAAGCTGATCATTAAAACAAATGAACAGCCTTATAAATAACCCAGAGGAAATAATAGTACGATTAATGCTGTGAGCCTTATTTAGTGTTGCTCTTAGTGGCTGTGTTTCACCGTCCATTATTTAGGAGTAGGACTGAAAGTAGTAAATATCATGTTGGTAACAGACACTATAAATAGTTAACAGAAACTGACCAGCCATCCTCCGTGTGGCTGAAGAGTAGGAGCTGATGGAGCATTGGCTCTCGGATTAAGTGTTCTTTTTCTGAGTGTATCGAACTGATTCTTGATTAACAATTGTAATCAATCGCAGGCCTTCACCCCCTCGAGCCCACTCACAGTAGGAGCCAATCTAAAAGGCTGTGCATATTTTTGAGCACATTCACCACACGCTTCCCGCTATCAAGAAACCACAGCACCTACCGCCAATCACATGAAGGGTCGTGAATGCGGAATAGTGAGAATCAGCAAACTGACCTGGACTGAACCCAGTGAAGAAGTGGGCTTAACACGCTCTGAATCTTTCACCTCTCTCTCTCTCGATCTTCCTCCTAAATTTTCCCTTAGGTCTTTTTTACTTCGCTACGTTTTTTTTTGCTTGTGCCTATGATCACAGTGTTTTCTGTAAGCGTGTGTTCCTACCTTTAATTGAAGTTCATTGATGCTCACGCCTGGTGCAATCTTTGAACCCAACATGTCACGTTTTAGCTGCATCGCATTTAGAGCCGCACAATTAATCGGAATCACAATCACGTTATCAGTCTGTGAGATCACGTAAAACCAAAATGCTGCAATTAATATTCAGAGTACAGGGACTGAAGCAACAGTCTATTATCTCTCATTCACTCTAAGTCTGTGAATGAGAGACTAATGTGAGACTGTTTAATTGCTCAATTTTAGCATCAGGTACTGTCAGTTGTGACAGAAATTAAGAGACCCCTGCCTCAAAGCTGTGATTGTAAATGTGGGTTATTCCTTCAAATATTGGTGGCTGAACAACTTAAGGTAACGCATTAGTAATGTGTTGTGTAAAAATGAATATGAACTAGTTTTGGTTTTATTTGCTTCATGTGAGGTCTAAAAAAATACTGGACATTCTGGTATTTTGACCATTTTTCAAACTTTAAAGTAGCAGATTAGAGAAACGGATCAGTTTGCGCTGGCGTCTTCATTTTTTCCAGAGGTCTATGTGTGTGCTGTAACGCTCTACACTGATCATGACTTTATTTCCTACTTCCTCATGGTCAAACCATGATGTATTTATCACTATGCATATTCATAAAAATAAAAATAATGAATGTGAGAAGTGACTGAAGCTGTGTGAACTTCAGATTCAGTAAAGTGTGCACTCTCTGCAGAGTAATGATGCAGGTCTGCAGAAAGAATTCTCTCACATCCTTCTCTCCATGCAGGTATATTTTGAACTAATAATAAACGATGAGTCGGAGTCTTACTTTAATTTTAAATCATCTTTTCAGATTAGATCATTTACTACAGGGAAGCTCAGCTCTGCCATAATGAGTGAGATGATTGGCTGTCACAAGAACATTTAGCCAATCACAGGCAGAGAGGGGTGGGGCCAACCTTTGTCTTGTCAAAAACAGTTTATTTATAGTTGCTGATATGTTATATATAATTATCAGATTCAGTAAATAAATATTGTTATTTTAAAAAATTTATGTTAGACGAACATATAATTGATCTAATATTCATCAACTACTTACTGCTGTAGAACCAGTAATGTTTATCGGGTGCTCTTCCAAGACACAGTTCACCAAAATCTGTGCTGACCTCACAGAGAACAAACTGCACAGGACCTGATTATCGAGTTGAACCTGCATCTCTGTGCTTTAACAACCGTACTCACTGAAATTACAGATCAGATCTTAAAAAGGATAAATACAGTAGTTTGAACTAAATATACAGTATTAGTTTTACATGTGAATGTGTACAACACAACGTGTTTTTAACTCTGGTCTGAGGAACTTAAATTTGCAGTCTGGACCCAGAGCCAGAACTGACTGCCCCGATTATATTTTGATTCTTTTCTGACCACTGCTCAGCTAAAAGCATATCCTACCTGTTACTAATCGTCTGTTACCATTTGCCTGTTAGGTTCACGCATGAGGACTGAGATTGGTCCAGGTGAGGGCAAGACTCAACCAATCACAGGCGGGGCGGGCCCTCAGTGAACAGAGGTGCGGAAAGTAAACGGCGGCAGTGATAGAGAGAAATAATTGTGTACAAAATAACTAATGAGAAGACGAGAGAGAAAAGCAGATACATTGTTAAAATCTGGAATAGGGTCACGTGTCTGGTTGCAGGAGGTCATTCCATTTATAAAGTAAAAAATCCCACTGATAGTTCAGTATCAGCATTCTTACTCATCATTGTATGTAACTCTTCAGAGTTGCATTGAAATATTGTGGAAATTACATCGAATTACAGCTTATTAACAAGTTACATCCACATACATATATAAATAATTCATATTGTGTAACTACAATATTATTAATTATAATTAAACTCTAATGATGTTGCTGACCTGAGCGTAAGAAGACTTTCTCTAAATCATTATTCACTACCCCTGCTTTAGAGCCAACGAAGACCTATAACCTTGTTAGCAATAGGTGTCAACCTTTCGCCGTTTAGCATACGTCTGAACAACACACCTGCCTTAGTTTTGACGTGACAATATCAATATTTACTACATGCAATTTTGCAAGCAAGTGCCCTTTATCAAATCGCATTTGTGTATTGCAATATTGATCTCAATAATCACAATATGACTTTATGACTTCGTATGAATCGTGCAGCCCTAATGTGGTAAATTCAGGAAAGATCTGTGGGAATGTTTGTTTGTGAAAAAGGAGCCATCAGTGATCCGGCAGAATTTACACAATCCCAGCAACTGACTTGATATCTCTTATTTAAATCATAGTCGAGGACGTATTTCCGCCTTCAACTGATGTGACAGGTGGTGCTTTTGCGCTCACAATAAATCAAAAGGCAAACAGCAGAGTAAGCTAATTATTCCTGGGTTTTAGGGATTGCATGCTCAGAGCTGCAGACCTACGTACAGTCTTTCTTCAAACATTTGCTTAGTGATCATGTTTGTTTGGATGTGTGGCCATTGATTTGCTGTGGAAACAAATTCCATGAGCGAGACCGAAATAGCACGTTCCACTTGGCTGGCTGCTTCATAAAAATGGAGGGACCGAGGAGAAGTAGAGGAAGAGTAAGAAGTTGCGTTGACAGAAAACAATACTATATCTTTAAAAAAAAAGGCACAACAGAGGCTGTGGTAACATTTAAGTGCTCTTATATTTCAGCAAGGACGTAACTGGAGCCACAAAGGGGAGGGGCTCCATTTAATGGCACAACTAATCATTAATATGGTAATGTGTAGTTCCGTGGCAGAGAGGTAGATTTTATTTGTCGCCACATTAACCCTTAAATGGCCTCTGTGTGGAAAATGAGCTGTGGGCCTCTATTGACCCTGTGTTCTGGCCACCTTCAAGTCCCCATCAAACACCGTACACACAGCCGACTTCACAGGGTGGCTTAATTATATTTTGCCTCACTCAGAAACAAACTGTTACTGTCATGCTTGGATTCCACCTGGCCTCAGGTTTGCCAGTCATTTAATTAAACCCTTCATTTTGTAATATGCACAATGCAGTAGCTTTATACAGAACCTGTGCTCTTTTAGGTGATATTTAAGAATCATTTTACTGCAGAACGGCCTTTAGGGTGTGCTAATATAATAGAACGTCCTGTATATTCCAGGACCTTATTGCTCTCAAATGATGCAGGATTAATATAATAATTGAACGGCTAAGTCTGCTTTGACCAGTCTGTTATCTGTAATCTCAAACACAGATGACGCACATTCTCTAATTGTTTATATTTATTTTCTTGTTTCCTTATTCACATGTGCACAAAACACTGAAGCCTGAACAAGTGTACCACCTGCCACCTTCATAGTCTAATCTGGACGCAAATGCAGTCTGTAAATGTGGACAAATGTGGGGAGAGAAATTGTAGCTGAGGCCCACTGAGTGCCACATCAGCCACTGTGCATACAAATTATGTTCTGGAAGAAGTCTCTGTCCCACTACCTCTCTCTCTCTCTCTCTCTCTCTCTCTCTCTCGCCACCTTTCTTGTCTTTGATTTTGCAGTAGCTGTCGCATTGCTCTTAACATTGCACTCACATTTTTCTGAGGCATCACCACGAGGGAAGGGATGGAAAATCATGTTAATAGGAGACGCACAGCTGGGACAAAAAGCAAAGGACTATATTTGTTCAGTTATTTTATATCTTATTAAGAAGGGGTTCTCAAGGACTTGCCAACATTGTCTTCACAGGCTGTGTATACGCTGGTATCCAGCGGTGTCTTATTGTGAATTGTTGTAAAGTGTGTAACAATACATTAGTTCAATCTGCCACAACATGTATTAACATCAGCTCCTGGTGGTGTTAACACATAACAATCATCTGTCAATAGACACTGTTATTCCATGATCCCCTTTGTTGACCTTGTCAGAGATTTAATTTGAATCTATGACACTGTACACTACAGTTGCAGTGCACATGAATGTCATGGCAACATTGGGCTTCAAATGATCTCTTTGGAGTTTTTTCTTGTTTTGTATTCATTGAGGCACAATATTTGTATAACATACATCTTCAGTAGAAGAAAACCCTAAGAATTCGGTGCACAGGGTTTAATTCATGTTGGGTTTTCTTAAATCAACACAGGGTCAAAAAAATATACATACGCCCTCTTGGATGATCAATTCCGTAGTGCTGAAAGTTCTGAAATGTCTTCTAATTTGCAAAGCCCAAGGCCTCTTAACTTCCTCTTAACAGGAAGTCAAGAGGCCTGATTGCCAGCAGCTGATAGATTCTATCTAAAAAAGGGTTTGTTTCATGGATTGACCAACACACAATACAGCGGTAAAATCCAAGGAGCTCGGTGCAGATCTGACAAAGATCAGACTTATGTAAGATTGACACGAGTCACAAATGTGTCTTGAAGCCATATCTAAACAGCTGCAGATTCCAAGATGTTCGGCTGAAACCACTATACATAACTATAAATTATTGGGAGGTGTAGCCACTAGGGGCCAGAATAAAAACATAAGCTTTCACTTTCAGAGGAAAAATTGGTTCTACGGATCAGGACCAATCCAGCACCCAACGTGGCACAGGCCGGCCATTTACTGGCTGCTTCTCCAGGACTTTGTGCGTCTTTCTTTATTGACTTGTCTTGTATTTAGATCTGGTCTTTCAGAATTAGTAATACTTTAGTTATAGCGACATACACTGTATTTAATAACTTACTCTAATACAGTGCTAGATATCAATCATAAATGTATGTAGCTATAAGGTGTGTATATACTTCCACAGCCTGTTTTCATCATAACTACTATAAACCATAATCTTTCTCTTACCCTGACCAAGGTGCTTTTCCTAGACTTACTTTTTCCTTTTAATAAATCAATTGCTTGTCATTGTCATTCAGTAACTCTAATGCATCACAACATAATCACACTAGTTGTAATTTTTGGTTGCTAAAGAAGGTTTACATTTTCTGTAGATGACAGAATACTTTTGGTTCATATGCACTAAACGAATGTTCCTGCAAATAGAAAAATACAAATGCAAAAGTATTGTTAACTAGATATCATTGGAGCAAATATTGACAATATCCCCCCAATGTTGGATAGTCATTAAAAAACGTACATTTCACCTTTATGACGTCCTCAGAGCTAAAAAGCTCTGAAAGTGTTGACTTTCCCTCTTTTCAATGAACAAACACTTGTTTGATGGGAGCGATCAAGTGCACCCTGTGGGTAGTATCATCTTTTTAGCATCCCTATGAGATCTGAATGTTTGGCTCATGGCAGAAGTACTACGAATGCACTGTTGTTTGAAAGTGTTTTTTTCACTTGCTTTTGTACATGTTAGGCTCCTTCTTGGCATCTGTGTCTGGATATGTCCCCAGAGTGAATTATTGCACCTCACTTGTCTTAATATGTGATGTGTGAAAATAAGTCAAGGCCAGATAATGGATTTACTTTTTTTTCCCTGGGGTTTTTTTTAATCTACTTATTAGAGTGAGCATAATGATTTTTATTTAGTTTTTGAGATGTGTAAATGTTATAACTTTAAGAAGCAACTGATGATGAAAACCAGAGTTGGAGTGACACAGAGGTTTATAGGCACATGTGCACTGGTATTCTGAGATGTGATTCTGCCATTACAGGTATTTCATGAAATCACGGCTGAGCTGATTCTTGCTACATATGTCCAGTATTTTTTTCCTTTTTTTCCAAGTAGCACAGAGTCAGGGCTCAGGTGGTGCAATAGAACAAAACAATTACCACAAAAACCTGGGCGTGTAAATGAATTTCTACTATTATTGTACTCCTGGCAAGAATTTTTAATAACTGCAATTCTGTTTTGTATTGGATAGATTAGTTAAATGTCATGCAAAGTGTAAATTAATTAATAAACACAAGCTGCGGATATTATCCTCTTTGTTTTATTCCACTTGGCTGCGTTTAATGCAGTGTCCATACAAATACCAAGCTGGGATTTCTGGTTTGGCACACTAGGCAGGAAAGAAAAGTGATTGGCAGTGTTTAATTTTTACTCAGAGGTGAGGGTACAGAAGAATGAGTGACAAAGGTGGAATGAAATGGAATTTAATTCACAAACATTTCATGGTCTGAGTCAAATATCTGATATCAGTCACATACTGTTTACACTGGGCTTAGACTTTTCTAATGAGGTTTACAAAAGACCACATGGACTACAGCATACCGAATATCTTGGTCTTTATTTAGTTGTTAGCAGGGGAGGATGAGAAGGATGAGAGATGTGAGGCCAAAGCATTACTTATTGTCTAGAATTACTTTATGTTGGAACCACCTGCGCTCAGTTTGTACGATGGTGGTTTGAAGAAATGACAAATTAATTAGAGGTTTTTGAAATTGAGCAAAATGAGGAGTGTTAGACGTTGGATACAGTTTCAGTAGCTGTAAGAAAAGGGCAACATTGCAGTGTTTTAACACTCCATCATTTTCATTGTTTAATGTTTTTTTGAACCAGACCTAAACAACTCGCTATAATTTACAGAACCACGAGTTCTATCTGGAATATCCTAAAGAAATCCATTCGTTTGTGAGCTCGAGCCTCAGCAGAAGACGGCACAGAGTCAGCCAGATGTCCGATATTTATCGTTTTCAACGTGGCACAATTCAGAATTATTATTACGTAATATGCACAAGAATAAAACGGGACTAAATACATAGGGTCTACCAATCACCACAGTCTAGGAAGTCATGCTATGAAAGCTATGATCTAATCTCAGATATTGTTCAGAAGCTCAGCTCACTTTAAAAAGAACAAAAAAACAATATTTTCTGCCTAAACCGCACCATGTTGTATTAAAAGGTATATGATGTTACTGATGCCGTAATACTGAATGTGAAATATGAAATATGAATAGTCATAGTATTTTAATACTCAAATACCCATGTTGTGACAGCGCACATCATTAGCCTGTGCATTCATCAACAATCCCCGCTTGAAGGCAGCCTCCATATGGGTCCAGCAAAGCTCTGTATTACACTTTCTTCCCAATCAATAGACCCTGAAGTTCAAAGTGCAAAGAGCAACCAAAGAATCATAAACCAAGAGCTTTACACAAATCTGTACAAATACTCTCACAAGAGAGACTCAGGAAAAAAAACACTAACGGCAATACAGAGTCACAGAAATGTAAAAGCCACAGGGGGGCTTGTCCTTTAGTTCCCTGACAGAGACAGTTCATCATGAAACAATAGAATTCGTATGTGCTGTTCTTGTTTAGGCCTCTGTCAAATGCACCAGCGAATATAATTGGAGTGTAAAGCTTGTAGAACAATGTGAATGATGTTTTCAGGAATTCTTTTGTTGCTCTTCATCTCCCTTAGATTTACTCCTATCTATCAGAGCTTAAGAATTAATCAATGTATTTATAATGGCCTTCAAGCCCTGTGGCATCTCTCACGGCTAAGCAACCAAATAAGATGCAAAGCTGTGATCCTCAAAGAATTTCCATCACTGGAATAATGCGGTCCCAGGGCACTGCTGCAAACGCTTGCCCCGAGCATTAGGCACAGATAATTTAAACACATAAGCAGGTTCTTAGCGCACCTTAATCAATGCCAACGGTGTCTTTTAGTTGGGAGGGAGGGGAAAGCAATAAAGAGATAACACTGGTATAACCTGGGGACTTGCTGCAGAAGAAATATGGAGCGCTGAAGCCCTCTGGGTAATGAGAAACAAAACTCCTGACAAAGACTTCTCCTCCTGGAGTTTTGCACCACAGCAAAGTCACTTAATGAGCAAGATCACACCGCATACACTCTGTGAATTCTTATGAGTACAGGAGAGGCTTACAGGAGCGCTGTTTGACATGAAAATAAACAGCGCAATAAAGTTAACATGAGCATTCACAAGATCAGCGTGTGGCACATGATGTTTGAATACAGCTACTTCGGAGCCGACATGTCAGTGCAAATATTGCCAATCCTCTCCAAATCCCATTGCACTGAAATCTTATGTCGGTGCAGAGCTAAGTTTCATATTGAGGTGTGTAATAAAATAATGAAACAAGCATAATTCAAAGGCCCCATCAAGAAAGTCAAATCAACTTTGACACATGGCTTCCTGCTGTAAGCAGGCATCCACATCAACACCCCCTACCCCCATCTCCCATAACACTGATATATGAAACCATTTCCACCAAAAACAAACATGCCCGAAAACATTATTAGTGCCATTTCCCCTTCCGTATTAAGGCTAGAAGTGCTAAAGGCAGATCGGAGAGAGCCTTCCCCGGTGATGAAGTGCCTTCCTCTTTAGGTCTCTCTCACATCATAGAGGAAATGTGTGAGATTTATCAGCGTTGGCCCTCTCACGAGCTTTCTCTGTGGCCGAGCAGCCCTACGAAGGGTGCTGGTGTGCGGCTCTTTCTCAGGGAGCAGGTGTACCTTTGCCACGTTGGGGCTTTGAATTATATCTTTGATAGCATTCTCCAACACACAGATAACTGGCAAATAGCAGATGTGTATGTGTGTGAATAAATAGAAAGCAGAAAATGACATTTTTACAGCAAAAAATGAGGTGATTATATACTTTATACTGTGCAGCTTGTTTTAAAAATCGCCTACTTCACTATGCTTCATACATTATAAATGTTTTGCCTCTCTTGACCTTAGCATAACTTTTATTCATAATGATGTCCTTGCATGTACTAGGCCAAACTGTACACCACTTTAAGCACCTTAACAATAAGCATGAGGTCACAATACAAGTAATTAGGCGAGCAGGCCAAAATAGCGAGACCTGCAAGACTGGACCTTTAGCGTGAGCTGCACAGACTTTCCAGTTGCAACACAAAGGTCCTAGAAGCCATTTTTATCTAGAAAGCGTGATTTATTCAGTGCTTTATTCAGGAAAGCTGAGAGTAATAGTTAGCAGATAAGGCAGGTTTGTTTCACAATTGATTATTGTGAACTATCTCTAGTCCTTCTGGACCTAAACTTTATTCTTTACTTTACTTTGCTTGGCAGACGCTTTTATCCAAAGCGACTTACAGGGAGCTAGTGCTGGGTGTCTGGCTCAGAGACACACCTGGTAGGAGATGGACTAGGAGTCAGACGGGGTTCGAACCCACAACCTTCTGCATCCCAGTCTTACGCTTAACCCATTGAGCTACCAGGCCATCCAGGTCGCATGTAATTTCTTTAGTTTGAACATTTGTTGATTTGCTAACTAAGAAGTTAGACAGTCAACAATGACTTTAGACTTCACTGACATATTGAGTAGCTCACCTACCATTTCTCTTCCTGATTTAACCTGTCCCAGCATGCACTTAGTGCAAAATGCAGTTTGAGACCTAAACCTATTCAACAAACATTTGTACTCTAATTCACGCTTAAGCTCATTTAGTTTCAGCTTTACTTGCCTGTCTGTCAAGGAAGTCTGAGAGACTCATATTGGGATGGTCCAAACCCCAAAAGGACAGCACCTAATTGATAAAAGGCTGATACAATGTTACATGTTTTCAAATGCAGTTTTTCCCATCAAAATATGTCTCTCACCACAGTGAGTAAAAGAGCTGATAGAAGGAGGTTAGCTCTGACTCTGTCCATGCTGACAATTGCCTGTAAGGCACACGAGCAACAAGCAGTTTTCAGCTTTGCTTTGCAGTGTGTGGCCTGCTGCATGTGCATCGCTGCTTTCTGCACCAGACTTTACACTGTGATGAGATCACAGGAATATATGTCACAGGGCATTTCTTCAGTGTCTGGAGTTATAAGTTAAACGTTCAAAGCTACCACTGTAGTTCTAGCATTTGTTATATTACTCATGGCCTTCATTTAGCATGCTAACATTTGCTAATTTGCACTAAACACAAGCTACAGCTAACACTAACGGAAAAGTCAGTGATTTTGCACACATTCATTTTATAAAGACCAAATATTGGTGCATCAGATAGATGACAGCAGCATCTCGGCCAATGATCTGGAGTTGGAGAGTCAGGTTTTCCCTCTTTTTCACGTTATTGCCTTTTTAGATTTTAACCAGCTTTCTGTCTGTTGTATGATGCTATTCACAAAATTACAGACATAGAGTGGCAAATCTGTCTCATACATAGTCTGGATGTTGGGTCATGGCAACTGGACTTCTGTGAGGCTGAAATGTTTTGCTATTCATCAAAATTTTATTTATCAATCATAGCGTAACATTTCAACCTTACAAGGAATTAGTCTAGCAGCCAACTTCGCCTAAGTGATTGAGAATCTTCATTGAGATATTTACTTTATATATTCACAGTTCTTTTTGGACATTTGCAAAATACGTGACCATGGTGAACATTTACAGAACGTATTTAGATATATAGTTTTAGTTTAAGACAGCACAGAATCAAATGTTCAGGTATAGATCCATCATTTACTGTTTCTAGCCCCACTGGGCTTTGGGACTCGGACATGGCAGCCCAGGACCTCCATACTGAGGCCTATGCTGATTCATGGCTCACATTCTTAAAAACAGATAAATACGTACATCAGCCATATGTCTACCTTTACAATTAATGTAAAGTGTTGTAAGATGTTGTTAGTATTAATTAAAAACTACAGAACTGAATCATCAGCCCATCTCACTGGCAGGTGGGATAAAGCAGCAGTGCTCATTAAAAACGGCTGTATCTAATGTGAATATTTGTTGACAGCCTACTACTACAAGTGTGACACTATCAGCCAAGAAAACAATCAAAAAATACAACAGCTGAGCGACCGCACACATCTCAGGAGTGACTTTACAAAGCTCCGTCATACAGACAAGCAAAGCAAGATGAAGCCATCCCTCACTGAGACCGTGTCCCAGGATTACATCCGCTCTTGCTGAGAAGCATTTAATTCCTCCTTTCGGCACAGTGACACTTCAATCTTTTCCCTGTAATTACACATTATTAATGTTATGTAATTTGGCAGGACAGAATCTTGGATGCAGTGACACAGTTATTGACATTAGCTGGTGATGTTTCTTTCCTATGGCTTCAATGAAAAGAGCGTGTCTAATTATGGTCCGATTAAGGTTTTTATCACTGAGTGTGGTATAGCTGGCATGGACAAAACTCCACACTCAGTTTCTACAGTCAGGAAGCTCAATATTTTCATCATGTTAGACTACATTAGTCCTTGTAATCTTTGCAGAGTTGTTGCACAGCACATACATTTTTTTATACATGTCTAGTATCTGTCAGTTTATAATCTGACAACTGAAGAATACATAATTGATATCTGTACAGTGGATGCTGGCAAAGACTTCAGAAACTTTGGACTGAATTCAAAGACAGGTTTTATCATCACAAAAGTGCTAACCATCTTCAGAGTGCAATGAAAGATGGTGTTCTAAGATGTCATTTCTACGAGTAATGGCTTGGTAGCTCAGGTGTCTTAGCTGTCTATTGTGAGGTAATTGAGGTATTATTACATTGTGAAATTGGGTCAGTTTTATCCTGGCAGGAAATAGGCAACAGACCTTTGTGTCACAGAGATTGCCATCAAATGCACATATAGAGCTTTCAAGAGATGATCAATACCCAGAATCAGAAGTAGTGACTGTGGCTTGTGACCTCCTAGATTATTTCATAAACCCATTGGTTTCTTTTTGACCTTAGGTAATACGTCATTTAGAAATATACAGTTGGCTCGAAATATCTTTCTATTCACATTTAGGAGTTTCATTTTGTACTTTTAATTTAGCCAATAATAACTGCCTTTAATAACAATTTCCAGGCCACTGGTTAAAAAAAACTGCAATTTAGGGTTAATAATAATAATATTTGAATAAAACATTTATTTGTCTTTATTCATATGTTACGGCCCCAGCCGTTCTGTGTGTGCTCTCTCTCCCTCTCTTCTCTCCCTCCTCTCCCCCGGTGCACCGGTGGGCGTGGCGCTGCTCATCGGCGGCTGGCCCTCTTGCTGGACTGGCTTGGCTCCGCCCCCTCCGCGGTCGCAGCTGCACCTCGTCAGCTGACAAGGTTAAATACAACGTGGATCCGAAGGAACAGCAGCGACTGACCTTATGGACTGTTCGCTCTCGTCTCGACCACTCGTTAGCTTGGACTGTGGCCTTGTTCTAGTATCGTGTGTCTATATGACTGTTGTGTTAAGTTCCGATAACTGTGGTACGGTATCGTGTGTTAGTTTTGTTTTGCTTACCTTAGTATTTAACAATCAGTGAAAACTGCTCCTTTTGTTTGTTAAGCGTTATCCCCCGTTTGCAGCTCATTAAGGAGCCCATCTTTAGTTTGCTAAACTTATTGGTCTTTTGATTACGTTTTGTATTTATGATAAGTGACCTTTGTATAGTTAGTTGTGCAGTTATTTCCGGACTGTGTCCGCGCTTTTTGTTTTTTTTTGTTGTGTTTAGACCGCCATTACTTTCATTAAACAACCTTTACTCTATACATCTGAGTATTTTTATATTACCTCCCTTCCCCTACGAGCCGGGACGTAACATCATAAAATACCATCTTTTATACCCATTGGATATCATCTGTGCGTCCTGCAAGTGTGAAGTTACTTGACCACCTTCCATTCTGTCCCTAACTTTGAGAATGTGATGATGTGGGAGGCCTGAATGGCCCGAACAGGGTACTAACAGTGCTTACTTAAAAGTTAGGGATGTTGAGAGGTGTCTTAACTGTTGCTAGCGAACCATGTACAGTAATCACCTGTCTGTCATTTGTCAGTCTGCTACTGTGATATTGTTACAGATAACTGTCTCTTACCGTGATCAGCAGCAGCCGTGTTCGAGCAATCAAAAGCACTTTAGTGACAGAGAAAGAGGGCATCATGGTGGAGGAGTGGTTGAATGGATGACAGAGAAAAAAAACTAAAATGCTTTATGTTTGTCTTGTCCCAGTGTATAGTCTGTCTGGCAGATCAAATAGCCCTTGCCAGTCAGCATCAAGAACTTTTTCCTTCTATGCGTTTGATGGTGAAGGTTGCTTTGGGAAGGCCCACTCTCTGCTTAGATTTTGACACATTTTAGCTTGAGGCACTCGGTGCACCAAAAACACACAATTTGCAGGCGAAAAAAAGTGAGGTATACAGCAGTGCACATACACCAGATTGCCAAAAGTATTGGCACACCCCTCCAAATCAAAAGATCCAGTGCAAAAAGCATCTACAGTATGACCTAATGGGCCATAAGGACATAAATGAGCAAATCTGGTGTGGAAGACGCGCCTGCACAGAACCCTGACCTCAACCTGATAAAACACCTTTGGGATGAATTAGTGTGGAGACTGTGAGCCAGACTTTCTTCTCGTTCAACATGAGTGCCTGACCTCACAGGTGCTCTCCTGGATAAATGGTCAAATACTCCATTAAACACACTTCTAAACTTTGTGGACAGCCTTCCCAGGAGAGTAGAAGCCATTTAAGCTTATGTATGTGTAAGGAAATGCAAATACACTGAGGGCTCTAATGGAAAAAAAACATATTGTTGAATTATCATCCATTATAGTGAGAAAGACTTGTTTTGCAATACGTTTTTGTTGTAGCAATGAAGCGTTGGTGATTGTGAAAATTACCACCCAACGCTTTAGAAAAATACCTTATTTGTCCACAGTTCTTTACCTGGCTCTGTCTTGCTTTGGCTGCCAAATTACCCTTTGACAATGTTACTCACTTGTCATATCAGCTTGATATGGGCTGTCCAGTGTGAGTAAAGCAAGCTCTGAAAGCTCTCAAGCATGACTGAAAAGCAAAAGCTGCATCCGAGAGCGAGCGGCCAAGGAAGACTCAAATCTTAAGGTTTCACCTCCGCAAAAATAAATATGCTTATTGCTGCCAAAACATGTCTTTGAGCAGCTATTGCACAAAGACATCCAGCACTATATGATGCAGTGAAAAAAGAATACAGACACCGTGATATGTCAAAGGTTATTCATATATCTTTTTCAAGCAGCGGTGCACTGTCATTTCCAAGCCCATGTGGGCCAGAAAACAACACATCCTCTAACCTGTAAGAGCAACTAAACATGCCTGTGCCAGGGCAGCATAAAATCAGCCACTTTAAGTGTAAATGGACTGCGGTGTCGTTTTGAGAGGGGAAAATATACATTTCTCTATATATATTTATATATGTATACTGTATATAGAAACGTTCTGGGCCAGCTGACAGCCTAACAACAGAGGTAAGTGTGAGTCTTTGTTTCTACACTCATGAACAATTCCAGCAGCATAGTTTCAATAATTAACATGACAGAAAACACATCTTGTGTGCTGTGAAAAGCATGGATGTGGGATTGTACCTTTACTGTAACCTGTGTTAATATGCTGCTGGATCATGTCAGGAGGAGTAGCTCAACATTTCTGCAGAGCATGCTGTGTAAACACGAACGAGCTGAGGTAAATTTGGGTGCCTTGGCTGACTTTAAAACACATACATGGAAGTTGAAACTGACTTATTAAGAATTTAACGATTTGATTGCCCAGCTATCTCAGTGTATCTAACTTTTATCAGGCACTTCAGTGTAAAGCTATTCTCACACTCTCACTGGAGAGAAATCAGACACTGATGTCTCCGGCTCTTCGTTCTGTGTTCAAGGAAAAATGCTGCAAGCTAACTTACTCAGCTCACGATAACCTTAACCTTGCTCAGAAATAAAAAAGCCATGCTGTCATTTTGTTAACAGTTAGATCCACTGTATGCTAAATAAATGCTAAGTCAGTCTCCTCAGCCCTTCTCCTCCCTGGAGCTAGGCTACGTAAGAATTACAGCTAATCAGAAACCTGTAAAACGTATTAATCGAGCAGAAAGAGTTGAAATTTTCCAATTGGTTAGACGTGTGAGCCTTGCAAATATCTCTGCATTGCTGTCAGGTTTGATGTGTGTGTCTGATTCGTGGGAGATGTGAAACAAACAGAAGTTGTTCACTTTGATACGCTTGTTGAGTGTAGGACATTAGACATTTTTCTATAACACTGACTAAAGATAGATGAATAGACGATGGATATCTCCTATCTTTTAGTTATGAAACAACCTTTTTTTCAGGTAGCATGGTGTAGATGACAATTTGACCTGGTGAGGCATTCAGGGACATGCAGAGTACAGAATTAATTAATTAACCACCCACTGTTCCCTTTATTTATATACAAAAGTTTTCATAATAGGGTGACCACCTCTAAATATAATGCACTTTAAAATTGACGCTGTTTAATTGATGCTGAAGTTTTGTCTAAATACTGTAGCATGGTCTTGTCAAAGTTCCTTCTCTGATTTTTGTATTTCCTTCCTGCAGAAGCATTCCCATTTTCCCCGATTGCGCATTTTCTTTTTCCATTTATTCTTTCTTCCAGATGTCATCGGCTTTTATCAACTTGACTCACCACACCCACTTATTCACTTGTCCTCTTATTTCCTTATTACTTTTCCCTCAGTATTTACCAAAGCCCATGTGCCAGACTGATGTGTTGTCCTTCGTGCACTTCATGTTGTTTACTTATGTTCTTGCCAACTTGCCTGTTATATGTTTCGATGTTGTTGATGTTATTGCTTCTGCCTCATGTGCCAGCCTGTTATCCATTACCTTCACTATGTCTTTTGTTGAAGTTAGTTCTCTGAATGTTTGCCCACGTGTTTGTACGTCTGCATTTGAGGCCTCTTCTCCTGTGTCCTTGTGCCGTAAACACTTGTTTACAAGTGGAAGACAGGGCATGCTCTTAAGAAACACACATACTATCTTGAAGGACAACTGTGTCTTTACAATAGACAATTTTCTATATAGACTAGCTAAGAGTTGAATTAATGAAGTCCTGTTAGGCTTTCAAGAGAGAGACAATGGTACTCCAGTGACGGCAGTGGCCATTTCCTGAGTTTGTCGGCTGAGGACCACTTGTATCTAAGTGAATTTTTGTACACCAAAGTTTCATGCTACACGTTGTTTGGCAGAACTTTGCAATCAGTTCCACAATGATGTCAAAACATATGATGTGAATTGGGAGGGTGGTTTAGATCTGTTTTCAAATGATGGTATGCTAATAGTTTATGAATTGAAACATGTGGCTATTCAGCTGCTGCCTACTGGCTTCTAAACTTAGTTCTGCTGTGCTGGAGCCTGTCAATCAGTGCTGTACTGTGGGCGCTGCTCCTGTGGAAATTAAAAGCCCACATTGGGCGAGCTTTAAAATTGTGTCTGTTGTCTGCCATGTTAGAATAATATGAGATATTCAAACAGGCAAAGGATTTTTGTAAGTGCAGTACGTCTATGGCTGATGTGGCACTGACGCGTGATGTGGGTCTTTACTGTATGAAGATTCTTCTTTGTATTTAAAATTTGGTCTATATGCTTGTAAGTGTGAAGACATGTAATATTTAACCAGTGATGCATTTGTGCTACAACAGCGAAACACATCAGCTGCAGGAAAAATAGTTGGTTAAAACAGGATTGTCCATCATGGATGCGCTTCCTGTGCAGCCTTTGATATTTGCTCTTTGATATTGACCTCACAATCAATAGAGCTTTCCTATAGCAAAGCTGAAAATATTACTCTCAATTTTCACAGTTATGTAATATTAGTCCCATAAGAGTCTGTCTATTGATCTGGCCACACACAGACCTTTTACTACCAGGACCACCTATTGGGATCCAGTATGGGAACGGTCCAGTTGAGAAGACTGCAGCAAATATTCAGACTTCACATGAAGTGAATGAGTTCCTTATATGTCACAGTCTGTTGATTGCCAAATGCAATTAATGTTGGACTGGAATCAAAGCAAAGCAAGGAAATCAAGTGTATATCTGTGAAGGTTCTCAGTCCTCCTCAGTTCTCAGGGAGTAATTAGAACCCTACACCATCGGGCAGAAAAGATTCCCACCAGAACAGAAGGAAAGGCGCAGGAACACCAAC
>JAUMHF010000017.1:21156956-21184065 GCA_032359275.1 Microctenopoma steveboyesi | reverse complement strand
GTGTTCTTTATTTATTGTGTTCTTCTTCTTTCTTCATATTTCTTACACTTCATAGGTCGCTGTTAGTCGTACAAGCAATTCACTGCATATTGTACTGTGTATGATTGTGCATGTGACAAATAAATCTGAATCTGATATGTTTCTACTGCACTTATCTGTTTGTCTTGGCTGGCATATGAACTTGGACCTCAGAGAGCAGACAGATCTTTTTACCAGCTGATTTGACGTGGAAGGTATGTGGTTCATCATATAGCGATGCTTTAAATGTGTGTGTCCGGCAGTATGTGATGGACTGGAGACTGAAGAAGCTGCAGTGAATGTTATGCTTCCTGCAACAGTGTTCAGCATGATTGCCTTGCTGGTGGGTCACTGGCAAATCCATGGAGGGATGCAGACCTCTACAGGATAGATGATGGCACCATGAGGAATCCAGAGGATACCTTAGACCCATTGTTTACCTTGTACACAATGTTATTTGTTTGTTTGTTTGTTATTTCTCTTTTGTTATTAAATTTCGTGTAGTACACTTCTGTGTTTGAGTGCATTCTTGGGTCCGCTCTCTCTAAACCCTGACACTTGGAGGAGATTCCCTGGGACACCATCCATCATCTCATAAGGAGGATGCCCCGACATCAGGCTTGCATAAGACGTTGCACAAGCACGTGCAGGCCACACAAACTACTAGTATCATTGCTGCTGTTGCTGGAGTGACATTTCAGTAATTTGGACTAGTCTGATATTGATATTCATTGGTTCTTCAGTCAATTTCTGGGTGACTATAAAAAAAAATATTTTCATTTTTACCAAAGAATATGGCATCTTTTTGTAGCTAAAACATCACGCTGGATATTGAAATGGATATCTAGCATGATTTTTTTGTTGTGGGGTGTGCTGAAGGCAGTCGGTTACGTTACAATCGCGTACATACAGTCAGATTTAAGGCTGTATTATACTGGTTGCACTGTACTTGTAGAGGGGTTGAAGTGGTATAAATGGACTGTGTGGTTTATACTGCAGCACTGAGCAGGAAAGATCCACTGACTCATGCAAATGACCGAATATTATCCTTTATTAATATATGTCGTCATCATTCGTGCAGTGAAACACAGGTAGATGTAGGAACCTTTACAAACGCGAATATGCATCAGTAATTTGGATTTGAACCGAGTCCTGCTTCTTGATAACATCTTATAGTTAAACAGCATCGACACGACCAAGGACCGATTTTAACAGCTTTGTCTAAGTTTTGTTACAATTATTGAGTTACCTTCATATTAACTGGGGGAATGTGCACTGGTTAGTTTTTCCACTTTAATATGATCTGAGACAGAGAGAAGCAGCTGTAGTTCTAGTAACCTGTGCGTCTTTAACAGGCTGTGCGCGCTCTCACGGATGGCAGTTTTTGGCAGTCAATCGAATTATGGCACGACACCTGTCAAATTGCAATAATTGTTTACACCTGCAGTAAGTCACACAGCATGTGGAGATTCTGTGGCGTCTGGACATTCAAATCTGGAATATCCTCAGATTTAGATTATTAATTAATTAAATGCAAGATATTCTAAAATTACAGCGTGTAAAGCCTTTGAGTTGACATTTCCTGTTCTTTGAAGCAGAGGTAAGCTGTTGATTGCAACAACAAGAAGCGGTTCAGCTTAAACGAACTGCACTGCAGGAAGTCATCGCGATACGCTGCGATGACAGGGGATACGCGGTCCACAATAACACTGTGTAAATGTACACAATGTCTGAATGGACTATCTCATATGACTTTATGACATATCATTGTTTAATTACTACATTTATTTCCAATGTTATTTGTAAACTTATAAGGTATATGTATATGTTGTGATTTACCTATTATAAATACTCTGGATTTCAGTTCCTTCTGCTTGAATAAAAATCCTTTGATCATTTTATTTTTTCAGGTCAGGTTGTAGCAGAGCAGGGACAGTTGATAGGCGTTAAATCTCAGGGGATGTCTTCCAAAGTTATGATTGTTGTTGTAGAGTTTGCGTTGCATGGCACCTGGTGCAAACACCTCACGTGATGCGCCCAATCACGACACTAACACCCTGGTGCGGCTCAGATCAGCACACCCCACGCAATTTCTGCAGGAATTGCTAAATCTAGTTTTCACTGTTTTTGTGTGATTTCACTGTTTTACTCGTCAAAGGGAAAATCAAAACAGGTAGAGGATGTGGTATGTACATAATGTAATTTCATCTGCTTTATCCTGTTTTATACCTGCTAGTTTTATTTTGTCAGTTGACATTTAAAAATAAATGGTACTCAGCTTTTCAGAACATTGAACTGTGCACCACTGGATAACCAGTTCCAGCGTGTGTGGGAATAGCACAACTGATGTTTATTTTTTGTTTTTTATATGAACATCATCCTCTATGGCAGTGGTTGCTGATATACTGATATATATTTTACCAATGAATGTCTTGACCCCAATCTTCGACCTCCCCTGCTGGACAAAAAAATGTCATATCTACACATCTCTTCTCACTGTGTCCAGCTGTCACAAACTACGTGTTTGTGGCTGTGACCATTGCACACAGAGGTACTGTATTTCCAACAGCAATCAGCGGCTTTGCGATCTTTGTTTCTTGGACACAACTGGCAGCTCTTTCTCTTCTGTTGGCCCTGTGTGCTTCTTTCCTGTGGCTGGATCGCAGCAGTTTTAGTCACTCCACACCTTCCCATTGCTTCAGTGATGTAGGTTGGTAGGGTCAGGGAACCTTTGACTTTTCATGTGAGGTGTCACAAACTTTGAGGAAGTGTCGCCGTCCATCTGTGATGCCTGTGTAAGATTTTGGGTGCAGAGCCCTGAAAAATGAATAACATTCAGAGCGGCGACATCATGCATATTGTTCCAAAGCACCATTGGCCACCTCTGTGTCTGAAGTTTGCAGGTGTAGTTGCTAATGATCTGGTTCTGAGTACTCCTCCTTTGGTTTGGTTGTAGAACAGGATTGCTTCTGTTTTTTCCTCGGGCTGTTTTGATCCACCTTTTTGCTGTGGTGCATTGTGTTAAGCAGCAGAACAGTCATGCTGCCACTGAATCCAAAATTGAGTGCTGTGGACCTCACTTCGTGATTGGTGATGGATGTTTCAAAGCAGCTGACCTTTTACTTGTAAATAACTTGGATTTGATAATGGGATTTTACTCAGGGACTTGTTTACCACAGTCTGATGGTGTGGCATATGTTGTAGCTTGCCCTCTGGGACTTGGTTCTTCCTACTGGACGAGTCTTCCTGCTTCTCAGTTTGTGTGACAAGAGGTTGCTTTTCCGTCCCCTCGTGGGATGGTCCTAGATTCATTATCCATCATATTATTGTTCACAACCTCCCCCCTGCTGTTTGAGGTATTAAAAGATGAGTAATCACTGAGGCTTTGCTGCTAGTAGAAGGCTTGTCAGGAGTCATCTTCCATCCCTGTAGTATCCCGCGGTCCAGATTGTAATTACGAAATCTAAAATTCGAAAAAATGTGTTCTTATTTACTTAGACAAATTTTTTTTTATCTTCAGTTGAAAGTTCATTACACATCATGAGTCATGATACATCTCCCCAAGACCTATTGATTTTAGCTCTACATGTTATTTTAGCTGTTCAATCAAAATAGTTTCAAAGATCTTCCATCTTTGTACTTCAATACACTCTAAAACTGAGGTGGTACATTGACTTAAATTTACTCTCAAAAATCCAATAAAGGGTATTCCTCATGGTAATATGACACTTTTATAATATAATATAAAAATAAAAGGCCCGATAGTTTCAACATCCACATTGAACTTCAAAGATTGCTGTCACAGACACTGATGCATACACAAGAAAAGCAGTAGCATGTTTATTAAATTGTTGTTGTGGGAAGGGATATGCCAGGAAATAAAATGACAAGTGAAAATGCAGAACACTGTAATGCAGCTTTATATAAGGCTGAAATCCCCCATGATGCTGTCTGTGCCATGCTAGTGAGTCACTCAGATATTGAACAGGTGTCTCTTTCAACCAGGGGAGGGATTCATGTATTATTCAAAGGGAAGAGTGCTGGGTCTATATTATTGTAAAAAAAATTCACTGGCTGGCGGCCATTGATGTAACCAAATAAGTAACTATTTTATCACTTGCATTAAAGGGTGACTCCACAGGTTTTTGACAAGATCTGTATGCTTGTAGCTTTTGGGGAGTATATGTACATAATTCAGCAAACATAAGTACAGCCCCATGCCAAACCAATATAAAATGCTAAATAAAGTAGGTGAGATAGACTACAAAAGGGTTCCATGTGGCAAAAGTACTTTTAACTGAGATCACTGTGGAAAAAAGTGAAGTGTTGATTTACTCGCGTCAAAGTTTGCAAACCTGAACTCTTCTGCAGCTGAGGATAAGCAGTTGACACTACAGTCAGCAAGTCGAGTGCCCACCGACAGTGTTGTATTTACAGATGAGACATAACAAACATGACAAAATGTGCTACCCCCTTTACTGCTGTTTTCAGCTACACTTATTTACACATACAGATTATTAGGACCTAATGCAGTTCCACCGTGACGGAAATCATTTGGAAGCCTGTTTGAGGCTTGCTACTATGCAACCTTCGCTATCTCGCTTACTGTTCAGTGCAAGTGATCACCAAAAATGTCTTGAATCTTATTGTTCCATATTCCAAAAATTAATTCTCGTTATTGATAACACATTTGTTACTTCTGATGGTTTAATTCGTCTTAAAATGAAGTAGCTTAATTCCTCTTATACTTACAATCAAACCAAACTATTAAATGGACAATGTTGCTTATTACCTCTAACTTGCTAATGAACAGGGGTTTACCCATTTGCTATTATTTTTGTTATATTTCCTTTTAATGCAATTCAAGGAAATTAATTGGCAAAGCATATCATGCTGTATATGTACTTAAAGGCAGGCAATGGCAAAGATCAATACAAAAATAATGTTATATACTGCTCAGTCTGGTGTTTCTGCTTCACAGACTGGCTTTTGCTTCACCATGCTCCTCCTTTGATGCGCAAATATCTAGTAATCCACATACTTATTATTATATTACACCTGTTTACCTTCAAATGATACTCGCCAGAAGATAAATATGAGTTGAAGTGGTTTATAACAAAAACAAGATTTTTAGGGTAATAAAACAGCATTTGTATTCATACAGTTCTTATATAAAACAATATATAACACATTTAACCAATTCCTGTGAATTCTGTTGACCTTGCAAATTTGTCCAACCACCACAACTTTTCACCTACAGCCTGTTCTGTCCTCTGAATGAGCATGTAAATCACATTGTTCTTATAGTTTTACTTACCATTGAATGGTAACCTTGATCCTCCTGTTCGTGATGACATTGAAGGTTCAGTGAATGTGTGTAACTTACATTAAATACAAATATGTACTGGCACCTTCTATGATGTGACTGAAATATGAAGGACCTTATTAGAAAATACAAACCACACCCAGTTATAATCTCCATGAATTATTAGGGGTGTTTGTGTTGAAACGGCTGTTTTTGATGGTAAAGAAAACAAAATTTACTCCTAACACATCAAAATGTGCCGAATGATGTGTTAATGTTATCTGTATCTTATAATTACAAATAACACATTTTTTAATTTACAGTCCTGGATCAGTGAACAACTTTTTGTAAAACCTATGTGCATTATGAAAAGCAAGTGTTGCACCAGAGCAACAAAAACACACTTAACTTTGTTCTTCAGTCCCTCGGGAGTGGTCAGCATAACAGAATGTAGAACCGTCTGTGTGCACTGAGGCTGCACTAATGTATCAAACACAGGGGTAATTCGTTGCAATTAGCAGCAACTCATTTAGGTAAGTAATGTCACCGCAATTCCTGATGAATGGGAATCTAGTTTAATACATGAATCGAGCCTTATGTGTGTTAAAGGAGTAGACAAACACTATCCAGAAGTAAAAAGAATAGCCTATGCCTTTTTAAACATTTATTGCATGTACTGTATTTATTCTAGTATGTCTGTGTCACCAACTGATACACACATACTACATAATTGTATTGACCTTGTGCCTTTTACTATACCTGCATATAGTTTTTCTATGGTTGTGATTAAATAAATAACCTATAGCCTGTGTCTTTTCCACTATGACTTTATCCACTGATCTTGATCATAAGTGGTGTAGGCTGATAGCATTGTTCAGACACCTAGAAATTAGAGTGGAAACTACAACAGAACAACATGAAAGAAGTCTGGAGTGGCATAAAGACCATCACAAGATTTAGGACATCCAACAACATGGGAACTGAGGGGGGTGTGGACAGCGCCAATGATTTAAATTTGTTCTTTAACAGATTTGGTGTATGTTGGGTGTATTAAGGACATTACTGGACAATCC
Organism: Microctenopoma steveboyesi; assembly: GCA_032359275.1. Taxonomy (NCBI): domain Eukaryota; kingdom Metazoa; phylum Chordata; class Actinopteri; order Anabantiformes; family Anabantidae; genus Microctenopoma; species Microctenopoma steveboyesi. Next base: position 21,177,669 of record JAUMHF010000017.1, on the reverse strand, counting down.
TTTCCACTCCATGATGTTTTGGCCTGTTATAGGAGCATGTTCAGTAAAAGAGTAAGAGCACCAAAATGCACAACAGATCATCACAGGAAATCTTTCCTTCCTGTGGCTACATCACTGTACAACGCCTCTGACTACTGTATGAGTAGTATGAGTAGGCTGACTACTCATACAGGCTGCAGTAACTCATACCAGTGAACGTCTTATTATCTTATCTTTTGTATTGTGTTTTTATTATTATTATTTGTTATATTGTAACTTGATGTCTCTCTTACTTATACTCTTTCTACTGTCAGAAGCAACTTAGACCTCATAATTTCCTCAGGGATTAATAAAGTTTTTCTGATTCGGATTCTTCCTCTGCTGGTCCAGCACTACTATGTCCGGTTGGTTAGACATTACCGGTTTTTCAGTCTGTATCTGGAAGTCCCACAGGATCTTAGCCACCTTTGGAGGTGTCTCCCATCTTGACCTTGGGACCATACCCAGCACAAATGTTCCTGTACATAGTGTACAGCTACTTGGGTATGGCATTCAATGTATGCCCTGCCTGTTAGCATCTTGCACCCTACTGTTATGTGTTGGAGTGTTTCAGGGGCATCTTTGCACAGTCTGTACCTGAGGATCTGCCTGGTGTGGTAGACCCCAGCCTCTATTGATCTTGTACTTAGAGCTTGTTTCTGTGTGGCCATGATTAATGCCTCTGCGCTGTCTTTCAGTCCAGCTTTGTCCAGCCACTGGTAGGATTATTCTATGTCAGCCACTCCCTCTATCTGCCGGTTTTACATGTCGTGCAGGTGTTTGTCTTTCAATGATGGTTCCTGTTCTTGCTCCTCTTACTTCTTGGGTTTCTGTTTCCTGAGGTATTCACTGAGCACATTATCAGTCGGGGCCATCTTCCTGATGTAATTGTGGATCTTTGATGTTTCATCCTGGATAGCAGCTTTGACACTCACTAGTCCTCTGCCTCTTTCTTTCCGCTTAGTGTATAGTCTCACGTCCTATGACTCAATGTGAGGCGTTGAGTCATAGGCTTTCTTTTAATCAATCCAGGCTGTACTCCGGTTGGTATGTCTAGTCTTACAGTCTTGAGTGACTGTTCTATCTACCATTAGCTGGTGCTTTGCTCCTCCGCCACTGGGTAATAGTATGCCAGAGCTCACCTTGGATGGTTCAGTGGAGAAGGTCCGGTTTATTCTCCTGGCTACTATATCTCTGGTGTATCTCTTTAAACGGGCAGCCAAGGCTGTAAATCACTGCCTGGCAGTTTCTAAGGCCTCAGCTGTGGACACGTCAGAAAGTTTTGTCATGGCAGCTGGACTTCTTTCTATCTGTAGAGATGTTCCCTTCTGCATCCACAGATTTTTTTTAATTTGAATTAAGTTTTGAGTGGTCACAGGTGGTCCTCCAGGATTTCACCTCACCCCTGAATTGAATGGGCTCGTTAACTGAAACAAAGGCAGTGGGTAGATGTAACATGTAATGAAAGGGCATAGATTGATGATAACCCTGTGCCTGAGACCCCCACCCTTGTTGAGTGAGGGGTTGTTTGCACATGTAGAGCTTCCCTAAACTTACCTGGAGGATAAATTTGTTGAAGTCCAATTGCCATGACTAAACCTTTTGACAACTTCACCTGGATGACTGAGAATCTTCACAGTCAGCTATGGACAGTTTGTTGTACTTTGTAGGTACCCCTTTTTTCATAACATAACTTTCTGTAGTTCTGATAGCTGGCTAACTTCCCTCATTGCTGCCTTGAATTTAGCCTCTTAACCTGCTCTTCCATGGGGGGGGGGTGTACTGCTACTTGTGGTTGTTGTTCATCTCAAGGATCACTGTTGCTGTGGTGTAGTTTAGCTGGGGGTCCAGGTTTGCAATTTAGTCATGATCTTATCATTCAGGTCAGCTGCTCTTGTATTTAGCCTACTAGGGCATGTTGCTCTTGGGGCTTGGTACCCAATCTCAGAGTGTGGGGATGATGACGATTATATCTTCTCTCTGAGCTGTCGTCCTGGCTCCACCTTGCTGTAGCATTTGTGTTGTACTTCATTGATCTCTAGTTGTGTTTCTTACGGATGTTGGAACATTGAGCTACTAGCTGTTTTGCTGTTAGTCTAAATGTTGAGTATCGAAGAATCCATAGGTTCCACATTCTCTTTATGTAACCCCTTTCACTGGGGTAACTTGTATAGGAGCATTTCAACAGTCCCTCGTTCTCACCTCTTGTCCAGGCATGTCTATTTCTTGTTCCAGTAGCCCACTTATTGTCAGATTGCCCTGGTACCTCAACATCTGTTGCAGACCTTGTTAATCCAGGCGACGTCTGAGCCGACGTGATTCTATTTGTAATTGTCTTATTCATATCTGAGGTAGGCACAGTATAGCATGAGGGGTCTTGCCTAAGGACCCCTACTGGAGGTATGTGTATTTGTGAACACATATACATCTGTGTATATATACACACAGACACACACACACACACACACACACACACACACTTAAAAGTGGCGCATTGCCATAAGTGGGACCCTAATGACAGCAGTATTTATTGCCAAGATTTGACACATCGCCAAAATATGTCATCTAATAATTGTCCAGGTGTTTTATAATGTAATTTACCTGGAATCAATTGCTAGTAATGTTATGCATTAATTAAAATCAGCATATATTACTAGGGAGTGGAAGGAATAAGACTCTTCTTGATACAGTGAACAAGCTGTCTGCCACGTACTGTACCTCTCTATTGTTCTGCACCATGGTGTTTACTTTGTAAACATGTCATCTGTTGACCAACACAAGCTGTTTAAAAAAAGCCCGAAGGATTCTGACTAAGGTGTTCACATGCCCCATTAACTGAAAAGATTTGGCTGATGTCTGGGCTCTGATTACTCCAATTATGACACTGTCCAATTTAAGATCATTTCTGGTGGTTTGACTGTGTTTAGTCTTGTCACAGTGTGCATTTTATCAAAAAGGACATGCACGTATATTTACAGACAACCGGGAAAGGATTCCGACTGATTTCATCAATCCCTGAAATTCCTCTCTGTCATAACAAAGCAGCCTCTATCCTGAAACGGAGGGGTGGAGCGCGCTTCCCTCAGGTAGCTACCATGAAGAGCTGGCAGATGGAGGCTGCAGCTGTTCCCAGGTATGAGAGCAGGCTGGAGATTGGCTTGCAGTCCCTCTGGACTGAGCCCATCTCAGTGGGGAATTCACAGTCAGGCCTTTTCACATTGGCAGCCTTTGAGGCTGGGCTGCAACCAGAGCTAAAGGTTCACACTTCTCCCCCTGTACTGTTCTCTCCCTGTGCCTTTTTTCCCCCTCATTTGAACTTGAGCTCTGCTCCAGGATGCTTCTCTGCTGCAAAAACAACAGAAAGTAAACACATTTAAACTAATACTGAAACAAGAACAGTTGTTACAGAAAAGTGTTCACAGAGTTAGGATACAATGTGAATATAATGCATAACCTGTGTTATGTTTCATGCACTACATTGGAGCTGCAATATTTAGTGTCAGTCATACAACAGATGGAAGCTAGTTTTTCAGCAGCCATATAGTCAAGAGCTATTTCAAAGGTAAAGTGTGTGTTAGGGTAGAACAAAAAGACACAAGGCCACATGGTGTATAAACCATGAAATCTGGTTAAAATACTAAGAAGGTGCATTTACTGAATTGTTGATGCTAATTATAATACAAAAGAAAGGCAAAGTTAATTAATTCAATATAACAGCACAAAATAAATAAAATACACTCAATTTAATCAAATACAAGGCAAAGATAGATCTTTAAGCATCTTTATAGCCGTGTTCCACAACTGAACTGTGCTGACTTTTAGAAGTAAAATATGCAACTAGCACTGGCATGACACTCAGTCGACTCTCTGTCCTGCTAGTTATTAGATAATATGTATGTCTAATAAAATAATAAATGATAAGACATAATCAAAGGCAACTTATTTTCAGGAGTTACTTGACCCCTCCCTAAAACCATTACATTAAAGAGAGCTGTCCATGCTCGGAAACCATCAAACCTGAATGAACTAAAGATAACAGATTCAACATAAATACACACATATTTGTACTCCACTATTTTAGTACTGTACTCTTTGCCCCTCTTGCAGACTGTATATCCTGATGCTACCCCATACATTGATACAATAATAAACCCATTGCATTTGCAGTGACTGACCCGCCCAATATGGTGCATTTGCCCCCCCCGTGACCCACCGGCTTGATTCCCCTGTGTATTGTGTGCTCCCCACCCGGCCCAAACACCCCGGCGCGGCTCAGATCAGCTCTCCCACGCAATTTCTGCAGGAATATTTAAATCTAGTTAAATTTAAAGGTTAATAAAATAGTAAGGAGAAAACAGAAGCTGGTATTTCAAAAAAAGTTCAAAATGGTGAAATGTACCGACAGAACATGTTGTTCAACTAAACGTTGAGCTAACTTTACTTTTTTAATTGAACTTATAGCAAATGTATGTGGAATAGTTTGAATATCTTATAGACAATAGCATTATGCCAATTCACAGTGAATGCACAACAAGTTTTTGGAAAGACAGCTGCAACCCCATATCTTTCTGCACACTTTACATCTGATTTGTCTCGGAGCTTAAAAGACCTTCTGTACCGGTCTGCTCTCCATCTACATCTCCTCCCTTGTGACTAGGAATAGAATTAATAAGGGGAATCAGTAAGGGATATGGCTTTTAGCGGGTTCACCTCATCTGTCTGCTTCGTGGCAATAATAAGGGTCCATAATAATTTGTCCACTTGTTCTGAGCTGGATAATGGTTAGAATGTAAGTGCTCTTGCAAAGATGTGGACAGGATGACTCATTGTTAGCAGTTATACCGTGTCTCTGTTTGTCATCAAATAATGTCATCTCAGTGACAAAAACAACGTTGATACTGTGTTTAAATAAAAAGATCAGTTGTAATTTAAATCTATATGCACTGCATATATAACAAATACAGGTGTTTTCCACGCCATCTAATTCATAGTATGAGCCCTGTCTTGTCTGACTTTCCCTCATACCTGGTCGCTGGTACACTCACCAGGCAGGTTAGAATTTAGAAGGAGCAACAAGGAGGAGTTGGTAATGTTGGGAAAGGTTTGCCAGTTTCATGAGTGTTTGATGAAAAGATCCAAATGTTTCTCATTTATTCTGCCAGCAACAAGTTTTTTGGTTAAGATTAGATTAGATTAGCACAGACTACACCCAAAAACCCATGTCTGCCTGAACTTGCAGGACTGTTGTGACATCATGGAGCCTTGGCTTGCAGTCTGGCAATCAAGTGCATATTTATCTTTTTTTTTTAATATAAGAAGGGTGGCCCATTCTCGCAGAGGATTTAGCCTTTAATTACGTCAGCAGAAAAAATAACTGGGTGTTAAAGGCTTATAATAGAGATTCACTTTTATCCTTAATTTCAGTGCTTCCCAATTATTGCCAAGTCAAACTTTATCCATGTTCATCTGTTTCCCTGACTGATGTTAACCTACTATTAATGCAATTCAACAATGCAGACCATTTTTCAGGTTATAATTATTCTAACCTTTCCACTGTTGGTGGGCTTTTAATGTGAGCACTCTGCAAGAAATGTTGTTTCTCTCTGACGATGGCTTCGTATGAGCTGAGAATGAACAGCTAGGACATAAAAGTAACAGGTATTTGTCATCAAATTAAATATATCAGATGAGCATAGTGGTGAGTATGGCCTGATCCTGGCAAGGGTGCTTTAGGTTTATGACTCTCACTCGTCCCGCCCCATTATGTTGTTGGTCCATTCTGTACAGATGCAGTACATTCATGTGAAAAGGTATGAATAGGTCAGTGTTGTGACATATAAACTCTAAACGGGGTAACAAGTGGATCTAATGTAATTTATTGTGCTAAATTCATCGTAAGAAATGGATCCAGTACACTGGAAAAACATTGTGCCAACTATCCAGCGGTGCCTAGCTGAGCTTCATTCAGTTACATCATGTTAAACATGGAAAGGCAATGGAGATGAGGAAATCAAACTCAGGCGCTTGAGGCAAATGTTGTATCGCAGGCGTCCAATCAAAGAAAGAAAGGAAAATCTTGATCGGTTTTAAAAGTCAGAACACATTTGGCAACTCTTTGAAGAGTTTTGTGGCCAGGGTGGGTATAATAATTTTATTAAGACATTTGAGTCTGATAGAACTATAAAGCTGTGTTTTAAGGAAATAAGCCAGTAAATGTGGAGCTGCAGATAACACCACTGCTGAATAGCTAAGGTCCTGAGAGGGGCAGCTGTCTGATATTCACTGGTTTAAAATTAAACTGACATTAAAGTTGAACTAACTCCCAAAGCTACACAGACAGGAACTCTAACTCTTTTTGTGCAATATATCCACCTACATTTTATCAGTGTAAATATACTCCACTTTGACACCATTAGGGTGTTTACAAATATTTCAAGTTGTAGTTAAAATATAATGTAATTATTCCTGTAATTGCGTCCAATGAAAACAATCTAATCATATGGAGAATATTATAAGATCCTTTTTTATTTGCTGCTGTCTTTTAGAGTACTGGAGCATAAAATTGGAATATCATTCCATGATGGTACTGGCAGAAAAATCATTTGATGGCTGCAACTCAATTGTATATTTTGTAATTACTATAAAAGGTACTGGGGAAGAACCAAAGCGTTTAAGGTGGATGGCTTTTTCATTTTCTAATTTGATGGCTTTTTCTTTGCTGTCAGTCCTTGTCTGTCAAGGCAGCAAGTCTGGGGGTATTTTACTACCCACATCAATATAGTACTTCTGCACACAGTATATACTCTGACGGAAATGAATGCGCTCAAAGGTGCCAATTAACAACATTCAAACTGAATACCGACAGGTCAGGGGGAGCGTTTTTATCGATTGCATCACTCAAAGATGACCTCAGACAAGAAAAGAGTTTCAAAGATGCAACCCTATATGAAGAGTCTTTCTTTTTCGTTCAACGTACGTGTCAAGAGCTCTTTAATATTCCTCAAACCGCTACGTGACCCTACACAATACTTCATCCTAGTATGTTCCAACCAATCCAAATTTGTAAAAAAAAAGGTTTAGCTTGTTTTACAATCATTATCACGTACAGGAAACCCTTGGAGGCAGACAAGCAGACATGTGTCCACAAGCTAATGTTTGGACGTTGATGAGCGTCTGTCTGTTTAGACTGTATGTGAACATATGTGCTGTACTCCCTGAGCTTTTTCATATGCTTCCTCAGGTGTTGCATAAGCAAAGCCAGCGACTCCTCAGACTGTCTGACAGCGACTGTGACAGAACTTCAGCTCCTGCACTTTCTTTTTGTATGCGATTCACTCAGATTTGTATTTTTGAACCTTTTCTATTCATCACTTGAAGTCTGTTTTTGTAGCCAGCCTGTTAAAACCTGTACTAGCATTTAGTGAAGCTTTGTATGTGAATATTTCTGCTTTTTATTGTTTAAGTTCTTTAGACATAGATGATGAGATCTATTAATTTCTGTGGGAAATGTATGTGATTTTTTGTGATTTAATTTAGCTGTTTTTTTTTGTTTGTTCTAGCATCAGGTTTCAGAGTCTTGTTCAGGAGGTGGTGCAACCTCCAACTATGGGATTAGGGCACAACTAGCTCCACCTCCTAAGCCACAAGAAGTCGTGGGTTCCAACTACTGTCTGTGCGTCTCCTTGATCAGTAACGTATGAACATCATCTTGCAGACTTGCCTGGGATACACAATCCATCACAGTCACTATCATTTTTGTCAAAGCTGCATTATCATTGCATGGTAATGCAGTTTAAAGTGCATATTGATTGGGAAAAGCCTGCTGCTCTAGTGCATGCACTGGTACTGTTGGCAGTCTTCCACAGTGCATTTCAAAAGTAAGAACTGGTTTAAAGAATTTATTAGTGAGCTTGCTAAAAAGTGGCAAGTCAGTAGTTCACAAAATTTTTATGCACAAGGAAATGTTCTGTAGGCCAAAGCTCTGTTCTAAGATCGTCGGGAGAAAGTGACTTTCTCTTCTTTTTTATATTAAAAAATGACAACATGTGCACTAAAGTTTACTTTTAGGCCATTTGTGTCATTTGTTTTGCTCAGGATAAACTGTTCAGTCACTGACTCAGTGTTCCTGCAGTTATATTGTTTAACACGTGGAGCTGCAGATTTACAGTGTTTGTTCATGAACTGCTGGAGCCTCAGAGTAATTAGTGACTTTTTCTTTTAGACTGCCAGGCCTGCTGGTTGAGAACAATTGAAGAGAAGAGAGAAGAGAACACCCTGTTGTCGGAATACACATGCACATGAGGCGTACTGTGAACTGGAGGAAATAATGCATGACAAATTATCCTGATATACATTCTGTCTGACATTGCAGCGAGTCCCTCTGGTGAAGAGTAATTGGCTTCTTTATACATTTCACTGTATACCTTATTATGCCTTTATATATTGTTCTATTATTAACTTCATTTTCACAACTTCTTTCACATCCAACTGTACAGAAAAGGCATTCAGAAATAGAAATAAAGTTAAACTGCGGGAACCAAAGATCATCTACAATCTAATGTGCAGTTGCAGACATTAAGCCCCTGTTTCATGTTTCTTTCTCAGATCCTGATAATGCTTTAGCATCAATGTGTCCCTGGCTGAGCATGGCTGCCCACACACAGTAATAGCTTGATACCACTGGTGTCATTTAACTACTGTGATGAAATGGACTTAAAAGATCAAAGTAGGTCTCTAAGGAACTTAATTAATATCTAAGATGCTTGTCAATTTCTTAAAGGTTTGCAGCAATTTTTTTACAAAACATGTCTTTCTAGGCTCCACGGTTTTACATGACAGCTGTTCCAGCTTTATGTGGTACACCAAAACAACCATACTGGTGTGACTGTGAGTTTCATCTGGGGCTTCAGTGGTGCACAGAACTTCAACCAGGAGAGACAGGAGATCAGAGAGTGCTCAAATGGAGGTGGTTAATGGAGTGCACAAGGGAAGTGAGACGGCTGGTTAGTGAGTCTGTGGTGATTAGACTCCGTAGATATCTAATGTTATGTAAAAAGGATGTCAAGCTATGAAGAGAACAGCAATATCCCCAGATGCGGTCTAGACACGGGTGGTGGTGTGAAGGGATGGTTGAAGATTGGAGTGGATAAAAGGTAGGCTGAACAAGAGTCTGAAGAGCCAGGGCTGAACCTGTGTGATGTTGATGGACAAGTAATGTCTTATGATAGAGATGGAGCAGGGGTTTGATGGGAATGGTGAGGGACCCCAGCAACGCTGATGTGATGAAGACTGGCAGTGAATGGGGGGGGGGTGGGGAGGTTTTGCATCGATCCTACACTGAAATGACATCTAATAGCACAGAGAGGAACAGGTTTAAAATGCAACAGCTGTGGCATGACTGGTTAATAGCAGTAAAATTCCATGCAGCTTGTTGAGCTTGAACGTGTATTTTTTTTGAAAGATGTAAAAAGGCTTTAAGTGCTATTCAGAGACAAACAAAAGATTTTTGTAGCAGATTTCTTTTTATTCCTCCCTTGACCCTTCAGCTTAATATTTTAACCTTGTGTCGGGGTGCTGACCCTCAGTTCAGCAACTTGTGTGCTGCTGTTTTGTTATTGTCGATGAGCGGCACTCCAAGCCGGATTTGAACCACGCCTTTATGCTGGTGTGTTTCAGGGCACAAAGCAGTGCTTAGCATTCTGAAAATGTTGGCCCACATCTCACTGACTTTGCTCCAAATGAACTGTTTGCCTAGTCGTGTTAAGTGGATGACTTAGTTAATTTTTTTCTCTCAGTAGTAGCCTTGCTGTGTCTTAATTATTCCCAGTGTACAGTGAGTTGTAGCTTAGCCGAGTACATTCTCAAAAAAAAGCTTTCTCAACACCACTGAGACAACATAAAAGAGCTACAGAAAATCATTTTTTTTTCTAGTACTTACACTTTCTGACAAAGATAAATGGGTGAAAGGGTTTTGACCCTGTAGTGTGTTTAATAAATTAGATTAGACATTGATTAATTTGTTAGGTCAAATCACCAATAGCTTCATTAAATGACAGTCTCTCTGGGCTATAAATTATTCATATTCAGCACTGGTATCCAGGATTTCAAATTGCGCCTGAGGATGTAAGTTGATGACAGTGGCAGCTTCCTTATAAAAGTGCATGTTAAGCAAAACATTATCGCATAAAGAGCCAGATAAACACTAGAACACGATTCAGACAACGGTAAAGCCGAAAGAGGGCTGGTCTTTAAGCCTGTAGGCCAGTGTTTGGAAACAGAGCCAAAAGAATCCTGGACGGCTTTTCAGTTTAGCTGTTTTAGCATCTGTCCCCAGGGGTGGTACACTGCTGTTGTACCTTTTGAATATGTATGTGAGTTATTGGTCCTGGGGGAGCCACTGTATATCCGTGGAGCGGCGGACGGGTGACAATGGGGGACCTAGTCTTCTTTTTATTTTATCTGGGCCTGTCTGCCTCCTGATGTATCTCTCAGCACAACTTGTTCAGATTGCCTCATCTATCACTGGCCTCAGATATGAAAATGTGGATCCCTGCACCGGGGCCTAGTCACATTGTTATGAGCGCAATCTGAAGGCATCATGGGGGAGGCCCTCCTCCAAAGTTGGGAGAAGGGGAGCAAGCGGGAGGGGTGGTATAGTCTCCAGCAGAAGAAATGAACTAGCGTGCATATCTTTATGTTTTATGACACCATATTTTAAGTGACTCTCACTTTCCCCATATTGAGGTAAGTAATGAAAAATATTTCTGCCTTATCAGCTGATGATTTCTATGTAGGAGCTTATTACAGTGGTGATACCATTTGAATGTCTCCCACCTTACGTGTGGAGTTTAAAACTAATAAGTAAACCGTGATTCAGTTACTGTCTATTTTCAAGGACATATGGCCAGCAGCATGGCGGCAATCAACACTGCAGTGTTGCTGTGAAATTAAAGACGTGTTTATGATTATACTCCCATGCCAAATCTCCTATACCCCGCATTTGTTTATTGGCTTCCCTTAATAATGTGTGAAGGGGGATCTTAATTAGATTAGACTTAATAAAGGAGTTACCAATTTGCATTACACAAGGTCATTCATTATCTGTTCACAAACTTAAAAGACCAGGTTATCTGTTGGTAAAACTTTTTATGGCTGCAACTCTAGAATGGGCTCAAACGAGTCTTTTGTTTATCCCAGTGTCAGTGTGCCTCGGGGATATTGGGCTCTCATGGTGCCAGAGACGGTTTTAAGTACATAAGTATCACTGGATCTCCATGTATCAGAAGACTGACAAAAGTAAGCTGTGTACAAACAAAAAATTAACATTTTCCTATAATTTACTTCTTCATCTTAACTCGTTTGTTAGGATACAGAATCTTTAGTTTGATTTTTTACAGTTCATTGTTACTTCTTCCCTAGAAATGTTAAAATAACTTAAAGTTGAGGAAGTAGCTTAACTGCCCCAACTGCCGTTACCTTTAGAGTAACTAGAGGGCCTCTGCAGCTGCTTTGCTAAACTAGTTACCTTCAGCGTTAGTGTAGCAGAGCTTTTTCTCCACCCTGCTGGTTTACCTACTTCATTGTTTAGCTAATAACTACATTACAAGTTACTGTGAACGTGAGTTTGGTGATTTTTTTTTCACCCACCACCACTGCAACACCTGGTTGTTTTAATGTTGTGGTGGACATAGAAATATGGTTTGAAGATTCACTGTACGCTTCACCACCTGCTCTGCACCAGCAGACATAGTTATTAGCTGGTGAACACACTGGCACCATATCAATTTAAAATACAATCCATATCTTGTTTTTGAAAGGAATATTGCAGATTCATTACACATAACAGCCACAGTTGTGTGTAAAAACACTAAGTCCATTTAGTTTTAGCTGTCACTTTATCTATAGCCATCTTTTAGAAACAGAATACAATATGTGCAATAGTATCTTACACTTTATAGAGCCTGAGGACAGAAACTGCAGCCCTACACAACAATGTAAAACTAAATGCACGAGTAAACAGACAGATTTAGTTGGTTATTTGATGTGGTTGCTGCACAAGATCCGTGCTATTTTTATGAAAATTATAAAGTTGTATTGATTTCAGTGGTTTGGTATCTAATGAGAAAGGCCTGTTTCTGCTCGGAATTGTAAAAATGTGGTTACTGTGCTATGGGTTTACACGGCAGCAGGGGTTAAAGGAATTCATGCAGTGATGTGTTAAAATAGAGTCATGAGTTCATAAGTGTGTGACATCTATTCTTTAGCACAGTTTCACTTGTAGTGAAGGAAATAAACTTTTCCACTATGCTTGTACCATGGCGTGTTAACACCCTAAGAGATTATATGCCTTTGATGTTTTAACTTGTATTTCTCACAAAGCAACTCTCCTTTACGCTGACCCTTCATTGACAAGTGCACATGATTCTAGTGATCAGTCCGCTGGGTTAACTATTCCCCGACAGCGTTTAAAGCTCTCTAGATTGTCAGGAAACATGGCTGAGGTGAAAACACTGAACAAGGGAAAAGACCTGTGCGCTAATCCCACAATCAGCAGCGTCTCCATGGAAGGGTTTAGCATAAAAGCAACAGCTGCAGCGCTGCACTGGTCACCCAACAGAAACCCCAGGTCACCTGGCAGCAGTTAAATCAAGGCCTAAATCACAGCCGCTCAATCAAGCAGATTAAAGACAGTCTTTTCTCCTGTGCCTGTTGAATGTCTTTCATACTTGCACAGTAAGGTCTGATGCTGCATAAAAAAAGATTAGGGTCTCTCGCGGAGGGAGAAACGGAGTAAATGTTAGCCACGTTCAGCTGATGTGTCATTCGAGACCCTTGTAAGAAAAGCCCTCAGACTTTGGAGCTGTTCTGATGTAGAAATTTCAGCTTCTGTGCAGTGAATATTTTAAATGTAAATCACTTCAATGTCTGATTAGCAATAATGGATGGTATAAAACATGCTGTATGAAATTATATAGAGGGATGACTGTCCAAACAATACGAGCGCAATATACAATTTCACATCCACCAAATAGATCAAACTGTATAAACAACTGTCACATACCAATTATAGTATGACTTGTCACTTACTGCCGCCTACTGTCAGCGCCTCTGTGACTTAGGAAAAGGAGAATTAATGTATAATTCATGTACAAATAAACCTTTCAATACAAAGACAAATTTGTTCCAGCAACACCATGGGAAAAGATTGACACAATGGGTACGAGGTGCTCCCTCATGAGTGCGCTTCATGACAAACTTTTCCCGCCTTTCCAATTATAATGACTTTGGATCCAGTGCTGCAGTAGATGTCAAATGATATCTTGGTGGCTCATCTCTCCGGAGACTCGTTGCTGGTGTAAATAAGGCTTGTTTTGGGACGTTACACCACACTGTCATGTGTTTGGTGTTATGGCTGCAATTACGGGCAGAAAATATGTTTGGATTTTTCTCAATAGTTATATCATTTCCCTTAAAATATATATTTTAGGCTGTCTATGAAAATAAAGTTTGTAGAGAATGGTGAGAATAGTGTGTGTTTGTGTGTGTGTGTGTGTGTGTGTGTGTGTGACTGCTACACTGTTAGACTACGATTTTTCTCTGCTTTCTCTGCCAGTCTCCATCTCCTGACTAACACGAACCGCTTTCTCCTCTGTAGTTTATTCATCAATCTTAGCTCCTCTCTCTGTCATTTTATTTTCTTCATTTCCTAGCTTTCTCTTTCCACAAGACTTCATCCTTCTGCGGTATCTTCATCCAGCCCTTTCTCCAAGAAATGACATTTATGTATGGCAGCAGTTTGTGAGCTGATCTTGAGGATCAGTTTTGGTGTCAGTCAAGCTTAGCAACAAGTGGATTCTAGCTGGGCATTAGTGTGATGTGGTCGTTTTTGTATGGATATGATAAAGGCCGGGCAGTAGCATTTTTGCGTGTGTGCAGTGGCTGTGTTGTGCCTGCAAGAATAAACCTGTTGCAAAGGATGGTTTAAAGTGTTTTGGTGTCTCATAAATACAGGTAATAGCTACTAGTTACTGCTACTACTACGTATCATTTAAGTAGGCTAGAGGTTTAGCCTACTAAAAATATGTTATATTGTAAAAATATGGATTTTCTTAGATACATTTTAATAGAAACATGCTCCAGAGTTTTAAGGACAACTTGCATTTTGTTTCTGTGGTTCTATTTTGGGAAGGCCACCTAACCCAGTAATATCAAGCATACCTTTGTTTTGGACTGGACTCAAATATCTCTCAGCTTTTATCTAAACATGACTTCATCTGGGCAACTTTGGAAGATGACTACAAGTTTGATATTTTGAGGAATCAGATGAAATCATCTGACCAAAATTCTGAAACCTCTGGACGATGTCATCCAGCATAGTTTTGTTTTCAGAAGAAACTGAATCTTCCTTTATATTTGGTATGTTAATTGGTTTCCTTTTTGTCCTTTACTTGCAGTAGAGTGACACAGTGAGGATGTACAGTACGTAAAGACAGGGAGGAGTGTCATTCAGCAGGGAGAGGGAGTTATCCAAGAAGTGTCATGGCTCGCCTTTTCTTAACTTCAACCAAATTGCTTTAGTTAAGCACAACTCAGAATCCGTGTGGGAAATGTCTGTGACTGGCTGGTGATTTAGCACTTCCATTTCCCTTCCAGTGTAATTGGTCATTTTTAGAAGAAAGGTGTGCGTCTGCTCTTTTTTCCACAAGTGTTCTACCTTTGCTTACCTCAGCTGGTGTCCATCAGTGGCTCTTTTCAGGGTGAGAATCTGAGCCTCTAACTAGTTAGCACTGATGAAATGCAACCCTGACACATGATAAGAAGTTGAACTGTAAGAGCGTTCTGGGTGATTATAGTGCTGTTTAGGACAAAAGGGGATCTGCATCAGCTATTGTAATGAGTCTCATCACCAGAAAACGCGCAGCATGGGGGACAGGGCGAAGTAGAAATCACAGTTTAGAGCCAGAGACAGATCCAATTCCCTTACCCTGTGTAATTACTGCGGATCAGGCTTTATCAGTGGCAGACATCAGCCCTGGGATATCAGTGAAAATGAGCAAAGAAATGTTCAAGGGAAGCAAGAAGAGGGCGGGGAGAGCACTCTTAAAAAAAACACGCCTTGTGCTGAATGAAGGATTATCAGGTGCATGTGCGTCAAATATTGTGCTTCAAACAGAGCGGATAGGTAAGAACTGAGAATCACAGGGAGGCTGGATTGTCCGCAGGCCCTTATCTTTTGTCATTTGGGTTTTCCCTTTGATTGTATGTCGAGTTGTCCAACAGCTAGTATTCTTATTTTAAGAGTTGATGAGATACAGCGGATCAAAGAACCATATGAGGGAGATATTCAAATGCAACATACTTCTGAGAGATGTTTGATAATATTATCCTGCCAACATGTATCTAAAATTGGACAGCTAATACTGACCAAAAGGGACACTTAACAAATGATTAGACATGATTATACTGTACATCAGTGTGACATATAAAGAAGCACAATTCATAATTAGTCATGTTGTATTTGTGGCTATTATCCACCACTTGCACTGAAACTAATTGGTTGCTTCTGTGAAACCGCTGGCAGTGTGGCTGAAGAGAAGGGGAGGGGCCAATGAAAAGCCCCGAATCAGCAGACTTTCCCCCTTCTCTCTCTAATCACTAGTCTCTACTAAGCATACAGAACCACGGGGCTTGGGAGTATCGCAGCAGTCAAACGAATGCATAAATGAATGTTACATCTTCAGGACCGACAGGGGTTGTTTTGGCTGTTCTCGGCCATGGTGCGATAAAGGTGGTAACTTATCAAAGTAACAAAGCACGTTCCTGAAATGCAGACAATTTATTAGTTCCTACAACTGTAATTATTTAAATTAGCAGCCTCTCCGATAAAGAAGTTTGCCCAGTTGCACAGTAAAAAAGCAATCTTGTAAAGAAACCACATGAGGCATGACGACGAGGGTGAAACGTCGTCAAGAAACCAAACAAGTCCAGTTGCTTTGGTTAAAACCTTTTGGAGATAACCAGGTCCTGGATGACTGAGAACCTTCACAGATATTTACTTTTTAAGTTATTAACTAGTTGTGTAGCAGTGAAAGTTGCCCCCTATATAACACTTTCTAAAAGTGTTTCTGTGTGAGCCGGTTTTGACCTGCCAGCACTAATCTCAGGTACAGAATCGATTGCCTGTACACGCAATATAACATAGTGAGTATCACTTATATTGGTAATGTCTGTTCTTCATGCAGTAGATAACGGATTATTTCCCTGTACGACAGACAGTCAAGTGTTAAGCTAAGGTGGGGTGGCCTGAGCTTTTCATACATAGCAGAACATACACACACACACACACTTATAAAAAAGGCAATATCATTCAAACATCATGCTCATCTTATGGGGGGAGTCACTTTTTCTCACAGCCATATTTCGATATGTCCTCACATGACAGGTGACAGAGAGACACTTGCTGGTAATATCACAAATACCTTGGTTATGATCAGTGCTATAAAGACAACAAAGAGGAGGCGTGTTAAGCAGTACTAGTACAACAAACCTATGTTTTTTCGATGCAGTGTTACATGACAATGCGTCCTGCTGAGATTGTGTGTTTTCATCCAAACCAACCAATCCCTGTGCTCACTCTTTGAGCTAAGCATGAGGTGTTATTATGCTATGAGGAATTATAGTATAGTATTCACAAATATTACGTAAATTCTAAGTTTTCTAAAGCATTAGGAGAATGTAACCAGAATCTATAGGTTTGCATGCAACGTCCTCTCTGTGATGCCAGCTGTACTCTTTCATTTCCCCCCATAATGGAAATCCATGCTAAGGAATATGAATTGAAACATCTTCTTTTTCATTCCTACCTCATAGTGTGCTTTTTTTCTTTTTTCGTCTCCTGGCAGTGATAAAATCTTCCCCAGCTCTTTGTTTACAGCCATGAAGCATGTTCTGTTGCTCTTGGGGCTTCGTATGTTGAGAAGGTCACATCTCCTGACAGTGGCTTCCATTGTCCTTCATGGGCTCCTCTGACACTAATCTAGATGCATCACTTTAAACTGCATCCTTCCATTGCAACATGCATCCATGGAGATCAATCAATCCATCCTGTAATTTCATCAGGGTCTCTCTTCCGTACCTAGCCTCCCTACAACCTCCACCCCTTCTCTGTCTCAGTGTGACACGGGCCATTCATCAGCATTGCCAATGAGTATGGGTATTTAAAAAAATGTTTTTAGAACACACTGGCTGAGAATCCACGAGGGGTGTGTGACACAACAGTGGCCAATGGATTTATAATGACTCATTGTGAGCCGTGTCATAAATATCACTCCACTTTTCCTCACTACATGATAGGTTATTCTACTATTCAGCATAAGGCAGTAAATTGCTGAACACAGTGTGACATACAGCAAAATATTCAACATCCACTCCCATTAAAGAAAACAGATTAAAACCCACATTTTTGTGGCAAAGCTGTGCCTTTGTACAAACTCTTACTTTTGTTAGAAATGTGGAGATTTTTTTTTGTCCTCTGTGTTTATCATCAAAGTCCCCACCACACACACAAACACACTCACTCTATCATGAAAAGCACCCACCCGCTTTTCTACATGTTTACCAATGGCAAATAAAGGACTCTAGTCTTTAGGGGCACGGGAAAGAATCAGGTGCACCAAGGCAGCAGGCCTATAGGCTCCGGCAGCTTTAAGCCCAGGGGCCACTAGCAGAGGAGAGCTGTGATAAGTCTGGGCTGCAGAATGAATGTGTGCACATGGGATGAGCAGGAGGGGGACAATTGGCTGGACTGTTTTCTCCAGCCTGCTGTTGCATCCCAATACACATTCCCACTGCACACTTCATAAAAATGGATTTAGCCATAGAATAGGACATTTCAAGTCTTAAGTGAAATGATGAAACTTTTTTGCTAGCTGGTTATATATTTAGACATTTTTATTTAAATTTAAAAACCTATGTACCTGACACATGTTAAGACAGGTCTAACATACTGTTTTTATCTTTGTACTTTACATTTATGTATTCGATGTGGGCTGCTGGATCCTATCCCACTATCCCACCCAGAAGCGGGTTAAGCTCAAATATACATTTCAATCCATACATACAATGCTGAAAGAAAGTGTGAAAAAAGCTTTTTCTTTTTCACTTAATGAAGAAAATCCTCATTTAAAGACAATTCTTTTCAGTGGTCCTCATTAGGATTACTCTGAACCCCCGATCCTTCCCAAGTGGTCGGGGAGATTGTGTCAGGATTGCATCAGTATCAACATCCGGCGTACAATCCTTGCCAAATACAGAGTTATCTGCTGTTTTAAGCCGGAAGCAGCAGTAAGACCTTACTTACCTACTTTTAGTAGGAAAATCTTTGGTCTTTCTTCCACCACATTATTTTTCTGTGCTCTTCCAGGTTGTTCCTGAAGTCACCAGTTTTGTGTCCTTTTTAATGAAAGAGGTACACACAATCAGTACTCAAGTAAAAGTGCAAGTAGAAAAATACTCCATTACAAGTACTATTTAACTTTTGCAACTCTACCAACTCTGAATTTTACTCATAGTAAAATAATTCCAATGAAAACTGTGCTTTCTAAACAATGTAGAATAAATATGGAAGTTTGGTCCTGATTTCTTTTAACAAACTCTCAAACAAAGTGCTGTTAGCTACAGACCTGTGGAACAAAGATAGCTGTCTATAAATGTGGAGCTTACTGTAACCACCTAATGTAGTGAGTCTGGGTTAATTCACGAATGAGACATTAGTAAATTTGTTATAAGCCTAAACTGATCGAAAAAAATAACTTGTAAATAATGTTACAAAAATAAATGTAGTGGAGTAAAAGTTCACAATAGTTATCTGATTTGTAGTGAAGTAAAATCCACGCACTTGTTGCTGTTGTCTAGTACAGTCTTCATATCGAACCCTCTACATTTTTCATACATGTACATTTTAAATGCCTTGTTCAGTGATAACATGACATTTCAATTACGTTTTTTTGGTTGTTGGTGTTCTGACATTTAGAGTCCGCCAACCTAAACAACCATAAATAGTCGGTTGTTTTCTACCGTCTAAAAGGAATGTTAGAACCGTTTGTTGAGCACCACCATGGCAGCAGGCAGGCATCTGCTCCAACTGCGCCTCATTGGTTCCAGGCACCAAAAGGGCAACCTGCTGTGTTACCGAAACTAAAGCTGGTTTTACACAATTTCACCTCTTTAACAGTCAGAAAAGCCCAATTACAACTGGTAGTGTGATTGGGTTGAGCTATGGGCATATTCATTGGACCCGAAAATACAGCAGATTCAAATAAACCACAGCTGTCCTTACACTGAGTCTTCAGGAAGCCTACAAGCAGCTATTCTTATTGTTTGAACTGACTGATCCAGACTTTCTAGTGTGCAACCTCTTTAGTGTCATATTTTATAACATGTAACGTAATAAATTATCACTGATGTCATGTACACCTTATAGGACATATTAGATTTACTAACTACTGTACATTGCGACTGCAATCACTACTGCAAAAAATAGACATTTTAAGTCTCATGCCAATTAGCATAATTTTTCAGTTAAAAGCAAGGTTGGGCAATCAGCACTTTAATATTGGTCTTTTGAAAGTGCCTTGAGGCAATCAGCACAGCTATAAAGAGGGTAAATGATCTGTGTCTATATTATAGTTACATTAGTTAAAAATATTTTTCCCAGTAATGATGGATAATGTCGGAGGAAAAGGTTTGTGACTTTTGTGCTGGGTTCTGGCTTCACATCTGTCTTCCACAGCCACAGATCAGACAACAGATGCACTTGAAGCAGAGCGCTCCTGAGTATTCATCGTTAACATTATTTGACAAAGAAATTAGAGGAAAGTGTGCTTATCTTTAATGAAGTATAGACAAATCCAAGGACAGAATGTTTTTTTTTCCTGCACTGCCCATGCACAAACAGCATTTATTAATGAACTCATGACAACGGTTGCAGCGTTTCATTTTATGTTGCTCATTTCTGCATAGAGCTGTGTTACGTGAACACTTGAGACTTGAAAGTGACGGAACATTTTTGTCCTTGGACAGCTTTTCACAGCGTTTTATTTATTCCTGTCATACAGAAACTTCTTTGGCGTGTGTTCAGACTTTTCACCCCTCCCCCTATCTCATAATTCCACCTCTATTTGTTTCTCGCTCTATTTTCCACTACCGTCATATCTCTCGCACAGTTCCAGTTAATTACTCATCTGCACAGATAGTTACATGGTGATTTAGAGAAGGTAGCTCTCTGCTGATTACATAATAATAAAAGATAGAGAGAGCAGAATAGAGAGAAATACAAGCTGAGTATCTCATTTTCTTGGACACCTGTGGACACAGAGCAAATACTGTGCTTGAATGTGATAACATCGAAGGCTTAAACTGACAGGAAACACTGAAAGCATGTTTAAAGTTTTCCACAAAATCAGTTACAGGACCAGATGATGTTAGGTACATCTATTGGAGTATATTTTTAGCCATGCTAGCAGCTTGGCTTTATGGCAAATTATCTGTTAAGTTGTCAACACTTTGGTTAAGTGTGGTATTTCATCTTTCATTCTTTTCATTCACACATATTATTAGATAAATTGTCAGTAACATGCTTGAAATGGAGGACCCAAACGCAGACCAGAGACAAGAGAGGGTTCAAACAAAGGATGTT
>JAUMHF010000017.1:21146443-21156935 GCA_032359275.1 Microctenopoma steveboyesi | reverse complement strand
GAAGAGAGAGAGGGGAGTGGTCAAGGTGAGGGAGGAACAAAAGACACATGAGGGCTGGAGAACACATGACACTGACATAAATGACTGAAAGCAATATAAAAATGACGCATTTTTTTATATTAAAGTGTCTATAATCTACATGCAGTGCAAAACATTCTCTCTACAATTCATTGTTCTCATCTGGGGCAGAAAGGAATTCCAAATACTTGACATGATTCATGATGTGAAAACTTATTTTGGCTTATTTGTCAGCTTCAGTTAACACCTACCTGAACACTTGACACGTCTCTGTCACTGGACTTATGGCGTGGGCCTTTAACGCTTGTAAAGAATCGCTGGTCGTCGCCTCACACGCAGCGTGTCTGAGCTGCTGTCTGCAGTTTAATCAGAAATAAACAGAATATCATGAACCATCACCGCTTACACATTTTGCTTAGGAGAATTTGCACCAAACCTCAGCCTGCCAAAACCCCACAGCACTGGGTATCAGTCAGCTGGAACGCGTTGGCGGGAAGCTCGCTCTCACGATAAGTAGCAGTGATGAAAGATCAAAACACAACACGAACGGTTCAGAATCAATTAATAGGGAGACAAAGTTTAGGATGACATAACATTAGCAGATGGGTTTTTTACTGAAAGTGCTACAATGTGGGCTTTGGCAGGAAGTATTGGTACTGTGTACAACCACGGAGGCTTTTAGTGACACACACAGTACCAGACTGTGTCAGTCTACCTTCACCTATGGCTCTATGTAGTGCAAGACTATAAACGAAAAAACAAAATCACTTCCATCTTCTCTTATTTTCAAATTCAGATTTTATTTGTCACATGCACAGTCACACACAGTACGATATGCAGTGAGATGCTTAGCAGTGCATAGTAGGCAAATAAACCCCTCTTCTTCTTTTTTTCCTCTGAGGAACAGTATTCGTTCTCTTTGGTGGGACATATGAAAGTGTAGGGATTCAGAAGAATGTATAAACAGTTAGGGAAAGAAAGGCTTTTCAGGTTGTTCTAACATGACCTGCCTTTGCTACTGCTGACATGTTACCAGGTGAGATCTCCCAGTTAGGAACCTTCCTAATGAAAAAATAGTTTTCCATGCACCTTGGTTTTTACTGCCCGTGGCTTGATTAGCTAATCTTCAGCAGCGGGGTTCCCTTTAGGTCTGAAGCATTTGCACAGAGAAACACTGGTCCTCCCACACTCTGCCCAGAGGCCTTTTATCCCTTTGCCTTTGTGGAGAGCTCTGCGCTCCCATACACTTAACTCACAGGTGCCGCTGTAGTGGTATTACTGAACTATATTAATAACTGAACATGACTGTGTGAATGTGAGTTTGCAATTTTAAATCAATGCAGCCTTCTATTACACTGAACCAAAATGCACACATTATTAAAGACAGTTACTGCATATATATGCAAATATATGTGCATACAATATTGTTGAATATTCTACTGTATGTAAAGAGAGTAGCACTGCAGCAATTATATTCACACAGTGCAATTATTGACAGGAGCATTCGTGTCTAGTTAAAAGGTGCTATAGGTGCAGTGACCCGGTAAATTATAACCAGACAGCTACGGCTAAATATGGTTCAGTTGTCATATGCAGACCTGAGTGAAATACCACTTTGGTCAGATAGCAGTGAGACTACACTTCAAGAAAATGGGCAGGAAATCAAGGATATAGTAGTGATCATTGCAGATGGATGGGCTGTCAAAGTCTGTTTACGCCCTTCTCAATCAAAAGCAAACTGATCCCACTTGCGTGTAACTTCCTTGACACAGTGACTGTTGGGGGCGATCCTTGCCAAGGAAACGATGCACTGCACTGACTGTTTGGTAAAAAACTTCCAAAAATATTTCTCCTTTGCCCACTGAATAATACAGAACAAACGTGTCATCTGTCTCTGTTCAATTCCTCTGTCCTTTGTCATTTAGGCTGGTAGGCTTTTCAACAAATCCCATAAAACATAGATGACATGCGTATAAATGAACTGTGTTGGCTTTGTGCAATCGTTATTGTTCAGAAACACGTAGCAAACCACATGCTACATTGGGTGACAGACTTCTACCTCACGGAAAACGGGACTCCAGTATTTGTCTTTACGAAAGAACTCTTAAGGCTCAAAATCAACCTTCACTTTTCACAGTCTATGAAATAGCTTTCTGCAAGAAACAATGAATTAAAAAGTTGTTTATGACCTTTTTTTTTTTTTTTTATGAAAACACATAGATAGATAGATAAAATAGATTTTTCAGATGCAACACTGAGTAAATGTATTTTTTTATGTGATTTATAGACAGTAAGGATCTCATAGTAAAAGGCCTAATTTTGATCCCTGATAATTTCCCATTTGCCAAAATAGATTCGCCTTCCACCAACTCCCAGTGTTGGTTAAGGTGAGAATAGTTAAGGAGTATTGGCTATAATGATCACTGATGTGTGACCAAAGTGACTCTGGTCAAGTTTCCTAAGCTTCAAAACTGTTACCATGACAAAAAAATAAACTCGGATGATGCAGTACGTGGCATCAGCGGGATTCTCCACTGACCAGTCCTTTTAAGTGGAAATCGATTTCTGATGCAGCCATCTGTCTTCACATGTACGACCATTATATATGGACAAGTCTGGCACAACTTAAGTAAACTGCATAAAATGACTACAATAATTATTGTCGCTATTGTACATATTCCATCACTACCAGCTGTTAGGAGCGTCCAGCACATCAGTGCATCTGCCACTGCAGCTGATATGACAATACAAAGCCTCTCCACTGTGGCATTGTCAGCTGAGTTAGTCACTGAGGACGATGGCGGAGCTGATTTCAGTCACATGTATTAGTCTTTTTTCAGGGAAATTTCTCATCAACAAAAGAACCATTAGGTTTTGATGAATAGTACCTTTTTGGGTTTTGTGATTAATTTATGATAAAATCCCCCAAGGCCTCTGCAGCACACTCTGAGCAGGTAATCGCTTCTTTTCAGACAGTTCAAGGTACACCCAGGTGGCAAGGATAGGTTCCATTTTTTACTTTAACTTCAATATAGGGAAAATGAAGACATTCACGCTGTCAAGTCGCTCCTTTGTAATCCTTCACTCTGCAGACCTTAACCCTCTCTTTAATAGCGCTCTGATTCTCTTCTGTGCCTTGCAAAAGGATCCTTGGCTTGTGCCAAAAAACAGAGCTTTGTTTTTGGTGAGTGCTCACAGTCAGTGGAGGACTCATTAATCCATGTTGAAACAAGACTTGGAGTCAATCCAAGTCCTGCAGAGTGCAACTGTATATGACTAAAGGACACACTCCATCTAAAAGAATAGCAATCCTTAAAAAAGATAAGTATTAATGGATCATATTTTTGCCCAATCCAAACCATGTGTTTGTACCTTAACTTATTGAACCATGATATAAAAAAACCCATTTATCGAAATCAAAAAACATGCATGTAGACAATGACCTCTTTCGGTTTCGGTCCTGTTGTTTGGTAGTGATGGAGAAGTGTGTGTGTGTTCACTGATGGTGTACATCCTACACCAATCACTTAAAACATTAATGTGTTTACATGTACTAAAGAACCAGGTTAAAAAGACAAATCAGGTTCCTCAGGTAAGCGTGGAATGAGTTTGGATGCACTCAAGTAACGTTGTTACCCGGAGATCTGCATATGCAGGCAGCAGATGAGATGTTTAATCTCTTCTGCTTTGGGCTCAATTTAGAAGCATGGTTCACAAATTTTAACTGTACAGAGACAAAAAAACACTGGGGTAGTAACTCAGTGCCGTGGGTACAAATACACGCCGCTTCTCTTAGTAGAGTACTTTTTACACTGCAAGACATCTGAATAAAAGAAATACACAAAGGAAAACAACTCATTCAGACAGGTACGGGACACTTTGTGTTGGTTTCCATTTCAGATTTAGGAGAGATTTTAATATGAGGCAGCAGCTGTGTGTGATGATCTCATCCAGCTGCTCGTAGATCAGCTAATGTCAGCAACCTTGGTCATGAATATGCACTGTTGTAAAAAGATTAGAAACCCGGTTATGTGTATGAATGTCAGAGTTTTCAAAGTTCTGTGGTAGAAACCAAGTTTCTCTAATACCCGAGCCTGATTACAGTAACCAGTAACATTACAGTTAAGAAATCAACTTAATCCAGAAAGCTGACTGTGACTTGAGTTCTTGTAAATGCGTCGAATGCTTAAATGTTGTGATGCGTACAGGTCAGGTGGTTTGTGGCCGCACACCCCGCTGTGTATGTGTGTTCTGACCTGTCAGATGATCACAATCATGTGGATCTTGAATATTTCATATGCCAGCATGTTGTGGCTGAATATCATTGTACAGAAAGTTAATTTTTAAATATCAGGCAAAATGCACTATAATACAATAAAGTACAATGGCTTCAGAAATAATATTCAAATGTAACAAATTACTAGATGTTGATAACATGCTCATAAAATAAAATCAAAAAAATGGGCAAAAGTAGACTGAAGCCGCAAATCAAAAATACTTGACTTGGGGAAACAACTAATTCTATGTGTAGTTGACAGGTACCAGCACAAAAAGCATACATACATACATATCAAACAAGATTAAAATTCTATGTGTTCTTGTGTTTTTGTCCGCTCTGTTAACTCTGACATACAAGTTCATACAAGTCCAAGTCTGTTCTGTAGACCCTTCCAAAAACACTCTAAACAATTCATCCATGCTTGCTGTCAGTCCATATAAAGGACCTTGGTTTCTGCTCAGAGCATACAAATCAGAACCAAATAAAGGGTTTTAGTCTTTTAAACCTAAAAGGGTGCATAATATGGCTTCTTTAAGGAAGAGCAAGACTTTCACCCTGTGCTATTTGCTTGAACTCTCTTGACTAGCAGCTGATTGTGCTCTGACTGTGCACCAGAAAGTGTGATTCCTTTGGTTTTTTGTCTGAAAAACAGCATGATTTCTGCCAGGAACTGCAGGTTTTTGATCTCACTGGTCAGTGACTATTAGGCACAGCCCATGTAGCGATGTGTTTTCAGTTACTGTAGGCCCTCCATGACAGCTCACATTGCCACGAGGCTCAAAGCCATAATGAGTGAGTGTTTACCTTCGTTAAGCTGCTATTACTGATGCTGCTTTAACAGCAGCTTTAACACCGAGCAAAGCCAGGTAAAATTCCACGGTACCTGAGTATGATGACAAAAAATTTAGGTGGATATGAATTCACACTAACAATAAATCATCTATTCTTTTATTGGCCCATGAACTAACTTTTCACCAAAATCAATTAAAATCCGCTAAGTAGTGTTTGAATAACAAACAAACTGACATAAGGCAAATTGGACTGACGACACAACTTCCCTGGCAGAGCTAATTCCACAAATAAACAGAGGCATGATGGTCCCTTTCAAAGTGTCTGATATGATGAAACATTTCTGTGCATTCACATAATGACGCACAGCAATACTTACCCAGCCGTCTGCTCCCTTCTCACTTCTCCACCAAACTCCATTTTTAACATGATAACACAAATCCCTCCTTTCTCTGTTCCCCATCTTCCCAATCTCTCTGACTACGCCAGTCTTCATCCCTTTTTCTCAGCGGAGACAATTAAAGTGTGTCAGGCCTTCATTTACCAAGTGCTGTTTCACCTCGTAAGGATAACCACATGGCATTGTAATTAGTGGCGGACAACACTGGGGCCTCCTCACTTTTACTGGTTCTCCAATGCAGCTCTAATGTACCTGACAAAGAAGGCCAACCAGACCTGAAATTATAGGGATTAATGTTTCCAAGACTAAACACTTCAAATGGGTTCTCAGATATGAGCAGGGGATGCCATGCAGGGGAGCATGCAGAAAATCCACTTACAGCATCATCGCTTTGGCATTATCCACTCCTCAATGCGCAGCATGTTTCGACAAGCTTTGTTTGATGAATGTGTGCTCCGTGCCAGGCAACTTTAATTTGGAGTGTTTGGTGTTAGCTACGCAATAATTGTTGGGTTACGGGGAAAACAGGAGGCTCAAAGGACAAAACCTTGTGGTTGAAGGTAAAGAAGAAGAGTTAAATAGTTTGTGTGGCCTACCTTCACTACTTGTCGTTGGATGAAGAGAATATTTCCACTGCAATACAACATTTGAACTGCAGGATGTGTGTGAGGTGAAAGGATTTTAGCGTTTTTTTTTGAGTGAACAAGCCCCTTAAAGCAGTCAGTTGAAGTGAATGAGAGTGCAAGCTTATTTTGCCCATTTATATAAAGCACATAATACAAAATACAGTATAAAGCCATTCAAGACAGCACTTAGTCCAGGTACACCTAGAAAATAAAAGGGAACTCACAAAATCCCGTTTTTTAAAAAAAGGAGGTGAAACCTTAGTATGGGTCACAAAGCAAGGCTGAAGAGGCTGTCAGCTAGCTTGACAAATGGCTAACACATTCATTCAAACAGCATGGTACGTATGTGAGAGAAGAGAGCAGCAAGAAAAAGAAAAAGCATTCTACAAGAAAATTGAATGTTTCTATTCATAAAACTAGATTCAGCATATTCACAGTTCCTGCAAACGATATTGTTTCTTTAACAAGTAATCATCATATGGGAAAACTTTTATTTGTGGTGATGAACTCTTGACAATGATCAACAACTACATCTACACGTGAAGCCTAATTCTGCACATTGTTTTGGTTTTTAGGGCCCAAATATGTGTCTGTTTTGATTCACTCAAACATAATTGAGTTCAGCCACAGCAGGCAACTGTTAATCAGCAAAAAGCCAAACAAACCCAAAGTATGCTACCTGCCATGCAAATCAGTGCTAGTGTTGCTTAACAATAACAGCTGATTTCCAATTAAGTACTGCAATAAGTCACACCAGCAGTTCATCTGAAGTTATGACTGTGGAGGGCGAGCTAGCTAAAGTTGCTGGAAGATATTGTTAGCTGCGGGTTTTTGAGCTTGTTTTCTGAAGTGTAGTGACTTGAGCATGAATGATTTTTGATTCTCTCCACAATAAAGCAAAACTGATTTTCACAGCGTAGTTCCATTGGTTACTGCGTCTGCCCAAGCAACAAGGTAACATGAAACACAAATACAATTTACAAGTACTGCTGCTGTGAGGACAGTAGTGGGGGGCTGATCGATCCAATATCAATATTTTCTCTCCTCTACATTTAGTGCGACCGTTCAGTAATAATATGCACTGCTTTTCTTACAGTAACCGCTACATTTTTCTCACTCTACTAAACTTAAATACGCTCAATAATAGTTTAAATAGTTTTAACAACTAGTGGCCATGCTGTAGACCTGTGCACAGTATTTCTTTAACTGATTATATCACGTTTTGTTATTAAATACAGGCTGAAATAGAATTTAGAGCAACCCCTCTGTAAATAGTGTCAGGAGTTTAGACCACTTGTATCAGGTCACATCCTTTAAAACATCTTAGCAAAGGTTTCTTGTCACCACTGATGGTCATGCATCATCTATAATAAAAAAACATCCAAAGTATTACACCACTTAAATGTATTTTATTGGAATTTAAAATGACTTGGCTAAACGCATATAAACTCCAGAGCAGGTGTCTGACATGATGGATTGAAAGTCACATACTTCCTATCCTCTTCATCCAGGTGGAAATGGGCCTTGTGGTCTGGTTAAAGGTGACCTAAGGGCAGGCAACAGCGGAAGGCAGCTGCTTAGATCCATCTGGTGTTCTGGATTCGAGTTAGGGTTGGGTAGGGAGGTTCGAGTGTCAGACCCAAGGCACAATGTGTCTGCCTTATACATCTCAAGCCTGCTTATCTAAAACAACACAATCCATATTCCGTCCTGCCATTCTGTTGAGTACTTTACCCCCTGCCTTGCTACTTTAATCGTTGCTGGTCTCCATCATTTTCCTCACCAGCTCCCACTGAAACATTCCCACATGTTTATATTTCCGCCCCCAGAGGCTTGTTTATGTTGATTTAATAGTACTTTAAAAACGTGTCTGTAGGAGTTGGGGGGGGAGTCAGCACTAATTTACTGCAGTCTGTCATGCTGTTTTTTAAAGCCCATCACCGTCCTCCTTACGCACATCATAAAGTCTTTTCCCCATTTCATCTTCTGAGATGTCTGTTATTCTAATTCGGCCTTATTTGTCCATTTTCTCCTGGACCAAGGAGGATCATTGATTTTGTATGTATGTGAGCCATATGTTACCTAATATAGGGGTTAGAAATATGACAGTAATGCTTTATATTTGGACACATGGATGAATATGTAAATTCTTTCTGTCATAGTAAATGAGAAATGTGGTGTTCATGATACACATGTATTCATGTATCAGCTTTTTTATTTAGTTAGTGTGTCTGTCATCATTCCCCAGGTACGTTACCTAGACATTATAGCATTGGACTATCTTTTCTTTCTAGGGGAGTTCACAGAGCAGTACTGATATTGACTGGAATGACAGTAATAACTGCCTAGTCAAGTCAGAAAAAAGCAAGAGTTGTGCCTCCTACTCAAAACACAATATTTCTTGTTGCTGCATTGCATTCTGCTTTATTGAGGTTGCTGTCAGTGAGGAAATTTCCCACCTCCTCTACAATAGATGTGGCTCTGTAGTAAAGCTAGGTAGTTAAAGGAATAGTTTGAACTTGTGGGCACGAACACAGGAAGCAGAGGAAAAGAGCTTGTCCAAAGGTAAAAACACATCTATACAACATATGCCTCTTCATAACATAAGATTTCTTTTATAATAACAAATATATTTGTCTACTTCACCAGTTTTATTTTTTCTAGGTTTAGAGTCAGACTGGCCTTTTTTTTTTTACAAATTTGCTAATCAATCAATCAAATTATTACTATTTTTGAATTTACGTTTTCATTCTGTCCGAAAGTTCGAAAGTCTGTATTTGCTGTCATGTTGGTGTTTAGACATGTTGTCTGCAGAAATACCAAATCAATCCAAAGTGACCTAGAAAAGTATATTAAGCAGTGCGTGTCTTTGTATCACTAGTGATGCTGAAAGGTTGATTTTACTGTAACATCCACAGTCCCATGGTAGCTGACAAACTGAAAGAAGTTGGATGGTGGTGGAAAGGCATCAGCGGTTGGAACCCCAGCAGTCATAAAAATAGCATTAGAGAATTTGTGTGACAAATAGTGTAGGCGCAGAAGAAAAACAAGTATAATTTTGTCACTCTCGTGGGCTTTGATGGAGATACAGTACGCCTCAGGATACTCGGTTTGCTGTTCGCATGGATGGTCAGTCCCCCTAATTCAACAGCCCAGCATCTTGGGAGACAGCAATGTCCTAATAAAGTCAAGAGGACCTTGTCTGTAGCGCCACATCTATTTTACTTCTATTTCTCTATAACTGTTTTACTTCTTCATGTAAACATAGAGAAAAGTCTGTTTAGATTGTTTGAATTAGTAGATCATCACAGGGTTGGGGTCACACATCATTATCACATAGATGGCCAGTTGCCAACTTCCCTTTTTGGGAAATTTCACTCTCTGTCACAAATAAAGCTGAGCCGAGAACGAAAAACTTAAGTGTTTGTGATGTTTGGAGTCGGTCAAATGAGGAAAGGAAGGCTGCCACCCAGCAGTGATTTTACAAACTCTCTCTTTAGAAAAACCAAGTTGAAAGACAGCAGATGCTTTGTCAAGACGTAACACAAGTTTAGCAGCTTTGTACATTCTCACATACATAGCTTTATGAAAGAAAAAAAACAAAGCCCAGACCCCAGAATTCCATTTTTACTACAACTTGTCATATCCTGTAGCAAAGTCAGGCCTCTTTACTATAAGACATTCTGTCACTGTCAACATACAATAAATAACATTCAATAAGCCACTTCCTCATATTGTGGAGATTGCTCAGTAAGGGTCTGGCAAACTCTGTTGCTGCCTCAGTGCTGTGGTTATAGATTGAATATGATCTGCGCTTACGTTTCCATCACTCCGTTGCCACAGTTCCTAAATTCAATGTTGCCCAGACATGTGGCATGCCCAAGAACACTAGCAAAGTTTAACATTTTAGGAAATTACTTTATTGGTTTCTTGCCAAGGGTTTGACGAAAAGATCAATACCACTCCCATGCCTTTCCTTTAATTATGAAGCCACAGCCAGGAGATGGTTAGTTTAGCTGGTGGCAGGCGAACTGGTAGTCTGACTGAACCAGCAAAGAGTACAGGAGGTCAGTGTTCCCAGCTAAGAAGTAGTGCTGCATGCAGCCTTTGGAAATCCAGAAATAGTTATCCATATCTATGTATGTTTCCTCTACTGTGACAACTCTAATTATTTATTTATTTTTGTGTTGTTATGTTAACTGGCTCTTACTTAGGGATATTAGAACATATCTCTTGAATAAAATTTTTAAAAAATATATTATTACCTTAACAACGGTAACATTTGTGGTGTTGTCTTTTCTTTAGGGTTTGTCATAGCAAAGATGCTTTTTTAGTGACAGTGGCATGAACAACAATTTATTGATGAAACTTACTCTCATC
>JAUMHF010000017.1:21142275-21145807 GCA_032359275.1 Microctenopoma steveboyesi | reverse complement strand
AGAGAAGACACTGACTAAAGCTCATGGGTTAGGTAGAGGGTCTGGCTGTCAGTGGGCTGTTGGTTGACTGTGTTAGTCTGAGCTAAATGCATGGTTACGATTGAAGTTTTAAATTATAACTGGGTCGAAAACGACCCGAACGCCACAAGTGTTACTATTTTCACCAGAGTATTTTAAATTTTAGTAAATGTTTTTTGTTTATTTTATTTTGTTTAAATTGAGATTCCTGACAAAGTCAAAAAGCCTTGATACAATAAACAAATGTATGTGGTACTTACATACATCTAAAACTTCAGAACGGGTCGGTTTCGACCCTGACACAAGAGGAGGGTTAAAAAAGTGAAACTCTAACACAATTTGTGTCTGACAGACATAAGTATGAGCCAAATCATTAAGTCTGAAATGTCCCGCCCTCCTTCCCCTTCCTCGACATTCTCCTCCCATCTTCCAGACTCTGCGCCTCAGCCAAGGTTATCTCTTCCATCGATTCTTATCATCAGCTTGTCAATTGATCTATTACCCCTGCACCCCACCCACTTAATGCTAGCTTGATTAATTATTGTCCCCCGCGGGGTTGGGAGTGAGGAGGCTGTCAGCAAGAATTCTTCAGATTAAGATGAATTTTCATTGTTTTTGTTCCCCGGAGTGTCAGAGCACACCAACTTGTGTCAAAAAATGCTGAATTTAGAGAAGCTTAAATGGGTTTGTTCCTCTATACTCACGCCATACGTGTACTCAGGACTGTATATGATCTATACTGTATGACGGTGGCTTCAGTGTTTGCATCTTCTCCTCTGGCTTTAGCCGTCTCTTGTGTTCCGTATTACTTAGAAGCATCAGATAATTTGTAAAATGGAAATGAAATTCCCAAATCCAATATACATTTTCATGACAAGCTTCATTGACACTCTGATTTGTTTTATTCCCTGGCAACATGGAGGAAACGGAAGGGAAAGGTGGAGACAGAAACAGACAAGGGGAGAGTTTTGTCCATTGTGCGCAATGTTGATTTTATTCCACCTGTAGTATTCCAGCATCTCGTTTATTCTGCTTTGATAATAAATGGTTGAAAATTGTAATCAGAAGGGTTGTCATTTGAGGGTTCTCTGTATTTCAGTCTCGGTATTTGATGCATATTTGTTCTGGCAGAAAAATACCTTGTGGATATGAGAAGATCAACATATTAACAGTCCATTAAAGCTGCTGAAAATCTCTCCGGCTGGCAACAGCTTGCAAAAGACACCGCTTTGCCTTGAGCAACAGTTACTGTATATTTGCAGTGGCAGGTAATTCAAACATAATGTACATATGATTTCAAGAGACATTACGGTGCCTGCTCATGGATTCAGAAATTCTGTGGTATTTTGTGATTGCTCATGTCCTGTAGTGACAAACACATTTAGCTTGTCCCTGCTTCTGTAACAACATTTTAATGCAACATGATTATCTATGATGTATGTACTCCATCCCTTCTGTGAATCCTCAGTTGTATGGAAAGTTACAAAGCACGTTTTATTGTTAGTATTTGTATTGTACTTGTACGCCGCTATTGTATGTTTCTTCAACTCAATTTTCGAAGGAAAACATTTTAGTTTTGACTAATGATGATGATCATTAGATGAAGATCAGAAAAGAGTTTCAGTTCTAATTCAAAGAGTCTCACATTAACCATTCAAGAATTTCTTAATGGATGATTAGACTACCAGACTGATTTTAAATGTATCATATATTGTTCAGTGTGATATTGCTACCTTGACTCAGCGTCTGGCAGTATGTATCTTTTGGAATATGAATTTCTTTTCCACCCTCTGATAATCAGGACTATTGTAATACTTCCAATTCGTGAATCACTATGCAATAGTCTTGTAGGATATGCAGTGTTCTAGGAGGTATCTAGGATGTAGGACATCCTACAAACTGCAGGGCGTCTACAAAAGAAGAATACTTTGAATACACATACAGTTCAGAACAGTAAAAAAAGTACAACTTCTCATTACATTTGTACACATAGATAACCTGTATATGACTAAATATGACCTATTTTACATTTTAAATGAAACTTATGCCGAAAACTATATTGATACTTTATACCTATCTTTTAGTTACTAGATCTTGCCGTCATACTACTAATTCAGTTTTCAGAAATAATGTTGCAGTTGGAAGGAATAAATAAAACATAAAACAATAAATACAATATATTTGAGACTGCTGATAAATATCAAATGTTAAAAATAATAATGTAGAAAACTGTTTAACCTTAACAGCTTTGAGCGGGTTTAGCATTCTGCATGCATAAAGCGGCAGTCCTCGTTAGAACAGGAGCCTTGACTATTAGAGGAGCCGTTTTTCTCTGGTTCACTGCGTGCTGTCACTCAGTCAGACACAGAGCTCTCACCTAAAGACATCAGGTCTGACACAGAGGCAAGACCAGTGAGAAAGAAGGAAGTCATGGGACAGCATCAGTCTCCAGTTTCAACTTGGGCCAGTAGAGGTGGAATCACACACATCTCCACAACGAATGATAAGGAGATGCACCAGTGAACCACATAAACATGTTTCCTGTCAGCTAATGATATGGATTTGACAAATGATCCAGACAGTGTACAGGACGCACAGTCAGGAGATAACCACCCCGCTGTCCTTGTAGGTCAGCAACCATGTAGGCTTTAGATGCTCCTTGCTGCATGAGAGCACACTTCAAAGAAATGTTCTTGCTTGTGGTTGGGGTTAAGTTAACTATGTTTGTTTGACTGTGTGTGAATTCTCTCTGTCTTTCATTCCTTCTTTGTGTGTGCATTCCTTCCCTTCACATGCTCAACACCTACTGAACCACACACAGTTCTCCTAAATGATGATTAACAACAGTAATTACAGTATTTCTAGTGTCTATAAGGGCTGCACATTCTTTTATTCAGTTATTTCAGCCTAACATTGGAGCAAAAGAAGGGAAGAAAAATGCTCTTTCAATCCCTGCATTTTTTATCCATCACATACCATTCATCATGTCATTCCACAAAAATCCATTATTGATGTCTAAAAATCTGAGAGTCACTGAACTTAAATTGCAGATTTCTTTGTTGGGAACTAGTCACGTGATTCTAGTCTCAGCTCATGACTGCAGTAAACATTTAACATTAAACTTTATTGTGTTACAGTAAGATTGTGCAGCTGATCTTGCTAATACAAACCTGAGTGACTGTTACAGCAGTGGTTCTGCTTGTTGAGCTTACTCACATGGCGCATGTAGTTACCACATTGTTACCAGGGTCTAATTTTCAGAACAACGCAAGGCCCCGCATTAATACTCCTTACATCTCTGTAATGACAACAGTCAGAAACTAGCTTGAGCTGAATGAAAATACAGATTAATTAGTCTTATAGTTTAATTGTAACATGTACTGGATGCTGATGAAAGACTAATTCAGTTAAAGGTCTGCAGCGTAGACTAGAAATGAGAAAGGCGTAACCCCTGTGCCAACTGTATCAGGTGCACTTTCATAATTTCAGAGCAGTGATCCTAACAATAACCTGG
>JAUMHF010000017.1:21069775-21139775 GCA_032359275.1 Microctenopoma steveboyesi | reverse complement strand
AGAATCTGTCCTGAGAGCTGAAGTGACAGAATGAATGAAATACTGAAATCCTTGACAAGCAGGACACGTTTGTTTGGTAATAAATAGTCACATTATATATTAAAAATTCATCTAATTCATTATGTAAAACACAAATTTAATTTCCATTCATGAGCACAAACTGTTTGTATGACACTTCTCCTTGTGATTCATAATGTCCAGTGTTGCTGGGAAAATCGAATAGCAGATCCCGGCAATTCACAGTATGAAGCAGTAAGATGTCCGGTGCAATTCTTGATGGAGACGGTGGACACAAAGCCATGTATGATCAAGGTGTAAATTGACAACATAAATTATCATGGCAGCTCAGAGCAATAAAGCATGTGTGAACACCCGACCTCAGCACCAGAGGTCAACAGTGGCTCCGGGTGTTTGCCTCCACATAAAAAGTAATGACAGGTGAGTGTTAAAGAAACATCAATCACACTGTCACACAGGGCAATGTTGAGCTCCCAATAAAAATTTTAACACTAGCTTACAGTAATATTCTTAGGTTTTCACTTATGAACAGGAGATTCATAAGTGAAAAAAGCACATCTAAAGTAACAGAAACTTTACATCTGATGACAACTCATTCGATTTGAATCTTTCTTACATTAAAGGTCAGGTTACAGTCCACGCTCTGAGACTGTGACATGATATTCAAAAGTGAATAACGTTCTGGCTATTATTGTGAAAGACACAGTACCTCGGCGGAGGCTCACAGATGAGCCAGGCTCTTAAAGACAAAGAATATCCATAAGTACCAAACCTGCAGCACATAGGCTGAAAGATGCTGTCTGAGTTCATTCAAAAGCCTTTCTTAAAATCATAAATGACATCCAGTCTGAAGTGCTATAAATTCTCTACAGCTACAAACCTCTGTGTATTAACACACAAACCTGATGCAAAAAATCTGTAGTTGAACTGTATTTGTCAAACTATTTTAAAACTATTATTTTACTTTGATTATTATTGAACATACTCTATTTTTCCTGCATCCCTTTGTTTCATAGTACATCCAAGTTTTATATTAAAACCCATTCAAACATCCTCCAACAGGTCGATACACTCCTAAAACAACAAAATACGGATGAATACAAATAAAACATGATCATAAAAAATG
This sequence comes from Microctenopoma steveboyesi, assembly GCA_032359275.1. Lineage (NCBI taxonomy): Eukaryota > Metazoa > Chordata > Actinopteri > Anabantiformes > Anabantidae > Microctenopoma > Microctenopoma steveboyesi. Next base: position 21,138,631 of record JAUMHF010000017.1, on the reverse strand, counting down.
TGATAAAACAGAATCTCAAATTGGTACATGCATACATCTTATTTTACTCTCCAGGCACCTATACATAATTCCTTCAGAAGGACTGTTCGAAACACAGTGAGTGGCTCACCTTGGTCTTCCATCACTACAGCAGACTTTTGGCTTCAACAGGCTTCAACGAAAATCTGTCTTCATGAATCTTTGCCAAGAAAACTGAGCATCCTTTACTGCAACTGTGTGGAGGTTTGGCACAGGATGACAGAGAATATCATGCAGGAGTAACTTCATTACACTAGGTTCCTCTTCTGCCTTACAGTTATTACCCATTTTACACCTATGATCTGTGAACGATGCCGTCAGCTGATGAGGATATAAAAACCATCTAACTAGCTATCATGAACACTGATGTATGCCATGTGTTTACACTGTTACGTTTCCATACATACAAAATACATTTCAAATCCTCATTTTTGTATTTTAAATGCAAAAGCTGAACATTATTTCCCTAATGTTACTTTTTTGGCTTTACATGTAACCACCTGGATATTTCCACTGATTTATTTTCTTTTAACAGTTGAAATGATTAACACAGAGAAACAAAGAAAAAATGCTGTGACTGTGTAGAAGAGTGCAAATTTGTTTTAAGATAATGTTTTTTTATTAATGTTATGTACAGTTTTAAGTTTATTAAATGCAAATGTTGAGGATCTATCTCTATAGAGTAAAAATTTTAATCATTGTTTAAACAAGTTCTGAATTAATCTGGTTTTACGATGTTCAATAAAAACTGTTGATGGTGAGAAGGTCATTATATATTATTGACTAAGATTTCAATACAATATACACTTCATGAAAGTTTTTATTGCAAATCATGGTTATTCCATCAAATATTGATTTTTGAACACTTCCTAAGTTAAAGTGTTGTGTAAAAGTGAATATGAACTGGTTTGGTTTGGTTTGCATTATGTGAGGTGGAAACATTGGGCATTTTTTGGTATAATTTTCTATTTTCTGCAAATAAATGCACTAAATACCAATATTTGTATTTGGAATATGTGAGTTATATTGTCAGTAGTCTATGGAATGAAACAAACATGTACATTTTACTCACTTAAAAGTATTTTACTTATGCTTTTAAATAGCGAAATCAGAGAAACTGATAATTTTGCTGTAGTCTCTCCAATTTTATCCACAGCTGTACGTTGACACCGAAGCCCAATGAAAACATAAAATGAGCCACATCCTTTGTGTAAATGTATATAGTGTGGCCTGGAACTCCATATGTCTTTCAGAATAAGGATCACTGGGCGCCCCTTTAGCTCCAAATTAGGCTTTATCTGCCTTTATTAAAGTTCATTAAGGTTCGAAAACATAAAGTAGGTCATGGGCTGCTCCCTTCCCAATGGCAGATTGTGTCAGCAGGCACTGGACCAACTGGCCGGGAAGATCCTGTTTAATTTTTCACCATACTGCAAAAACGTACCGTATTAAAATGCATTAAAGGGAGAAAGTCATTAATAATGTATGGCACAGTTAGTCATATGCATGGACACTAGTCATACCTCCCCCAACATACACACACGCACACACACACATCTGGCCATAGTATACTGTATAGCAAATATGGAAGTTTAGCTGATAATTAGAGTATTATGCTGCAGTTTTCATTCTTAATAATACATTTTTTTAAAACAAACATCATTAAACTAGTTATCGTACATTGTAGAAGAGGCCACATAAGAACTCATTAATTTTCTTCATTTAAATCTGGGATGTGCTCTCCTCATTTTGTTGCTGTACAACGATCAGCACAGAGAAGGAAAATAGATCACTCCATACAGGGCTCATTGTAGACAGAGCTTTGCTTGGCCTGCTTTGTTTTTTCAAGAAGTTCTACATGGTTATTTTGGGAGACTTTAATTTATGCTAAGCCCGTATTTGCCCCTCTGCGGGTGCAGTGACTTAATGCTATAAGTCACACTAGACACTAACAATAGCCACAGGCTACTGGTCAGCTCTGTTTTTAGATGACTGTTGAATCATTTGAAAAAAGATGTCACTTGTTTGCTATTAAGTGCTTTGCCGCTTCCAGCCCGAGGCTGCGGCTAGCCAAGATAAATAACCTTCTTCCGATGTTAGCTGAATTCTTTCCTGGCTAAACAACTAAGCTTGACAGGAGCTGCTGCAGTTTTGTTTTAGCATTGCTCCAAATTTTGGTGTCAAATAAATGGTTGACAAAGACATTAATGTTTTATTACTGCCCATAAACACACTGTCAACACAGGGCACTGAACTCTGTATGTCACGTTTTATGGCTGAGGCACCGCGGGCATCTGCACAGATATATCTGTCAATACTATCGAGTGTCCTCGGAGAATATTTCTCAGTCAATATTTAACATTTGTTGTTTAATGTAGATGAGGATTAAATGACGCATTTACCTGTTCACCAGTATCACCTTTACATCTGCTGAGTGGCCTTTTACATGCTAAATAATTCTGATATTCTGTACCTTTCAGTTATTCAATTATTACTCTTACACTCTACTTGCACCATTCAGTGTGCAAAGCCTTTGTATCTATTGACAATACAAAAGAAATCACCTGGTCTAAAACTATTAGCCGACAGAGAAAAACAGTGTACGGTAGAAACTCCCTAATCTCCAAATACTTGAGTTTTGACAATGATAATTCCTGTCATGATTCAGACTGAGATGTTATTACTATCACGGCATGCCAGGAGAACATTGTTTTGTGGTGCAGTGGCGGCAACATAGTTCACTGAGGTCCACTTTAATGGGCTATGCTTGATCTTTTGCCCCAGCACAAAAGAAAAAGATTATAGGGTAATTAGGCCACTAGTAGAAGGAATAAGCCTTTGTGATCATGAAAAGACCCTGTCAGTCAATGCCACAGCTTGTGGACATTTCTGTGAATAGAAAGATGTTTGAAATAGCTCAGATATTATGTAAGTCATTACTTTTCACATACAATTTCAGTTTGTGGCTTAATTAGTGCAGAATGAATAAAACCGAGGGCCATGAACAATCTCTCTCTATCAACCTTCTTGAAACAACCTCAGCCAGTAAATTTCCCCTGTGTGGAGACCTGCACAGAATTATTAATATGATAGTTTAAATATAGAAATAATGTATTTCTTCTGGCAAAATCAAAGTCATTATTCTATGCTTACTGTTTTTTAGAGCGGTATTCAGTTTTCACATGAAGGGGCACTTGGCCAGATGGTCCAGCTGGCCTTTTGTCTATGTACATGTGTCCTATCAAATCCCTGCATCTTACTCCTTTGTACCAAAGATCTTTTTGTGACCAGTTTGAAAACAAAAAACGGCACATGATGCCTTGAAAGGAAAAGTGGTAAATGATAGTTATGCCTCCATAATTACAACTTGATGAGACAGAGGGGCCTCTGTTTGAACAAGCAGGCAGTGGCCATTCTCCTCCACATCCAACATTTATAACAGGGATCTTTATTTTGTTCATCCATAGCAACCCAATCAGTGATAGCATGGACCACTTGGGAATGCGGTGTGGGGACATACAAAGCAAACTGTCACAATGATTGATGAGTTACACCAGAGACGTCTCTTTGTCCCCTTTGGCTATGTATTTCTCTGCACTCAATTTTTCTAAAACTGATGGTGTAGCCAACTAATTGCCGGCTACCAGATGCACATGTGCTGTCCTGTCACAACACCACCTCCCGAGAAAAGACACTGAACCAGAACGCATGTATTGTTAGTATCAGGTGTGTTTCTTAAAAGGTAGAACAAGGGCAGGAGACTCTGGTCCTTGAGAGCCATAGCCCTGCTTGTTTACCAACTGTCTATGCCCAGAAGCTCTAAGTTAAGGGAAAATAAGCAGGGATGTGACTCTCTAGGACCAGGGTTGCCAAAACACAACTCCCAAAAAATTACTACCAGAACTGCTCAGCACTCTATAAGCTAAAAAAACTATTTTGCAATTTTGGGACCCATAGAATATACACACTAGTTAACTGGGCTAAACTAAAATTATCCTTATAAACTTTCCAAATGATATTGGAAGGACTAGATGGATTATTGAAAAAAACAGCTAATGTTTAACCGATTCATTGCTGCTCTTTTGCTGTCAAGACAGAAAATGCTTTTTGGGCCAATGTTCGTCACATGTTCAGTGCAGAACTTTCACTACTGCCATTAGGCCACTATGGCCAGCGATGACCCTGGGGGCCTGGCATTGTACTGTGGACAAATAATTTTAAGCATGGCACCAGACATGGATTCCTTGCATATATAATACTATGTCTGTGTAACGCCATGAAAACACTTTAAGCTAAACATCATGCTTCCAGGCTCACAAGCAGTTCTAACATGCTGATGTTAAGCAGGTGAAAAATTCACCATGCTCCTATTCACAGTCTTTAGTTAGCATTAAACACTAATCACACTAGGTATTGGAATAATTTATATTTTGATATGATAATTGTTCTAGATTAAAAGTCAGGGGCTCAAAAAGTTATTACAATAGATCCTGAGGAGAAATTAATATGTGTACAAAATTTTGTAATAATACAGTGGGGCAAAAAAAAAGCATTTAGCAGCCACTAATTGTGCAAGTTGTCCCAATTAAAAAGAGGTCTGTATTTCATCATTGGTACACCTCAACTTTGAGAGACAAATATCACATTGTATGATTTTTAAAGAATTTATTCGTGTAATGATGCAGAAAATTAGTATTTGGTCAAAAACAAAAGTTCACCTCAATACTTTGTAGTGAAGACAGAAGTCAAACATTTCCTGTAGGTCTTCACCAGGTTTTCACACAATGTAGCTGGTATTTTGGCCCATTCTTTATGAAGATATTCTCTAGAGTTGGGATGTTTTGTGCCTGTCAACCAAGGTAGCAGGTGCAAAGCAGGAACACAGCAGAGCACAAAATCATCCAAGCAGGTAAATCCAGAGGCGTATAAGGGAAAGAGTTGAGTTGTGTAACACAGCAGATGATCTGATGGAGAATAGCTGAGGGAGAAGAGTTTATATGGACTGATCCCGGTCCATAAAACCAGGATAGGATCAGTCCAGAGGGTGAGAAAGGGGTCAACATGAACAGAAAAACAGAGTCATCAGGACAAACACAGGAGAAACATGGACCAGAAGGGAACTGAACCCAACAAAAACAGTATCCAAGACAACAGATGTACAAAGAAACATGAAGGTGAAACAAAATATAACCTGAAAATAAGCTGAACACAGAAACATGAGGAAAAACCAAAAACACACGGAACCTGAACTGAAACCAGACACAGACAGTGACAGACATTATAGGGACCAAAATATATTTCAATGTTTATCTAAAGTTAATATAAGCATCCCCTTTTCTAAATTAATTATGATACATACTATGTGTTATTATCATTTTGTTACTGGGAATAGTAGAACGCTGTAGTTGGTTATTTAGGAAGCGGATCTAGAGGAATTAGTCGCTAATGGCCACTTAAAAATCAATGTGTTGCCAGAAATGTGCTGTTCCCTGACAACAGTTGTTCCGCCATCACATATGTAACAGTCCCTAAATCAGGTGTATCTTGTCATGATTTGGGCACACTGAGAATTTGGTTTAACAAAACATTTAAACACACTCTGACAAAAGTGCCAAATGAGACCCAAAAAAGTAGTTCATGTACCCAACATGAAGTCTGTAGGACAACACATAACAACAAAACTTTATGTAATGATGCACAAAATGTTCACCCCATCATCTCATTTGGTGGACCACAGGACGTAATCTCCTAATGGCAAGTGTGAACAGGAGAAAGTAATACTTCTTTCACTGTTCACACGGGCACCTGACCTGTGTTTTAAGACAATATGAACCTATCCTTTATTGTAGAGGTAATGTACTGTGACATGCGCGCCTATTTGTGACAAAACTTCATGTTCATAACTCTGCCAAATATGTCCTGAATTAATGCAGCGATTTAAATTGCAGGAAAATGCTGAGTCAGACAAATGGGATATTGTATTGGTGCTATGTTATCCAATAACTATGATTCCCAAACAATGGATGCAAATGACAATGTATATAGGGCTATTATTCTTCATGAACTTTTTTTCTTCTGCATTAAAAAGGAAAAACGATAAACACGCTAGTGTGTATCCACCTCTATCGACAACTGTTCCTCTCTGTGGCTCCTATGGAAAATCCAATTTTACACACCACAGCCTTTGTAGATTACTTTCTGTTTCCTCCACCCAATTTTTATGAAGACATTGTAATTTTAATAACCAGTAAATACAGCTCTATGTCACATAGTATGCATAGACATACATAAAGATCCATCAAACAGATGCTGAGAGATGAAAGAGCAGATCTTAAATCAGAGCTGTTGTGGTGGGCTGCATCCATGCCATAGTCACAACCCTCCACCACCAACATCATAAGACTCCCTGGAGTGCTTGCTGATACAGATGTGCCTCATCATTGCTTGCATGTGACATTCAGAAACATATTATTCATCATATATGTCATGTAAACCCAGCAGCAACATGCTCTAGACAGATTTACTGCAATTTTTCCTACTTGTTGGGTAACGCTGGAGACGATACGTTCATACTGACTAGCTTTATTTTACAAGGTGTAACACTGGCACCAAATAAAAAACAGTAAAACACTTTTAGTGCAGTATGTATGTATGCAATAAAAATTCCATACAGCACAGTTCTGTAGTTCCCTGCTAATAATGCTATACCATTTTTATTGGCAGTTATTGAGACTTGTCAAGCAAATACTGCAGCGAAATCCTCTGCGGCTCACATTCTGGCTAAACAATGCCCGTGTGGAACATACTGGACAATTGGATGGAAGTTGTTTGCTTCATAATCTTTTAATTCTGCACACAACACAACAAAAATGAGCAGAGGATTTAAGTTTCTAACTTGTCATAATGCAGGATAGCAAGATAATCCACTCCATTTTAAGATGTTATTAACCACAAATTAACACAAAGAAAGTGCCTCCAAAATGATCTGACTATCTATCCATCCCTCCACCCCTTAGCCAACCTCTTCTCCTCCCTTCCCTTGTTTCACCCTAACACTGGGTGTGTGCCGAGTGATGAACCATCCTCCATTAGCCTGGCTCACCTTCCCGAGCAGCCCGGCACTGTGAACAGTGATTAAGCATACTTTCCACTGTGTAACATACTAATTCAGAAAAGGGCCCAAAGCATAACAGCTCCCTTCAGTGATCATATTTTTCTCAGTAATTAGTGTGGCATTTTTGTCTCCTGTGAGAGCAATCCATCTTAGCTATTATGAAGGGGTTCTTTGTCTAAATGTGCACAGCTGTTTCCTGTGCATATTGTTGGGATCACCAAATTTAAGGTCTACCGAATATTGCAAAAGTCAATATATTATTAACACAGGATCAAAGATTTTAATGTAAAAGTGCAAACTTATCATTCTCATGCTCTTTGGTGTCTTCTAGCTCAATGTTTTGGTTTTGTGACCCACGAATCGCAGTGTTCTGAAATATTTAACACAATACAGAACACAGTGCGTTACCTGCCCTTCCCCAACCAGGAAAATGCCAGAAATTAACTAGTAAACCCAGAAGACAATTTAACAACTAATCAGATAGCGCTAATCGTGTGAGTTATCTGCAGCACGTGTGAGCCGATAGCTGTGCGCTAAACCCTACATTTGTCATGTGAGTTTGAAAGGTGAGGATACACAGTGTGTTCACAGTTTGCTTGTGCAATCATCACTGCCTGTCTTACACACATCTTCTAACACTCTGACTGTGTTCTTACACTCTTATTGCAAATATGCTTTTATGAGTCACACTGCAAAATGAGCTTTCTATAGACTGAAAAGTAGAAGCATCAACAATCCCAGAGCACTGACTCACTGCCAGAATGAAGAAGCTTTGTAGCTTATTGAAAGTAAACTTTCAGAGCCAAACATCTAAATATTTGAGTGTAATTAGTGTACGTTATACAGCCCAGCCTCTCTGTCCTCTATGTAGAGTAGTACTGTATCAATACAGTATTATCATTAAGAAGTACTGCATAGTTTGTTCACCTGCTTTGTGGTGGTTTAGCTTCTAAAAAAAACCTTTTCATTGTCATTCGGCTCATTTGTTCTGTGATCAGGCCTGTTCAGCTGCTCAGATCCATCTGCTTCTTAAAAAGCAATCAAAAAATCAACACATTTCCTCAGTCCCCAGGTGGTTGGACCCCGCTACACACATTGCCGCTACATATCAAGCAACTAAAAATAGTTCTGAGCTAAGGTATTATGCACGCCAAGCTGACATTCAGTCCAAGTATTTTAGCTTTTCGCTTTTTCCTCAGTCAGTCGAGAATAATTGTGCAGGAACTTATTTTTTTTAATTTTCAAATGAAATAAATATGTTTCGCTTTATAATAATTCACAACAACTGAACACTTGAATTATGACATTACTCATTACCATGTCATATTATTGTGAGTGGAGTTGTTCAGTAGACTTTTATAACTGTTATAACAAGAGACGAATACACATTAGCCCAGAGAAGCTCAACAAGTACTCCTCCTTCATACAAATCCCAGCAGGGATTATTGACACCATGCTGAGCAGCATTCAGAGGATTTCAGGAACTAATCTAAACTTCTTCTTCCTCTGAACTTCTCCTCCTCTTCCTCAGTGTAGACTGTCAGCAGAGGTGGAATAGATTCTTTCTCAGCCGTCTTCTTCTTAGAGATGCAGCAATGCTTTGACTGTAGATCACCCTCCTCCTCTCTCCCTGCAGTGCATGTGACAAAATTATAGTTCAATGCATAAGAATTAGAGTGCGTACCCAAATGTTCCTCTAGCTGCCCCACCTTGTTTGTCCGAGGCTTGGTTTTTGTCATGAACTCACTCTCAGTCTGAACAATGAAGTTAAGAGAGTGAAGGTGGTTAACCTAAGCGTGCTAGAAAGCTGAAGTAATCATTTGGTTGTTTATGTCTGATTTTTACCTCAGCCTCTGGTACAATACCGCCTCGTTCTGGTCCGGAGGATTTGCATGTAGCACAAAGACAGATTTATATTTACACTTTATAGTCTAATTATCTCAATACCAAACACTGGAAATAACACGATTCTGTACAGTAAGTAGAGCTTGAGTCTAAAGATGAGTGACTTCCTTTCACACATTGAATATAGGATCTATATTGAACATAACTGCAAAATGATTATTATTATTATTATAATCTGAATACGTTGTGGTTGTATACTGCCTCATTTCTTTTTTTGTTGTTTAGTTTCCTTCTGTGTTTTTGTGAAATTCCATTCCAATAGAATAGCTATTAACTGAATAACACTAATTCCCTTTCTGACCTTTAATGATAATGACTGAGATATCGCCATTGATGATGGTTTATCTGGAACGTGTCATGAATTAATGACGCTAAGAGCACTATAAATAGCCCGAGCTGTACTTTGTGGCGGGAGATCTGGTGTCATTTTGGTAAAGTCTTGCTTCTTCCGCATTTGTTTTCTTTGCCATGTGTAAAGACTGATGGAGCAGACAGACAGAAGCTAAATTAGAGGCAGGTCTATGTCCATCTGCACCTGCAGTGAAAAGGAAATCAGCCTTTTCTCTGAGATCTATAAAACACAGTGTTTGGCCCCTGCTGTTTGCACTAAAAGTGTAAAAACTTTTGAGGATCATTCTGCTAAATGCGTTATCGTCGGATGACAAAGCTGTGCAAAACTGACATTTGTGTATATGAAAATATTGGCAGTTGTTAGACTAACTGTATAAAACACGAACCTAACCCAGTAAACCAGTAACACATTGTGTATTGGAACAACACAAACGTGAGCGAGTGAGTAAAACAATCCAGCTGTGAGATAATGAGACAGATCGCTGACTAGATATGGAAGAAGAGATGAATAGAAAACAAAATTACCTGAAATATTTATAACCTCTGTCTCTTTCATCACTGCTTTTCTCATAAGCCATTAAAGGGTCCTTGTGGGACCTCTTAATTGAGTTCCTTTTCGGAACAGAATATGAAAGGCTCCTTTTTATTCTTTCTCCCCCCACCACACGCACACACCTTCTTTTCATCTGGAAAATGGGCTGATTAAAATACAAAGAATGGAAGTTCTTGTGGGAAAGTTCATTGCATTCACTGGTGCAACTTGAGTGATTGATTACGTATCCTGTAAGACATTAAGTGGACACACTTTTTCAGGTTGGACGAACTGACTGCTGCAGTTTCACACATGTCTCCGTGTCTTAAGCAGACGTGTACCAGTCAGGACTCTCTGTGAAGTTGTCTTCTTTTTCTGAGCATCTCGTCAGTAGCTTACACAGATTATACGGATCAGGCCCACGTGAACTACACTGCTTTCTAAAAATGGAAATAAGACATGAATGCATGCATCAGCCCTTAAGGTGAGCTCATTCTTTGAACTTTTACTGTAGTTACAACAACTTTAACACAGTGAGGTGCCTTCTCTTGTAAAGCCTAACTTCCCAGATCAGTTATGTAGTTTGACATTTAGTTAGTTTAGTTAGTTGATTCAGTTAGACGCTAGTTCTAAATCAGGACATGTAGTTAAATAAGCCACATGTTGTGAAAATACACGTGCCATTAAGATCTGAAATCGTCTGCTGCCATGTATTATTATTTTACTAAGCATCTTTAGCACAAACATTTCAAGAACATAATTTTGTTTTAGTTTCAGTTCTTTTTCAGGTTGTAGCTGCAGGTTGTGAACAATCATTCGGCAGCCACCCAAAACTTTTGTTGTTTTCTGACTATGAGGTATCATGTTTTCACAAGTTATTCAGCAAACATAAAACCACACAAAATATTAAAAGACTCTTATAGAAGCCATTTCAGTTCTCATTTTAGTTTGGATAACTACTGTGTGCTAGTGTTTTACAGTACCTCGCAGAAGCCTACTTAATTCACTTCTGAGCTTGCGTTAGGGGTCAGATGAAGTATGTACTACATGGGGTACTGTAGATTGATTACCTTTCTCCAGCCTGAGTGTCTTTAGGTTTTGCTGATTTGAAGAATCTCCAGCTGAACCTGCTGCAGTGTGCTGCGGGAGTCTCTGTTCTGTGATCCCTCAGGTTGTATTTAGTGTGCTGCCATGCAGGTGAAGAGTGCGTCCGGGGTGAAAAGGGGTCTGTAATGATGGGCTGGTCTTGGTTGCTGCAGCAGCTGGTTTACTGAGACACAAGCTAATGATCCTTCATGCAGTTTTTATGACTCTCTGAAGGTTGTTCTTAGTCCTTACTTTTAGTTAAATAAAGGATCTGAATACTTCCTTACTTACTGATCAACACACAGGCCTGCAGTGCTGCAGCTGTTGTGTCTGAACACACTCATTCACTACTACCTGAATAATGTACATGCAGGAGTTCACTGAATAGTGAGCAGTGAAGTGAGATGGTGGAAACGAACTAATCAGCATCATATTGCATCACCACTAACAGCTGTTTCAGCAACAAGATGATATGTTTTTCATTTGTAAAATGAGAAACGTGTGTTAAGAACGTGTTTCATACAAAACCACTAAAGTGCGGGGCAGTAAATGTAGTGAACTATACATGAATAGGGGTTTGTTTCAGACACAGCCTATGTTCTTTAGGGTGTTGCTAATCAGTGTCATCATTGCAGCAGCCTTTTGGTGTCACATCATAAATTCTAGTATGCTGCCTGCGAAGAGAAATTGCCTTAAGGAGTGATCACATTATTGTGGAGTAATGGCACTTATATGCTCATTGTCTTTGCCGCATGTACAGATGTTTGTGGTGTGTGGAACAGATCTGCTTAGCATTGTTGATAAGGTGACACTGCTTAGTGCAGCGTCCCTTTGATTTTTTAGGGGTTAAATATCAGAATCAGAAATTTTATATTAATCTCTGAGGAAATTATGAAACTGCACCATCCACCAAAAATGAGTTTTTTTACTTCATCCGTTGTGTGCATGTACAAATGCACATTCATCTTTTTGATTTCTGTGTGCGAGTCCTGTGCTTGTGAACATGGTCCTGCAGACTCTTGCCGTTTTATAGTCACCAGTGGAGAGGTGATCTATGCTAAATAGGAAGAAACTAGAACGTGCTTTCAACTGTGAGGACACTGGGATTCACCGACATAAGAGTGGAGGTATGAGCGAAATCAGTGGTTTTAATGTCATGAAGAATTTTCTTAGGACTTAAGAAGAAAATATAGAAAAGGCAGAGGAAGACATAGAAATCATGCTACAGGGCATGTAACTTTCAATAAATAAATTCTGTTAGCACTCCTTCTGCACATTTTCAAGCCTAATCATGAAGTTCAACAAATTTAATTTAGCACTTTCTAATAGATACTGAGATGATGAGGTGGTTTTTTTCCATATTCTTTCATTGAATCTAGGAATTTAAATCACATATGGTATTACTTTCCACTGAGTCACTAGGCTAGAAAATCATGATTTGAGGATGAGGATTTTTATTTCCTCACTTCCACATGATTCATTACCTGTGACAGATGAAGGAGCAGCAAATGCACTTGCCTCTTCTTTCTTTTAACTGGAAATGAAGAGCTGCAGCATTGGAAGCAATAGTTTGACTGATTAATCACTTCTCACTCGCCATCTACAAATGCCGAGCAGATGGTCTGGCAGAGCTAAAATTAAACTGCTAACAAATATGCAGCTAGCGTTGTGGATGTGACCTCGGTGTCAGTCGCTGTGTTGTTGTCGGACTCCTCTATTGTTCTGTTGCCTCTTGGTGAGCAGAGATGGCCACTGCATTGTAGTGAAGTGCAAAAGCATTGTGTGACGAGGGCGCACCTGCATGTGTGTGTAGGAGAGAGGGGAAGAGAGTAGGCTGCGGTTTTCCTGAGGTGAGAGATCAGGTATTATTTCATCCCTACTTTGATGAGATTTTAAAAAACAATGTCTGGGGATGTGATTTATTGCATTACATGGATAAGAGGGAAAAAAATAATTTATATTCCTAGAGGACAGCAAAGACATTTCTCTGTGTAAGCAGCAAATGGGAATAGTAAAAGTGCTGTTGTGACAGGATTTTAATGTGTTTATATGTAAACCATAAAAAGGCACTGACTGATGCTATGTTGTCTGGAACATCAGCAAATGCATCCATCCATCCGAGGAGATGTGTCTGAGGACAGTCCCACAGTGGATTTCCTGTGCAGGAGAGTATATTGAGATGAGGCCCAACTCTCCGTAGATCTCATTAGACTGGTCATAACATTGCAACAATAGTGGAAGGCATATTCATCTGGTTATTGTTTTTCTCCCCTTGCACCTTCCCAAAGCTTTAACATCAGCTTTTTTTGCACTATCACTGGTTGTCGGTTAAGGCTACAGACGACACACGGACGACTGTGGTCTCCTGACATGTTTGCTCATTAGACTGTTTTACTGACGCTTATTATAGGGAATTGTTTGTTTTGCGAGATACATGCCGGACGGATGGATTTGTTTTACCATGTGAATACTGATAGAAAAGCGAGAGGACTGTTTAATAGCTGTACACCTGTTTGGAGCTTGAGATTTACCTTTAGAGATTTTTAAGCTAATGAGGGGGAGTCATGCATGAGCTTGAACTGTAATTTTCAGCGTGAGGGAGGAGGAGCTGTATCCCTGTAAATCGAATGACAGAAATCAGGCCTCAGCTTTTCTGAAAACAAACAAAATAGTAACCACATTGAGTTGAAGCTGTTTATTGCAGGAGTGTGCAAATTCCAAGAAAAAAAAGTGAATAAAAAACATATTTTTCCTTCTGTTTGCCGGCACTGATGCCACTCCGCACCGTATTCTCCATATTAATGAAGCTTCTATCTAACTAAAACAGATTATCGCAGCCCTGCATTTATTACAAACACCAGTGTTAAGGCTGCATAATGGCAGAGTAATTATGAGCTGTGAATTGAAATATAGATTCACATCATCACTATGTGAAATCGTCAACAACAATGTGCTGTCTGTGGGGAATAGATATGGATTTCTTTGGCTGTGCATCTTTTTATGTCTCAATTACAATTTCCTTTACTATTACTTCTTGTGGAAATGAACAAAACCGGGAAGCAAAAAGCATTTTTTAGATCCTTTCCTTCCCCTTTAGCCTGACTTACGTAGGTGTCCTGGTTTGATGTAAACACCAGACACTGATCATCGACTGATAGTGTCATAGTTCAACGGTGGGGGGAGAAGAAGAAAAGGAGAGAAATGTGATATCAATATCTATACTAGCAGCTTTCTTAGGCTGTCATCAATGGTTAGAAGTATAGGAAATGAGCATATTAGCCAATGCTAGCATGCGCGTTCAAAGTGACTCCCTGTTTCTATCAGTCAGCTCCCTTGTCAGTTTGGGAATGATGAGGAATTGAGGAATGAAAGGTTGTGTTGTGGGCATTTGCGATTGAAATTAATACATATACTAAACATTGTGGCTAATAATGTAAAGTTAATAAAGATACAGTATAAACCTGGTTTCAAGCTGTAGCTTTCATTTCAGTTTTCTTTTTTAATGCAGTCTGCATTTCATTCATTTATTGTGCAGCACTCATCTGTGAATTAAATGCTTTAAATGTATATGCTTCTCATATCTGCACAAAGACATGTAAAATTAAAAATGCACACGAATCCAATGTCCACAGCTAAATCACTGTAAATTGCATAACTGCATGTCCAAACATCAGCTGTAAGGATACGCAGAACATGCAAATTAATGAACAAGCAGTAGACATACAGAGAAATGTGCTGAATTTTGCTTGCACAGGTTTGGTGGCATTTGTGTGAGGAGGTAGCAACCTCTCACAACAAGAGGCATGCATGACAACCTACAGCTCTTTGGCTTAGCTGATTCTCTCAGAGTGCCCTAAGACATTCATTCACTTTTAGCATTAGAAAACAACCCATTGACTCTGGAACCCATGACTCTTGGCCTCCATAGACTCCACCTCTGCCCCTGTCAGGGGGCTGCACGACCTGCAGAGCACCTCAGACCTCGAAGAGCTATCTTAGCGTAGAGCGTAACCAGGCTCTAAGCAGCAACTAACAGATGTGTGCTAGCCTTGAGCTGCTTGAGCTACAGTCTCATGCAATCACAACACCTTGTATCTCGGCATGGAGCATTCATTTGGTGGCACAGTGGTCTAGAGGCCAGTTGGCCTTTGATTCCTCTCCTGCCTTGCAAAAACAGTCTGAAAAGGTCACAAGAGAAATAGCTTTTTCTATGGTGTCTGTTGTTTTTCCTTTGGTAGGTGTGAGGTTTGGATAATGTGAACAATTCTCTATCATAGCTTAACTCAAATTGAAAGCCACTCAAAGAACAACTTTATCCTGAAGTGTTGATGGCTGAGTCACAAAAATATCTTTATACGAAACAGATACCAGACAGGCCAAGACAGTGCAGATGTTTGCAGATTGTTCACACATGCTGTCCACATCAACATGTTGTAATGTGAATTACAATTTAAATTAATTAGGCTTTTGAGAATAAGGTGAATTTGATGTTTGGACATAAAATGTGGGCAAACATCCTCTCAGGCGGTTGAAGGTGTGGCAGTTTCCACACAAGACTGTGACAGTCTAGTTATTGCAGATAGTGTAGACACTGCAACAGCCATTGTTGTTTGTCTAGAAAAGGACTTCTGTGGGGACACCAAGGAATTTTGCGTTCCCCATTCTCTCCATTGTGGCATCGTTGTTGGTGAGTGGAAGGTAGTTAGGCTGGGTCTTTCTGAAGTTAACAATCAGCCTATTTGTCTTGTCAACTTGAGGAGAGAGATTTTTGTTCCTGCACCAAAATGCTAGCCTTCGCTCTTCCTCTCTGACGAGTCCCACAAATATGGTGTCATCAGCAAACTTGATGACGACGGTGATACTGCTGGAGCTGGAAGTGCAGTCATGCACCTCTTGAGGACATGTCTGATGGTAGTGGCCTTGAAGCACTGTGGGGCAGCTTGGGCGGGGGCGTTGACAAAGATGAAACTAAAAATGTACACTAGTAAGTCATTCAGCTGCTCTGTGCGGGCTTTCAGCACATGACTTTGTTTGGTCCAGCAGCCTTGGAACAAGTCATCAATCAACCTGACGTGCATGTCTCTGGATGGTGGAAGGAAGTCAGAGTACCTGGAGAAACCCCACAGAGAGATGGGGAGAACAAACAAAAACATAAAAGCACATTTTTATGCTGATGATACCATCTCTTATGCTTTCATTACAGGCTACATGTAGTACATCTTTAGTAGTTTAAATTAGATATATTTTCAGTTGACATAATTGATTATTAATGGTATTGTCAAGACATGAACATGTATCACATGTGGAAAATCACGGGCATTTCATTTGTTAAAATTACAAATTACAAATCCTATTTTATGAAGACTTGATTATATCGGAATTGTTCTCTTATTATTTGAAATATAAATATGTCGGAATGTATTACAGACCATCTGACAGTTTGAACAATCTTCCTATCTGGAGTAGGAAGACAGATTGCCTACACAATAAAACTGTTTGATTTTGCAAACAAAAAATGAACATAGCAAGTAACTGAATTTAAATGCCTTCCATGCACCAGCTGACCTAACAGTGCTTAAATCTCAAATGGCATTTTCTACATTCAAGTCATTGTTTGGCAAAGCTTAAGGCTCACTTGGTTACCATCCTGTGAATAACATGGGAGCTTTATGAGGATTATGCCAAAGCTTCATGGCTTAAATTGGTTTTTAGGGGCGGGAATCCAGACACAAAGTGTAGACCACTGTCCTTTCCATGAGCCTCTGTGAATGTCACATGCTGGCGTGCCTGGCACTTAGTGTGTGAGCGAGGCAGCAACTGAGCAAATGAGAACTGGCCATGAACGCAAATACCATCAGAGGAATGGCGACAGATATGGCAAAAGGGCAAAATCTGACACGCGTTAGTTTCCACTGGGAAACAGCCAAGTTTATATAGAACCACACACATTGACACATTGCTCAGTGTGTGTTACTAAATGTAACCTACCTATTTTACACTTGACACTGTTGCTCTCCGCTGCAGGAATTCATAGCTTGAAGTCATTTCACACCACTGACACGTATTCCAACTGCTTTGTTTTTATTATCAGTCAGCGTGTTCTGCCTGTCAGTCATCCCAAGTGCTCTAAAAGCCCGGTTCTCCTCCTTGTCTCTCCTCTGCCCCCCCACCGCACATGTGCTTTGAAGGGGTCACTTCAGTTAGAGAGAAAACAGACCCAGCAGTGGATTTTCAATTGAATTGTCAGAAGCTGGCTGTTTTAATAAATTCTGCCCAGTAAAAGGGCAGGGAACCTTTTGTGAAGTGGCTTCACCCATAACGCTCAGCTTGGGTGCTCTCCAGTGTACCTTGTCTGCCAGAACCAGCTTCCCTGAGATACAAAAAAACCTGGCATGTCTTCACTGGATAAGAAAAACTTGTGAGCAGATTCTCACTCAGTATGTATAGAAACACAATACAATACTTGTCTTAATCTGAATGAAATGTAAGCACCACTCTTTTAAGCAATGGAGATCAAACATTTTCTCAACATCTCTCCCTTATTTGTGTACCAAACAGATTTTTTCATATTTCCTACTGCAATGCTTCGCCATTTATGCCATTATCAAAACAAATATTGTATGAATGAATAATAAAGACTTGGGATGTTGGGAGAATTTTACCATTTAGTAGCAGTATGACAGAACATAACCATATTATTATCACATAAAGTAACAAACCTTTACTGTTATTATTTACTTAGAGTCGTGTGTTTGGCCCTCTGATCCTTAAGATCACTGCAGAGGAGTTTCTTTGTGGGTTTGTCATTGTGAGTGACAAATTTTACAATACACGTAGAAATGATGGCGAATATCCAAACGGTTAATGGTGCAGCTTCAAAACATTCATGCTAAATGGGAATTGCAAAAGCAGCAACCAAGTGGCAGCTATGGGGTTACAAAGAACGCTCAAATATACTATATAGTGGCACATCAGCAAACTGACTGTCATGTTCAGAGCAATATATCGTAGGCCGGCAAAAGCTCATAACATATATACATCGAGTACGGCCTGCAGCGCTGTGTCTATGAAATTCCACTAGGTTCTGCTTTATTGTTTATGAATGTCACTTTTATTCATGACTATAAATGTGCTGTTTTTTCTTCCTAATGTGATCCAGTCTTAGTATCTAGGTTATAGTGATAATGTGCATACAGTGGATTCTCACTATTTATACTACTCAACAGCGTGAAGTGTGGCCTGCTTTTTTTCCCATTATGTAGCCAGCTACCTCAAACACAGTGCTATGACAGTCCCAGCAGTATTGTGATGACCAGCACTTAGCATGGTGCTCCCCTGCCAAGAGCAGCAAAACAGTAAGACTGAGAAGAAGCAGACGACTGGCAAAGAGTGACATGAGGAGACGTGCATCAAAAAACTATGCTAGCCGATTTCAGGCCACTTGCTTGTGTGGCTTCTGGATTGGAGTCTGCATTGCTTTGTTGCCTTAGCTCTTATTTTGTCTGGTCCTGCTGCAAAATGTCCCGTCTCATCGTAAAACATAGCTAAGCCAATTATGACACAAGGGCCTGATGTGGTTGTGTTTGAACTCCCTCTGTCAGAAGTGCATCACATGTTCTGTTTAGAGAAATGGTTCAACAGACGGCAAGGTCTCTGTGATCATACACCTTTTAAATTGTTTCAAAAAGTGTTGGGGAGTCATGTTTATTTATTGGTTGCCCACGATCACAAGCAAATCTATTGCTCCCTGCAAATCAGATTTTTACCCAGACTTCCATTTTGCCAGCGTCTGTGAAAGGCATGAATCTTGTTGAGATAGTGAGACGTTTGGGAACCCCGAGGAAACCATTCGATTGGCTGTGACATTGAAAAAGCATACCTCCAGAAACGACACCTCTGGCTAGTTATCTGCTCGAGTTGAAAAACGTTTCTGGCTTTGTTGAGAGTCAGTGGTGAACTTTTATTTGTTTAAACAACCTGAATTCTGAGATGAAAGTCCGACTATGTCTGATTAGCCTGCAGCTGCGTTGCATCATCAACATTAGACTTAATAAAATCTTGACATGTATAGTGTTATTTACTGTAAAGGCATTACTGATGTTTACAGACCCAAATCAGTAAGTCAGTAAAACCCAAACTTATGCACAGCGCATTTACAGCCAACAATAAAACCCCCACTTCAATTAGAATCCGTCTCTTGGCCTTGAGAAATCATGATGCAATGAGGGGCCCATTCATGCAGCTGGAGCAGCCTCCGGCCTGTTGAATCCTCCTAAATAATTTGACATGGACAGCAAGGAGTAAGATTACTTTATATCGGCATGTATTTCTCTTATCTTTATGGTGCAGTCTGGAGATAAGAGCAGATCATCCATGCTGGCACTGTGTACTCACGCTGCAAGAGATGCATACAATTATGCAAATGGTTTTGGAAGTCATAAAGCCTTGTTGAGAAACCCACCTCCCCCTTTTCCCTCTGCACTTCCCGCTCCTTCCACTCCTTGGCTGAGAGAAAACCCACGGTTTTGGAAGACAGTGAAGGTGGGCTCGTGAAGCATGCCTGCATCTGTAATGAGAGGAAAGAAACACCAGGAATGGAAAAGGCAAGCTGGGAAAATATTTCAAAAGGACGAACCGGATGAAATTGAAGCTTTCTGACATACCTGTATTGCTTCCATCATCCTGTGTGTGTGTGTGGCTATGTATTCATCAACATATAGCGTGGTTGGTCAATCCTCTCAGCTGACTGATCACAGATTGCCCCCGCCGTGGTCAAGTATAAACACAGTTAAGGGCCGTGTAGCGTGTAGGTGCTGTAATTATATGGTGCAAGTGGTGTGTGAACAAGTACCCTTAACTGTAACGCTCTTTCCATTTTTTCTGTTTTCAGGAAACCCAACGCATCCAACTGTGTAGAAATGCTTCAGCTGATCACATAACAATGCAGAAATATCACAGCCCAAAAACAAAACACAAGTCACAAGTCTTTGCTTTAGATTAAAACAAAGATGCAGACTCCTCATGTATCTTCCAGACGTTAATGCATCATATTGACACCAATACGATCATCAAGTTCACAGATGAAACAGCATGTGTGAATATTAATCTGTGACTCTGAGCAAAGGTCTCTATACTTTGAGCAGATAAATGTACATGAATAATTCAGATTAAGTGTGTGCAGGTTACATCACAGACACTGTCAATGTTAATCAGATAATGCTGATAAGATAATTTGTATGGATCCCACAACACAAGGGCAAAGAGGATAATCATACTTTCAGATGAGCTAGGACAATACATAATATAATGAGCATGATGTGGAAAGCCTTCAATACAGTGCTGTTCTTTCCCCGGCATCAAGACATCTAGGACGGATAAGATAATTATCAGACTGCTTGGCGTGTTCTACATTAGCTGTGCAGAGTGATTATAGGAACCAACTGAAGTTCAAGGCTGATTTCTGAACTATTATCGCAGACTAATAGTAATAAGGAATCTTTGGATGATGGGGGCGAGTTATGAGGGGATGAAAGTAAGACATCCCAGGACAACATTTGACTTAGGAAGTCACTGTGATAACATCTGGCATGTAGATTGGCCAGACTAAGGTCTCAGGCTGATAATACAGTTTAGAATCCAACAAGGATGACACATTGGAGTGAAGCGCGATGGTGTTTTTCACTCTAATTTTATGTTCTAGTGCATAGAGAAAGGTGCCTCCATTCAATTATAAATATCGTCATAAAAAAAGAGAAAAATGTCAAAATACTTAACAGGATGAAAATTTGTGCTTCAACGAGATACAAAGCAAGGTGTTTTGTTTCCAAAATCTTTCCCACTTTTAGCAGCAGTCTAAATGAATTCTGTGGTCGCCCTGAAGACACACTGTGACACACATGTGACAACACATGCAAATAGATAAAACATAATCAAGGAAGAACACATTATTCACTAATTTTAAAACACATAATAACAGCACTGCAAACACCAGCAACACAACCAAATACAGATATATACAGAAACAACGAGAGATGGCGGGTAAGAAATACAGAACCACTGTCCAAGCTAGAAAATTAAGTTAACAGGCATCACTAATAACAAATAACTGATTCAAAACTAGAAAACAAAACAAAACAGGCTAGTAAATACCTGCTCTAACTGTATCAGAACACAAGAGTTGGTGGTTCATGTCCCACTCTCTCCCTAGTGCTGGTCCCAAGCCCTCATAAATGGTGGGAGTTGCGTCATGAAGGGCACCCTGCATAAAATTCTTGCTAAATCAAAATCACAGAGTGATCTGCTGAGGCGGCCCCAAAAGGGAGCAGCTGAAAGTAACTTACTATACTACACTATTGCTATAGGGTTGTTATTTTACTTAGCATAGCTGTACATCTTTCCTCATTTCATGATGCAAAGGGACACCTTTAACATCGTTATGAGACATCAAAGGATTTTGAAAAGCATCAGTATTTGGTGACTTGGCATTGAGAATGGGCTGATGTTGTTCTACCACCCACCCATCCTTGACACCTTTGGACACCTATAGGCTGCGCTGCTAGATTGAACCTTTGGGTCAAGTAGTAGATACAGACTATTCCTATTGATGTATAGTTATGATTATGAAAACCATCCATGACAGGACTTGGTGGAGTGATTACATTCAAACTAGTGTTGATTTTATCAAGGAAAATTATTGCCAAATACAGTCATCGACAAACATTCTCACATGACAGAAACGAGATGAGATACAACATAAATGCTGATCGTATGACGGCAACTTTAATAAAATATGTAATGTAATATTGTTGACGAATAAAAACGGGACCTAATGTGTTTTACAAAATACTAAAATGTCAAAATCAAGACATTATTTTCTGTGCTAGTGTGGGGTTCTTGTTTTCTTTTGAGAAGCACAGCGGTAAGACCCGAACCGGACCCACTGAGCCCAGGCCCACCCAGCTTTGGTTTGTTTCCATTTTAGAGGAAACTGCAGTGTCTTCTGTTTTGCAATTAGGTGGTGCTGATTTTTTTGTTCTTTTCTTGTTCTTTAAAACTGACACTGTGACTGTTTTCTGGGAGGACTGACCATAACCGGGCTTCAACTCTTCGTTTCGTTGTCAGACCAGCCCTTTTACAGAGTTCTAACATGTTTGGTTAGCAAAATAAATTGTATAGTAAAAGTATATAATAAAGTAAATAGTAGTTTTGGTTTCAAACCGTCTTTCAAACCTATCCACTACATGTATCTCGATTTGATACTGAATGCCTTTTTGGCACGACACCGGTCATTGGAACTTCCTGGTCACACGAGATCATCTCAAAAAAAAAAAGTCTCAAAAACTAAAATGACACCTTGATGCGAAGACTAGAATAAAACTAAAATTAAGCCAGACGGCCAAAAACAACACAAGTTTTCTTCATTTGATTGATTTCGCCTGTTTGCAGATGTTGCCTTAAGCTACAGCACAATGAGCTACGACCACAGAATTCAAGTAAATTGGGGTCAAATCATACCTGTTGCTAAGCACTGAAACAATTAGTTTAAACATCTTTGAATATATAACAGCAAAAAAAAGCATGTCTGCACAGCAATAATGATCAAAGGAGACGTGACTTGTTTCAAGGACATAATCTCTTTGGTCTATTTGTTTGTCTCTGTTGCTGCTCCTGCCAGTAATCTCTGGAGAGTGGCTGTGTTTTTGGATTGATGCGGACCGTGTAGAGAGCCTAAAGTGCGCTGCAGGCAAGTGTCACTTCCCATTGGATGTTCCTGGTAACTACTATACATGTTTCAAAACAAACTGTCACATGCCGGGTCTGAGATGTTTTCATATCTCAGACCCTCTTTAAACTCAGTGACTTTGACAAACTAAAAACAGCTTATGGCTTACAAGCAGGGTGATTGGGGCATGGTATCAGGTTACAAAGACGCATCTTTGAGTGAAGAGATGAAAGTGACCTCTACCACCTTACACTATACTGAATATGGAAGTGGAGGAATAATGTCTCTCTAGACTAGCTAGGTGTGTGAAACGAGAAGTTGGAAGTGTTTTGAAGATAATGTATACCCAACTGTGAAACACTTCTAATAAGGATCCTACACAATTATTGCTTACAAGATGACACAAACAACACCTGGCGGTGTGCATATTGCATAAGCAAAACAAACATAACAAATAAGAATAAAATTGCATGAAGAATGTATAAGCAGAAAAAAAACATTGCACCTTATTTTTTATGCTCTGCCAGAAAGAATAAAAAGTTCCCACTGCAACTTCTGAGACATGTTTTTCTCCTCTCTGTCTGTGTAATTGCACTTCACTCTCAGATGCCTCTCAACATATTTGATACATTGACAAATTCCCCCTTTCAGTGTTCTCATCATGGCTTTTCCCTGGAAATGTACAAGAGAGAGGAGGAGGCAGGCGTAGAAGACAAGCAGAGAGCAAGCCCTTCTTCCCAGATGGGTTGTACCACATCGATTGACTGGTGAAATATATCTCATATCATATAAAAACCAGCTCTGGGCCATGATATCTCTTTAGGGAGAGAACTCGGGGTCTCCCAAAGGTTTCTGGAAAACAATTGCAAGCTTTTGCTGCAACCGAGAAAGCGAAAACAATCACAGTAGACCTGCTGCATGTGCTATGTTCAGCATAGGCTACAAAAGCCCCGGGAAGTGGTTGAGTTCTTTGATTTGTTGGAAATTAAGAGCGACTTCAAACATATCTTCTTTTTTATACCAATTATCATTTGTAAGAAACAAAATAACATTCTCTGGTCCCTTCCCGAACCCCCAGAATGCATCGGTTTGTCAGTGGTGTCGCGCTGGTATTGGGCAGAAACATCATCATCAACAGACTGACTTCATCTGAATTAATTCAATTTTTACACACATGTTCAGCTTTACACACTGGTGACATGGTTCACATTATCACCTCACAGCAAAAAGTCTGTCAAATCTAAAATGGAAACACAGTGACGACGTGTTGTATAAAAATAAAGAGCAAGTGACAAATACATTAATACTAAACATATCAGTGAAAAAATTCCAAAAAACCTAATTTTATGTCTAAAAAATCTGATCAAGTGTGTGTTTACAAGAATTCAAGTGAATTACAAGTGGATTCTTCTTCTTCTTCTTCTTCTTCTTCATGGTTTAGTATTTGGTTAAACTTAAGCAAAAATCACCGTCTTTCTTAATAGCAAAAACATTTTAAATTGACTTCAGGCACAGTGTGTTTATTAACTTTTAATACTTTATTTTTTAATACCAAAGTGCTTTTGTTGCCTAAACTTAATCACAGTCACAGGAGGTGACATCGTATTGTCATTCTGTTGCCGTTAATAAATGTAGTAGGTGATTTGTTCTAAATTGATCCAGCAGTACATTCCCAACACAAACCTAATCGCTGTTGCACTTGCATGGGAAATTTGGAGGACAATATTGCTATAGCAATGCAATAAAGCTGATATTTCTTTTCAGTCTGGATTTAATTGTGATGTTGATGAGGGCCAAGAAAATGCCTGCTGCAAAAAATCCTAATCCCTGATCTCCCGCAATTAATATTTCCCTAAAAACAGACAAAAATTTGTAAAATAGAAGACAACATATCACAGTGCTCTTGGTGGTAGAGACGCACACACAACACTAGACCGAAGTAGAAGACTTCCACACTAAAAAATGATCTTTTGGCTGCTAGCTGCTTCTGAAACCACACAAATGGCCTTGTGTCGTAAGTAACACTATTTTATTTTCCAATTGAAAGAGAATAAATATGTAATGTCCTCTGGGTCTCAGTACTTTCATGCAGAATCCGATGCAAGGCCACTGACGTTAATGCCGATCAGAATTCGAGGGACAGGTGCTCGTGTCCTAGCTATCAGGGAAACTTGTGGGGATACAAGAAACTCTCGAGAGCCATTAAAGCTTGACATTTTCAAAGGGGTTGATAGGGGACAGAATGATGAATGAGCAAATTATCTCACTTCATCTACACAGCACTGTTGTCACAGTTAACCATCAAAAATCAAAACATATCTGTTTCATTCGTCTACCTATCCGTAGCATCAAGGTCAAAGGGCTATCGTAATTGAATGCTGATGTAGGCCGATATTAATCATCATTTTATTGTCAGGCTCAGCAGTGAAGTGGGCAGAGCTGCCCTGTTTGGCCCAAGATGGAGTATGCAGAGGAGAAAAGACCAATTTCCTCATTGTGAATGGAAAGTTCTCTAAAGCAGTTTGGAGTGATTTGTCATCAATCACAGTACAGTCCCCCTGAGCTGGGATTTGAGGGGAAAATGAGAGAGAAAGAGAGAGCGAGAGAAAGAGAAGGGGTCGGACCACTCTATTACCTGAGCACACTTCACAGTGAATAATGATGTAGGACATAAAAGAATTTCTTTAAAATGTTGCCAGCATGGATGTGCAGGTTCAGCAACGGCATAAAATATGTTTAACATTTAGGACCCCCCTGGGTGAGAACTGGAAAACATCATACAAAAGCTGTGCGTCTGGTTCATAAAGTATTTTAAAATATCTTTTCTTTCTTATATATGGACAAAACCTGAAACAAGGTTTCTGTCTGAAAGTGATTCCACATTACAATCACGTCGTCCGACTCCCTTCACATTCTTTTAGCTCATTTGATAATATCAAAAAAATGTCATATCTATGATGCAACGTCAAGCAAATCTGCTCATTTGTCTATTTCACAAAAATCTCCACAGTACAAGCTTTGACATGTTTGCCATTAATATTTTATAAGTAAGTCCTGAGGATTTTTATCTGAACTTCACACTGGCTTTTTCCAAACCGTCCAAGGTCAGTCACCCGCTTGTATCAAGGACTTTCTCTTGTGAGAATCCAAGCACGCCACTGAAATGAACTGATGTGGTACAAGAATGTGCTAAAAAAGGAGAAAAAGAAAACTGGTATTTTTTCTATGCAGGTTTCAGCATGGAAAAATTGTCCCTGTGACCAGTAGTACATTTTTTATACTGAGCAGGTCAATGCCCTTGCACTGTGCTGCAAGGCTTTCTCGCAACTCTTGTTATGCAAAGCAAAGCAACTGCATATATGTGTTCTGCAGCACGGTGGGTTTGCACCTGCTAAATTTTTTAATGAATAATTGAATAAAGCACTGTATATTTCTGTTAACTCTGAAAGCCAGCAGTTCTTGCTGTTGTCATGACATTAATAATGAAATTATGTAGTTCCATTCCCTTAAAATGAAAATCTCTCTGCTTGTGTTTGCTTTTGTGCTGCATTTTAGCTGGAAAAAAGTATCTTAGTATTTGTATTTACAGAACAATACTATATATTTATGCATTTTTACATATTTCTCTAAGGATTTTTTTAAAAATTTTCTGCAGTTACACTAACTTATCATTACAATCACATCACTGTATGTGAGCATTGCCTGTAATATCAACTCTGCATAATTGCAGCTAGCATAAATTAGCATTTTTTACCTACATATTATGGTAAAATAGCTGCCTACTGCAATATCTTTTCGTCTAACATTGTCTGTTATGATGTATGTATATATATATATATATATATATATATAAATACCATAAGTTGTCAATAAAGATGTTCTATATCAGTCAATATTCAAATGCTAATGGGATTAAAATATTCACCCCCTGACCTTCGTGAATATCTCTACACTAGATTCAGGACTCCCACAATGTGCATTTACTGTAATCCATGGTCTGGAAGACAGCATCAAGTCACAGGAGACTATCTAATATGTTTTATATTAGTCATTCACTGTACAGCTGACCATTGCACGGGTTGTTTGCACTAAAGAGAGCCACTTACACTTAATCTGTAATATGTTATTTAGCTTGAACCTTTATTAATTTAACAAAAGTGCAAATAATTTTTTCAATGACAAAGGTAGGGATGTTCCATAAGTAAAAAAAAAACATTATAGTTTGGTGTCTGTAACACAGAAACATTGGGGCAGACACATGTTTACCACGGTGTTACATCAACTTTCCTTTTAAACATTTTGAAACTAGATACTAGTTGTTATGGTTTTGCAAGTACAGTGGTGTAGTATAGTAGTGAAGTCACTTTATCTGTGGACGCCATGTCTGATTCTTCATTATCTATACACACATCTTTAATATGAGGTCTGTTCTGCAGGCAGGAAGTGCTTGCATAATAACTCACCAACTTTTGCTGATAACAGTCCACATCTGTTTTTTCCTGGGAACAAGTTGAACCGTGGACTGGTCCAACGTGTTTCCATTGACATTCGGTTTATCTGACATGAGCCTGCGCACACAGAACTGAACAAAAATTGATGTATAGTTTTGTGTTTGTCTAATACACTTTGCATTACTGGATGCAGTGTTAGACTGTGTGAAGCGATGGTTTTTTAACGTACTGCCACGGTGCTCGAAGGTGACACATTCAACAGTGCTTTGGCCTTTATACACCATGATACACACAGTCATCACTGAGTACTGTGTTTCCCTCCCAGTACTATGTACTATAAATTGTAATATACCGAAATAGTGATGCAGTCTAAATTTCAGCGGCAAGACAGAAATGTGAACATTAGCCAAAATGGTAAATGCATTAATTTGGTATAATCAGTGATCAGTACCCTCAATATGGAGAGAAGCTTCACGGTGGGTAGGTTTTATTTTAGCTTTTATCCTTAGAAATGAAATGTAGAATATTAAAAATTCTTCAACCAATGACACTAGAACACTCAGTTACTAAACCACACAGTAAAAAGCTTTGCCAGGAGCACTAAACTTGGCATCTATCATAAGAGTAAAATAACACAATTAAGACTCTATACTGTACTGTGCAGTATTACTTAAAAGCTCACGTCACAATTAGTCACCTGTACCCTGACAATAAATTAAGGTGAAACCATTCACCTGAGACAACTGTCATAATTTCAGTAGCTTTGCTGAGCCAGTGTTGGCATGAGATGAGATACACCCTATTAGTCCTGGAGGGAAACTGACTGGCACGAAGGACAATGAGACCCAGCAATGGAAAGAATCTAAATGCCAAATGTCTGACTTGATTGCTATTTGGGGAGATGGCACAATTCAGTCAGAACCGGAAGGCACATAGTGTACTGTAACCAAAATATGCTGGAAACAGAAGCAGATGTGTCAACTTTTGTTATTGTTGCTGTGCACACGCTTGTCTTCTGAATATTGCTGTCAGCTCAGATTAATATTGGATATGGACTACATCCAGGACTACATACATATGAGTGGGAATTAAGATCTTTGTATGTATTGTGTGACTGCAGATTGAATGCTGCTTTTAGGAACAGCAGGAAAACTTTACCCAGAAGTCATCGGGAGCTTATTCTCATCTACACATCTTTGCCTTTCCTTACTAGGAAATCTATTCTTTATGCTAGTTTCACCAATGTACACTTGGATTTAAGGTGATGATTATTATAATACTGGCCTGTAGTATATGCAGACTCTCACAAATGATCTGAAATTATCAGGTTTGAATTCTTTGGCACCTAGGTGAGGTGGGATTTATTTTTTCATTAACAGTGGCATCCACTAATCTGTTGCTAGAGGTCATGGTAAGAAAAGAAAAGAAATATCTTGTATGTTGAGTACAATAGATTTGGTTTATTCTGAACATATTCGAAGTCACAGTAATTTATTTAGTTGTCACATTATTTAGTCTAAAGTTTGAATTGAATATCTAAGCATTGTGTTAAGGCTGTAACTGTAAGTAGAATATGTTTTTCTGCAGTGTCGCTTCTGTCTGTATTTATTGAGTTAGTTTTTTCCTGTGCTGGCCATAGCCATGGCCAGGGGCATTGTAATTTTCTACTGTCCATCCGTCCCGTCAACTGCGATCTCAGGAACACCTTAAGGGAGTGTGTGTGACCCTTCCACTTGGACTGAAAGATGAAGTGATTACATTTTGGTGATCAAACGACGAAGGTTACTGTGACCTCACGTTTGGACCATATTTGTGAGCATGATACCACAGAAATGGCTTGATGGAAAATTCCTAAAGTCTCGAAGTCAAAGGTCAATTTTATGGACCCCCTCTATGACCTATTCGTCTGAATCAGAAATCAGAGGAAATTTGGTACAAACCACTTTAACTGAAGGATGCTGATCTGGGTAAAAAATGAAAAGTAGGTAACTGTGACCCTGTGTTTATCTCATCACTGCCGTATCTCAGAAACCCCATAAAGATATCTGGTATAACTTTTCTCATGCACAAATAAGTCTGGACAGATATGCATGTGCTGCAACGTAAGCGTTTGGTGGAAAAACAATCACAAAGCAGCATTTTCAGTTTAAAATAGCACTGGTGCAGGTAATGTAACATTAACCTGTTTTAGAATGCTAATTAAGTTCAGCCTAGAGTGATTATTTGAAATGCATTTTGGGGCATTAACTTTCACTCTTGCTGCAGAAATTGCCCTGATGCTGTGTATTTTAAGGTTCACAGCAATATATATATATATATATATATATATATATATACACACAGCAGTAGTTTGGAAGTGATTATTATGAATCAACTTTTATCTCAAGGAATAGAAAGTGCTTACTGCCTACTCCATTCCTAACAAGTTTAGCTCTGTGGCCTCACACATGCACTACAAAACCCAACCTCAGGACTCCAATCCACCAATCTATACGTACAACATCCATATGGTATTAACAAGAACTGAAATATGTGCACTATCACTACTGTGTCCACTACCACACATCAAACTATGTAATATTTTTAATTATTTTTAAATGATGTGCTCTGTAATCTTTTTTTATATGTTACTACATATCTATTTTTACTATTACTGTGTAATTTTATACTTAACTCAAAATTAACTTCCCGCATGTACATAACACAACCTTTGCACTATTTTTCTACTGTTTATTGAATGTCTGTCTGCACTAGAGAAGCGGCTTTAAATCTCATTGTACTTGTGTATACTGACAATAAAAGGCATTCTATTCTATTCTATGCAAGCATTCATGTGTGTATGGAAACATGTAGATTGATCCAGCAACAAATTCCAGGACAAAATGGATGCAACCTTGGCAGCAGCTCTAGTTTCCTTTTGAAAAAATTCAACACTGCTTCCTAAGCTGATGGACGTTCATCTACTGATAATACATTCATCAACATCGCTGGCACTGCATTTGTAATGATGACAGTTATTACAGACTGGCTCAGTTTTAAAGCAAAGGGAGATCACGCCTTGAATTAGTCCTCTCACAATGAATGTCCTCTTAAAGCTTGCTGTGAGGGCTGCAGGAACTCTGCTGCCAGTGTGTGAAAAAAACAAGCTCGAACACCACATGAAAGACAGGTCAGAGTCCATTATCTTGAACAAAACACAGAATAGACTGTTAAAGCTCAGCAACAAACATAAGCAATTTACCACTGACATTTGACAACCACAGAACTTTAGTTTAAAACTGCAGTTTTAGATATTGTAGACATATTCACTGCACAGTGTACTTAAATTTACACTTAAATGTACCTCAGAAACTGTGCAGCAATGCTCTACCAAGGAAAAGAGCTATTTGGTGAAGTGGATATCAGGGATATATGGCTCATCATCATTCCCATGCTATATTACACTAAGGCCCTTAAACTGCCAGTGCCCATCCCCAGAGAGCAGTCCTAATACCTTCTCTTCCACAGTCTTTGACCACAATAATAATGGGTAGCTTTTTACCACACAGCATTCTCCAGACTCCAGCATTGTTCAGAAGGGTTTTTCTCTGCTACCTCCTAACTTTACAGGCAACACAGACAACCTCTCATTTATCTGTCATAAAACATACTTTTTAATCGTGAAGGTTAGGTGCAACACACAGTTTGCATCACAAGAAGACTTTTAAGAGAGGTTCTTGAAATGTTCTTTGTTTCTGTTTGTCGCTCTACAGCTGCCTCTCTCTGTCTTTTTTACACCCTCAGACAGTCATAGGAATGTACTGTAATTGGAGATAAACAGCATTTATCTTCTCTATTGTCCCTGAATAACCCTCTGGCCCATCTCAGGTTTATTAGGCTCTTTATTGCAGTAGTGTGAGAGTACAGTACTTGACATTTTCATCTACCTAGTAATCTTTTATACTGCATTTATAATGATACCACCCCTTGGAAAATGAACTTTTATTCATACCAGCAATTAAGATCTTGTGCAGTTTGTCTTGGCCACCGGGGAATGAAACAACCTGAGGAATCACTCTGCTAATGATGGCCTGTCAACGATGCAGCTGTCTGGAATAAATCGTCAAGATCCCTTCATAAACAGCTATTCCCCCAACATCTAGCACACAGCCACATAAATACACAGCCTTAGTCAAACTTTGTTATGTTGCCAACTTTGTACGTAGGATCTTTTCAAGCAGGGGGAACGGCATCACATTGAAAACTCTGACTACATTTTTCTGGGAAACCAATATGGACAGTTCACACGCTATTTATTTGATGACCATTGCTATGCCTCGTGCTTTTGCTCTGGTACGACACACAGTGGCAGGTTTATTTCTAGGAACTGGCAGTTGTTTTTGAACAGCGAGTCCGTGATTTCAAAAAGGTGTTCTCTCCACTTCTCTGTTCTTACCCATCATTGGTTCTGTAGGATCGAATGATGAGTTTAGTCGTAGCAGCTGTATCAGTTCTGTAGAATAAGCAAAGCTCTAACTGGCTTAACATAACTTTTTTAAAGAGTAAGACCACATAAAGGGTCCTAAATATGGACATCATAGATGATATTAGGTTAAACCCTTTAGTCCCCCAGACGATTCAGTTCAGATTGCTAGCTATAAAAGCTTTACTTTTTATAGTTAATGGATCTGCCCTGTTCCACGTGTGTACAGGACAGAGACCAGCATTAGTTCTAAAGAGACATTTTAATTAATCTTTAAACCCACAAAAAAGTCTCGCTACCGATACAATGATTTCTGTAAATGGGGATCTGACATTTGCATCTGGCATTAGAGTTGACAAACACACCCTAATCCATATTTCACATTTTGTGTTTGGTTTTGTAAAGGCTAAAGTGGGCCTGCCATGAAGTTAACAGTGTGCTTGACACGTGAGATTGACGTTTTCCTCTGTATTTGTTCAAACGCTCCTGCAAATGATGCTACAGAAAGAACACAAGCAGCATAAAGTAAGACCATTCAGTGATTAAGGACAGCCTGGTGTGTCATCTCTTGATAACCACTTCCAATCACGACAGAGATGAGGATTTGGTCCATTAAAAACATCACACAGCAAAGAAGTTTGGTTAATCCAACCAGAAACTATACATTTTCTCACTTTTCAGTACAAATACTTTGGAAAAGCAGCAGTCTCAGTCTCTGAGGATGCAAAATAATTCAAGACTTCATTTCTCCCCCTCAACAGTATCATATGTCAACTCTGATGTCATTTACTCACATCAGATGTGTTCTGTGATTGTTAACCAAGACCATCCATCTCGCATTCATCTCACCGGCCGAATTAGTTCTTAATTCAGAAAATTTGAAATGTTTAATATCCCAAGATGGATCGTAATGTAGCTTTGTCAGATTCAATTTTACTGATCATATTTAACCTTCAGCCTGCAACTCACTCACAGGTTTTGAAGAACTGCATTAGCATTATCAATTGTTCAGCCCATTTTCAGGGGCCTCTCAAAGTGAAGGCTCTAATAATTTCTTTCTGCTCCTGTGGACTGGATGGAAATTTCTCATTTGTCATTCGTGATGAGTGCTTTTGAGAGGCAGCCCTGTTTTCTTCTGGGATCAAATCTGCATTTGCATATATGGTTTAATAACATCTATGAAAACAGTTACAACACAAAATGCTCCAAATAAAGACCTGTTGATTTGCCTGGATTTCAAGGCTAAACATATGATCAGTGTGCACAAAGTTTTTTTTTTTACTTTATATTGTGTAGCTTTAGGCTGTTATCAAATTAATATTGCGCACATAACTATGAACATTTAAAAAGTTCTCTTTTGCAGCAAGTGTGTGGGTGTGCCCTTTATATGGAAAGGGTAGAGGTGGTGGACCGGCGCTGTAATAACTGTATTAATAATTACATACTTGTATGAGCTCCTTGGGGAAACGTTGTTGCACAGTTGTCAGACAGTACATGTCAGTACTACTGAAGGGTTTCAGTGTCTTGTCCAAGGACACTGCGACATGTGGCAGTTCAAATAAACTGCATCTGATATGAATAAGAGTACGCGGATATAAAAAACCTAATGAGTTTCAACATTTGTATAATAAATGTGTCCACTAAATGTCTGTTGGTAATTAAACCATGAGTGTAATGACAAGAACTAAACATTGTGTCCAAAGACAGCAACTCCAGGCCTAGAGGGCATCCATGCTCCAGTCCTTTTCCAAGACTTCTACTTGCTAACCTGACTGACTTCCTGCCGGAACATTTAGACAGAATACAGTAATTAAACTATAAAACTCATATACACTTTGCACATGGTAACGATATGAGCGAACGCAATTCTAATAGTAAAAGAAATCATACAGGAGGTACCATTTTACAGCCCCTCTGTTTCCAGTGATTGTGTTTATGTGTGATGGTGCCATTGAATGTAACTGTCATTGTATTCAATCTGGGGCTTCTCAGAACCTCTCACTGTCCGGTGATTGAATAAGAATGAGTCATAGGACGGACTTCAGATATAAATGTCAAGGTGAAAACTGTGGTGATGCATCTGCACAAGAGCACATTTTGGTTGTTAACTTACCGTGAAAGACGGATCTAAACAATCTAGCTATCTAAGGAATGCATTAAATTGAATGTGTTAATAGTAATCTCATATCTGCTTAGGTTGATTGTTCACATGTGCTGTTTCCTACTCTGTTTAGCATGCAGTGTTGATTCGTTAACAACAGAAAGGGAACAAAGGAAGGCTTTATGAAGCTATAGAAAGTTGTGGGTTCAGTATTACTATAAATACAAAAACAGTCTCAGTGCAGGATGTGAGTGAATAGGGGTCTGTGTGTGTGTGTGTGTGTGTGTGTGTGTATGTGTGTGTGTGTGTGTGTGTGTGTGTGTGTGTGTGTGTGTGTGTGTGTGTGTGTGTGTGTGTGTGTGTGTGTGTGTGCGTGTGTGTGTGTGTGTGTGTGTGTATGTGGCTTTAATTAGAGCAGTGAGCAGGTATAGGGGAGGTTGTGTCAGGAATACTAGAATTTATGGTTGATTCTGCTCTGAGGTGCCTTTGGCTGAATTCAATTAAACATCTGTGATGGGAGGTGCCCAGTTTATACCTTGAGTGTCTCAGATCCTCCATCCCTCCTGTTCTCTTATCATCCACACTTAATCTCGCGGTTGTAAATGGTAGCACTCTGAACACAAGTGCTGTGTTAAGTAAGGTGAAGTCAAAGGTGCCCAGAATTTTGACTTCTTAGTTTGTGAAGCTACAGCATCTGTAATTTCTGCAGAAGTAACACAGAAATTGAGAGACAAAGAGATGTGTGCCTTCAGGTTCCAGGCCCTGCAAGTGATGACGTGCAGCAGCCGGTCAACTTCAGGAAAGCAAAACTAGAACTCCTCTTTTACCTTAAATTGGTCAATAATATCGATTATTGTCGGAGGTTTTTCAAAGCAAAATAGCTGAAGTTATACAGTACAATTCCTGTGAGTCTTAGCAGTGGGCGATGGGTGATGATGCTGCTTAATGGCTCACGTTGGTTTCATTTTGAGTGGAGCCTATTGAATTGTGGATATGGATTTGCATAAGTAGTCTTTTTTTATTCTTGCACACAACACATACAGTATAGTCGAAGTATTAAAATCTACCACATACTGTATAGAGGTATTGCAGAAAACTAAAGCTAACAGGGTTGTCTGGGTCTTTGGTGCTTGCTATAAGTAGAGTCATAGGTTAAGCCTGTGCAGGGCTTAAAGAAACCTATTTCTCTTATCTTCCCTGGTCATGAACCATGAGCAATAACGTTATCAAGGGTCTGTTGTTACAGGGTTGGGGTAGAGGGAGCAGAATTACAGGCAGTGAGGAGATTTAAAACACTACGCGTCTCTGGGACGTCTCCAATCGTGCCTCTAATCTGGTCATTGTGCTGGGCCTTATCAGCCGTCTGCGCTTTGAATAGAACAAAGAATAGTATTGGCCAATTCATAAATCATAACTTTAGACACGGTGGTAGGTCACTTGTTTTTGTGCCCTCCTGGATTCAGCTGTAGCCTGCAGATTCTGCTGATTTGTGATGCTCTCACACTAATGCCACAGGACTCTGAACATACATATACAATATGAACTGTATGAGTAGAGATGTTAGAAAAACGCCAAACAGTTCAAATCGATTTCAAACACACAATGGTCTAAACAGTGAACACAATCAGATACACAATACCGTCTTTATGCTCCAGCACCGTTCAACTCATCAGTCGTGTTCGAAGAACAAAGCCTTTAAGAAATCCACTGTGTATTACCTGTCGACCACCAAACAGCTGACAGACCTATGTCAGTGTTGGTTTGTCTCTCAGACACTCCTGTGACTTCAAATGTCTACTGGGCTAAACCAGAATGTGAGGGATAGTTTGCTTCCTATCTGCCTGGATGCTGCTGCATTTACTGCTTTGTTGCTTTGGCCTTCCTTCTTATCACCTGTAAGAACACGTCACATGCAATGACACAGGTTATGGAAACAGATTTTCACCTTCGATTTGCCAAATACAACCTCATTACACTGCTTACGGTTATACTTTTTGTTTTTTTAAACAACAACCATTATGATTTGGTTCTTGTTATTGCAACTTGCCAACGTCAGAAATATGGTTAGGGACTGTCTTAAAAGCAGACATGGACTCAAGGCAGGACTACTTCGATTTTGTAAGACAAGAGTAAATTCAAACCGAAACTTCAAAGGCTCGTTTGTCTTACCTTGTTGTGTCATCACCGCATACATGAATGTGTGTAATGAACCGTGTGCGGTTGCCAGTGTGTGTTTGCATGCAAGTATTATCTGCTCAACTTCTTGACTGACGTGTGCATGTCCAGTGAGAAATCATATTTCTGTGCTGCTGAGAACAGACAAGGTGATACAATCGCTATTTCTGTCAGGTATGCACCAGTGAATTGTTCATCAGTTCACCACCTATTTTCCTATGAGGTTTCTTTTTTTTTCCTCCCATTTTCCTTCTTTACTCAAAGCTGGGTTTGAAAAGAGAAGCTTTGGTATAAGCAGAGAGGCCACAGGGGAGCAAATCCCAGCGGACATTCAGAAAAAGAACAGCTTCAAAAGGGCCTGCAATACCACAGTGAGTTGTATAAAGGAGAAAAATGCCATGATTAAAAGTGAAATGTTTGTTTGAAGATAATGTTATTTTGGATAACCTCTCCTAAGAGGATTTTGAAGTTGAGAAAGAGACAAGAGGAAGAAATGGAGTGAATGTGGGAGAGAGACTTGGAACTATTTCCCACAGTTATGTATACGTGTTCAACATTTGTAACATAGCATACCGGCAGCGTTGCTATTCATCCAAATGTTTGTCACAACCTTCATCTGAAAGCTCAGTGCTCAGCACACTAAAAGTGGATGCTTGACTGAAGTGGAACTATGCCTGATTTCTAATATTATCTCTGTAGGGAAAATATGAGCTAAAGAGAGCAGATACAACAGAGCACAGGATCAGACTGAATGGATACAACACAGCTATTTAGCCTGCACAACCATAGCAGGTGTACATTAGTATTCAGCAGAGGCGCTGCGATGAGGCAGTCTGTGTGGGTCAAGTCAGCGCCACATCTGGGCTAGGTCAGCTCTGTTTCAACCCAAAGATCCTTATGCAAAATAGCAGGGGACAGAGCGCATAAACTGGCATGTGACAGAGAAGACAATCAGGGGTGCATCTGTCTCGACTTTGAATAAACGTTCATCAACGAGTTCATGGAGTTTTTTGTTTTTTTTTCATGGCTGCAAAAAACATTTGTGACATGTTATGTCACATATCATAGAACACACACAGATTAACATCAACATGTGTTTATTTGTGTGGTAGCCACTATGTGACTAGAGAAATGGACGTGGTCATTGAGAAAATGCGTTAGGTTCCTTTTTTCCCCTATCAAAGGACTGGTGTTTCTCCTGGTCCATGTGAACAGTAGTCAGGCTTTGTAAATGTGTAACATACTATAGCGCTTGTACATAAGAAAATGTCCTGTGTGCTGGTGGAGAAAAATCAGTCCACTGAAGAAGACTTGAAGGACCATTACTAATGTGGTGATAGAGCGCAAAAGCATGGCGCTCAGTCACTTGACGTGACACAAGAAGCTGTGAAATGTTGTGTGTGTAATTTGTCGTCTCTTCCATGAGTGGTCCACTTCCCGTCCCTTTGAGTTCCTTCAACTGCATGACTTTGCATAAGCATCACCTAATTGAATATTAATGACTTTTGATGGTATTTGATTATCTGTTTTTCATTTGGAAAGATTATACAAATGAACCTCATTTGCATAGCAGCATCCAGAAAATGAAATGGAGTGTGTCTGCCAGATTATTATTTCTCCTTCTAACGCCACCGAGCACAACTTCTTTAATCTCATGAATTCAGGATTAGTTTCACATTTTGCTGTGATGCTCCAATTTGGTTTGTGCACGGAGGTCATTTATATCGGCAGAGAGCTTTTGTTTGCTCCAGTAGGTGAATACAATAGACATAATAAAGTTTCAATCAGCTTTGTTATTTTTCCTTAAAGCTTGACTGAGCTTTGGCATTTGTCGGCTGGCATGCGCCGTCGGGCAGGGCAGGTATGTAGGCAAATTGTACTGTAACAGTGGAAGGATGATGAAGAGTGAAGTCCCATTCAGTCTGTATGAAGCCAGTGTATGAAATGAAAAGCCCATAATAGGCTGGAGAACTACTGTCCTGTCTGGCTCCCAGGCAACAGCTTTATCTTCACAACAATTTACAACAGTCTGGGGTGACTGTGAGGGCCTGCCTTAGGCTGCGGTTAGCTGCTGCAAAACGACATGTGAGTCTACCGAGGTACAGAAAAGTATCTACAACGAGCCCTAATCATCGCTTTAAGTCACATATTATACATTTAGATGGCAGCTATAACTCAACAGAAGGACATCGTGCGCTCTTCTACTGCAGTGACTGAACATATACGTCACACATAATAGTCTGCCTGCATCATTGAGTGAAAAGGCAAAAAACAAAACAAAAAAAAAATGGACGTTATTATTCAGAGAGGATGACTTTAAATTCACCCTTCAAACGTCTGCCAGGTCTCCTCCATAGTTCTTCCTGTACAGCAGACCTGGCGAAAATGGCCCAAAGAATTTTAAACACCGCCTGATAAATCATGTTATGTTATTCTCAATACAATATCGATGTTTTTTCCCTCACAGGCCTTAGGTGTACCTGCTTGTCCACACCTCATATCAGCAGATCAATCGTAAGTGCGGCTCTGCTGAAGTAGCTCTTGATTTTGATTGAATTTTGAGCACAGAGTCTTCCTTTCGATTCTTATCCCAATCAATTTTGCTGGGTGTGCCACTGATCTGATAAGCACAGGCAGCAGTGGCGCTGCACAGTTTTGCCAAGTCCATATTGAATGAGAAGTGAGTGAAGAATATCCATAAGCATTGAGTGACTGCACAAGCAGGTCAGTAAATAACCCTCGAACGCATCGCTCTATAGGATAAGTGAAGATATGAAAAATACTGGCTGAAGAATTCCCTCCCATCAGCCCCGGCGCCTTCTGTTTGCACCATTATTACTTTTTATTTTACTTCATGGAAAGACATACTGAACACATATGTGAGATTTAAAAATTTTAAACAGTAAAACACTGCATGCAGAATTTCTTTAAAAAAATGCTCAGAAAAGCACAGATGATGCAGAAAAGTGCACAACAGGCTCAGCACAGATAATGCCGTCAGTGACACACACAAACTCACTTTCTCTCCGTCACTGTCTCCCCCTCTTTCCCCTTTTCTCCCACTCAGCAAGCATTCTGAGGATCTATTTCTTAATAGAATTCACCACAGAAATCGTGTTGGGCCAGCGTGCTTCTGCAGCTCCAGACTCTATTAAATGCCCCATTCAATTTTATAATATAGTTTTTATTTGACATTAAGGGCTTTACAAAAAGGCTGTAGAGTTATTAGTGTAAAAAAGGGAGAGAGAGAGAGACAGAGAACCACCCCGAAGAATGCTATTAAAATTCTGATTCACTGTCTTTCCTCTCCTGCATGTTTCTACTGCCTATTTTCTGAACCTAACCCTTCCACAAACTGGCTCCAGAAGTTGTTCACTGTGTAGTTTTTGGTGAATCCTTCAGAGAATCTGTTCATCTCCCATACAGCTGTAAGGTTTGCTGATTAAGCGCAGGAGCATCCAACGCACATCCCCGGATGCCAGCACAAACAAAAGCAGCCTGACAATCAAAATGCAGCTGTTTCTTGCCAATTGTCAATTAAAAAGGTCATTTTTTCATCTTTAGTTAATTTGGACTAGATCAACGTACGGTTTTGGTGGTATGCTGTGTTTGGGACACCTGTTGGTATTTTTTATAGCTAAATGTAACTTACATTTGTGTAGTCACAGACCTCTTTAAACCTCTGTAAATGGTAAATGATGCCTTATATCAAGTGCTACACATTTTGGATTCAGAAGATAAGATCAATGAATGGACAAGGAGTGAGATCCCTTCCACAAGGCCAACTAGTTTGTTTGTTGTCCACTGGAATCATTTCGGTTAAAACATACAGCAGAAATAACGCACAATAAAGTAACATGCATAGGGTAATTAGGCAGTTGCCTAGGTCCTAGGGTTGCTGGAGGGGGCGCAGCTTCAGGCCATCCACAAAATGTCATTTGCGGGTTTTTGATCTTGATTTCCAAAGTGTAGTTACTTATTTGGGCTTTTCTCTCTGTATGAGCCTCTTTTGATTCTCTGTCAGCTCGACACCATAAAGTGAAACATGATAGTTAGTGCTGTGCCAGCCTGGATGTGTCTGCCTGAGCCGGTATTGTGCTTGAAGAAGAAGCCGTACACTCCAAAGACACATACCTCTACCTGACAGAGTGAGACAAACACAGTTATTTAATAAGTAAAAGGAAGGCATAAAAATAAAGACGGTCCAATTAAAACCCAATTAAGTAAATACAAAGGTAACATCAACAAAGGGACAAGCACTTAAAACTCACTTAAACACTCACATGGAACCAGGTAAAAGACTAAACAAGAGAATAACTAAAAAGTGAATTAACTGATTTAACAACTGGCAGAGGAGGAAGTCTGAACACAAACTCAGTCCAAAACCAAATTTACAGTACCACTGGGGGAAAACAGAGTCCAGAGAAATATATATAGCAGATAACCAAGGTAGCAGCTGCAAAGCAGGAACCAGCAGGAACGCAGCAGAGCACAAAATCATCCGAGCAGGTAAATCCAGAGGCGTATAACGGAAAGAGTTGAGTTGTGTAACACAGCAGATGATCTGACAGAGGATAGCTGAGGGAGAAGAGTTTATATGGACTGATCCAGGTTGCTTGATGGGTAACTACTGAAACTGATGAGGCTGATTGAGAGCATGGACCAGATTTAACAGGCGTGCTGGGAGTAGTAGTCCATAAAACCAGGATAAAATCAGTCCAGAGAGTGAGAAAGGGGTTATGGGTAATGCAGTCCAACATGAATAGAAAAACAGAGTCATCAGGACAAACACAGGAGAAACATGGACCAAAACGGAAACATGACCTGAACCCAACAAAAACAGTACCCAGAACTACAGATGTACAAAGAAACATGAGGGGGAAACAAAATATAACCTGAAAT
Source organism: Microctenopoma steveboyesi (assembly GCA_032359275.1). Taxonomy (NCBI): domain Eukaryota; kingdom Metazoa; phylum Chordata; class Actinopteri; order Anabantiformes; family Anabantidae; genus Microctenopoma; species Microctenopoma steveboyesi. Next base: position 21,097,812 of record JAUMHF010000017.1, on the reverse strand, counting down.
TAAGCTGAGCACAGAGACATGAAGAAAAACACACGGAACCTGAACTGAAACCAGACACAGACAGCAACAGACAATGTGCAGAGATAAGTGGGGAGAATATGGACAAATAAATTAAAGAGTGAGGGAAATGCTGGCTCCGATCCCAAAGACATTCTGCAGATTTATCAAGTGTGAAACATGAGCTCATAGTGAAGATTTCATACAGCAGATGAACAGAGCTGCTGGAGAACAGTCATTCAAAGTTTCTATGTTTCTAGTGAGATATGAAAACACTGATGACAACCAGATAAAAACGTTGTCATGTTGAACACATCAAGTGTCTGTTTTACTTGTACTGTACAGTAACATGTAAATCTACTCCACACTTGTCCTGGACAGATACTTTTAGATTTTATGTTGTCTCGTTTGCACATTCTGCTAATTAATGTGTCAAATTATTAAATAAAAGGATCCTTGTGTTTAGTTTTAGAGTGTTAGAGAACCATATGCTGCTATCAAGGCAACAGTGGATCTTCCAGCAGGACAGAGTCAAACATTCTGTACATGCAACGACACTGTGGCTTCACTGACATAGACTGCGTGCGCTTCACTGACCTGCCCGCTGTCCAGATCTGTTGTATGCCGAAAATGCATGGTGCACCATGAGGAGAGTCAGACAACGGTGACCGCGAACTGTTGCTGAACAACTGAAGTCTTGTATCCAGCAAGAATAGCAAATATTTCATGGAAAACTGCCACAATTTCTATCCTCAATTCCCTGAACACTGAAAAAACAGAATTAAAAAGGCAAGAAACATGCCTCTGATGCATTTTCTATTCTTTGGTGATAAATGAAGGTTTAGTGATACACACATTTAACTGTCATGTAATTAAATAAATACCTTTGAGTACTTCCATTTAAAATCTGGGAGATATGTGACGGCCCTGGGCCACATGTTATTATCTGTGTTGGCCTGTCTCTTTATTTCAGTGTGTGTCTACAAAAATATCCCTAAAAAACTCATGAAAATCCTTGTAAGTGAACATCACTGAGCAAGTGTGTAACAGTATTAATGCTGACAGGAAGGAATTTCTCTCGGAACTCGACCCCCAGCCGCAGTATAATTAAAACAAACCTAAACAGCCAGCTACAGAGGTTCATTGTCGAGTAATAACAGGCGTACATTCTTCATCTGTTGTCGCAGCACAGCGCCTTAACTGCACAAAAGAAACAACAAGGTGTCATGCAGCCTGATATCCCTTTGCTGTCTTCCGTGCAAAGCCTGGAGACAGCTTGAAGCCTTTCTTTATCTTGCTTCTGTAATCTCTGTCAGTGGGGACTCTCATCTGGTGCGGGGTGGTGAGCATGAGGGTGCGACCCATAGAGTCTTGGAAAATGGCTTCTTCGCTGTTCATCTGTTGCTGGCTGCCAAAAAAAAAAGAACTGCTTGTGGTGGTGTTTGATAAACAGCTAGAATTTGGATTTTCTGAAATTTGACAAGACAAAATCTTTGTCCTTGTGAGGCTGTGTAAGCCTTAACCCCATTGTGATGCGTGATGTCTTTAAAATACTGGTTTGCTATGAAACTTATCACAGGGAGATTAGGTTGTACCTTGACACTGAGAGAGCAAACAATGAACATAAGTAAATAGGAGTCACAGCACACAGTTTTAAAATGCTACAAAAACATGAGAAAAACACATTTAACATTTCATTTGTAACTGGTTGCCTCGTCTGATTAAGGATGTGTTGCAGATATTCTTGTTTTATCTAATCGAATGTAAAGAAATGAGACCCTCACAGTCATGGTGGTCTTAGACCTTCCAGGGTGTTTTTCAGAGTACGGTGAACCCATGTTTCAGTTGAATCCCTGTGGCTACACAGAGGCTTTCACTGCCAACATATCAGAGTTTTCTCTTTTTTTACACGACGTCCCGTATAAAACACCAAACAAGGACACAATCTTCATTTTAAAAGCAAATCCTGTCAGGACACCTTAGACATCTAAAAGCTACAAATGATTTCTGGTCAAGTGTACACAAAAAATACAGAGAAAACATGACACGGAGGGGAAGACATGTTTTAGTAATTGCTGTCTTCTGGCCAGAGGCAGGAAGCTTTTGTTTCAAACACTTAACAGCTCAACTGCCCCGTGTTTTCAACTGTTACAGTAAGGTGTTTGGATTTTTCTGCTTTGACAAGACATTGATTGTCTGAAACTGTTTCACTTAACTCAGAGCTTGTGTTGTCAGTTCTTCACCTGTGATGAATCCCAACAAAGAGAGACTTCTTTCAGCATGTTGGTCTGGCTAGTTGCTAGACAACTGATCTAACAGTCTAGCCCGGGTCATGGTTTTGACGGGTTTTCATCCCTTCACCTGGTTTTACACAGGCTTTCAGCAACGTGAATCATCAGCTCGACAAAAACCTGCTATTACTCTAACTATTACATAAGTGATATAAAGGGTTCACATATGCACACATGGGAAAGATGCAGCAAAAAATTGACTTTATGTTCTGTTGGATTTAGGTCAGGCGAGCGTGGTCAGTCAGTTGTATCAATTCCTTCATCCTCCAGGAGCTGCCCACATACTCTCGCCACATGATTTATACTGTTCAGGTCTGTGTGTCCCTCTCTGGATGTGACTCCCCAGACCAACACTGACCCACCACCAAACCAATCATGCTGAACACATGTCACATCTGTCTCATCTATAAGAAGCATAGCGTGCCAGTGCCGGACCTGCCAATTCTGTTGTTCCCTGGCACATTTCAGTCGAGCTCCACAGTGCCGGACAGTGAGCACAGAGCCGACTAGAGAGCCCTCAGGCCACCCTCATGAAGTCCGTTTCTAATGGTTGGTCAGAGACATTCACGCCAGTGGCACGCTGGCGGTTTCCTGGAATCTCCTCCATGGTCTTGAGACTGTGAAAGACTTGAGAAAGGGCTTTCTCAGGCTGAGATAGAAGGGCGAAACGTCGTCAAGAAACCTAGAAGTCCAGTTGCTATTGGATAAAACCTTTTTTGAGATAACCATGACCTGGATGACTGAGAACCTTCACAGATACTGAAAAGTAGTTAAGAAAAGATGAGGAGGGAAAAAGTGTCACCTGTGAAACCGTTGCTGTTCTGGGCTCGTCTTATCGTTTCCGCTTTCACTGCACCTGTTGTTCATTTTATTAACACCCCATCTGATACTGATTGAACTGACTTGATACTATACTCTGAACATGTTCCTTTTGTACCTTTAGCTTGGTAAATTATGAGTATGCACTGCAGAGTAACACACAGGTCAACTGCCAATAATATGATATATTATAAATATATAAATATAACACTTTATGGTACTTTTCTTTGTCAAGTCTGCATATTCACACTGTGTAAATCTCTACTTCTTCCTTCCACAGTCCAAAGACCTGCAGTTGGGCCACATGGTGACTCTAAATAGTCCATTGGTGTGAATGTGAGAGTGAACAGTTCAGCATTTCTATTGTTGGGAAACACTAGAAAAAGTGATCTCACCTAAATACAACGCAACACTATGTATCTTTTAAGATAAATTCATGGATAGCTGCATGACCACCTACAAATTAATGGATGTCTAATGTCGTTTCAAAGTGTTGGTAATTTTCTCTAGGTGAATTTATTCTCTTCTTTGTTTCATTTTGACATACACTGCATTCATGATTAACAACAAATGTTCTCTTGTTGTAATTGATTTGTATATAGGGGAAGCGTGGTTTGGAGGTGGAGGAGGAGTGTAGCAAGGGATCCAAAAGTCCATATCTTCAGATCATGGCGGAACAGTGTAATAAAATAAAAAGACAGACTACTTGTCCCGAATGGCTTAGTTAAGCAGTAAACAACAATTTGTAGGTTTGATTCCAGCAGCGCCAGGCATTCTTGGCTGTCACATTGACAACGGACTTTTGCTTTGGACATTTTGAACATTTATTGGAATCTGAGGGAAAGAAATGTGTATACAAAAAGAAAAACATTTGTTTAGCATAATTATTTTCATTCTTGTTTCCATCTGTTGTGTACTTCCCCAGACTGGCATGTGGGTTGCAGAGGAGCAACAGCGGGTGTCGAACAATTTAGTTAGAGGAGCGAAATGCGGCTACAGCAACATTTGGTGACACAGAACTGCTGTCATTGTTGACCTCCTGAACATCTGCTGTGTCCTTACCAATAAATGAAATGTTTTCTTCATTAAATGTCTGCTTTCTAAATAATGTATGTCGGCGATCGTGTCATTATGTTTTACGCTTGCTGCACTCTGATGCTGTCCGTCTTTTTTGTCCAACATTTTGCAGCTTTTTTGGTGATAATTAGACATCAAGAAGTATTAGAATATACCCACAAGACAGAATGAAAATGTCAAGAATGCTGCAACTCATTAACAGTAGTCTGTAGGGGGAACAAGCTTTGATTAGATTGTTCCTTCCTTCAAGGCAAATCCAGTTGAACAAAGGCTTGCTGGTGTGTCCATGAAGCTGTAGATTTCACACTCATATTTTCCACTTTAAAACACACAGTTACAGTTTGATACACAATTACTGTATCTTGCTTTAGATGTATATAATAACTCTATTCGAACTCTTATTTAACGCTCTTTAGTTCTAAAGAAGAATTCACGGATCAAGCAAGTTTGGCAGTTTGAATGTGATTGGAGAAGAAATAATGTTGCACTCAGTTTACACTGTGAAACGGGAAAGAACAAACGGCCAAACAATGAGCCAGTTTAGAGAGACTGGTGTTTTGACAGTGTAAATTAACAAATGTAACTTCATATTTAGGAACTTGATGAATGCCTGGCCAGTGAAGAATTAATAGCCATGGGCAGTTTAGATAAGACAAGCTTCGGCTCTACACTCTGCAATTATATTTAGGGCCATTTTTAATTGATATAATGTAGAGAAAATGTGTGGATGTGTGGTCATCCCTGTCAGACTTGATAAGACTTTTGTGGACTGCGTCACTGTGACATCTAGTTAAACGTCTAGCATAGAGTGTAGGGGTACACCCCAGGAAGCATAAACTAGCTCCTTACTGAGACCCATTTTAAACCTTTCTGAGATACAGTATCTCAGTCAGTCACCTTCATTGTAATGCGTCAGTAGAACCTCTTTATGTCTTGTCTATCCAGGCAAATCTTTCATTGCCTTCACCTCCTTCTTAGAGAGAGTCATTCCATTTGGGAAACGCACATGATTGAGGAAAATCCTCATTCCTCAGTCTTTGAGAAATGGGCAAAGTGTTGATGAATACCTGGGCCATGAATACTAAATGTTAGGTAATTAAAGAATACCTGAAGAATATTACTTGGCTGGCACACCACATCCAAGCTACTGTCCATTAGACTGGAGAGAGAGAAATGATGAGTTAAAGACCAAGCCAAAACTAGGCAGGCATGAGTGATGGCTGGTTGAAAATCTGACATTTGATTAAGTCTGACCTAGATATCACAGACAAGTCATGGCCTCTTACACTCCTACAAGTACTCCAGTGGAGATTCAGACTTTTTGAGTCTGAATAGGTTCAGACTGAATAGAGTATTGTTCAAGTTCAGGACTGCATGTCTGATATGTCTGTCTGGGTAATATTATAAGCATCACACTGTCTAGAAACAAGGATGATAAATGTAGGTTTGTATAGATTCACTCCTATTCCTCTATATAAGCATACCTTAGATCTAAACTAAAAAGCTATAATTTATCAAAATCTACCTTTATCTTTTATCAGCATGATTAGGAAAGAAGATAATTAATATATTCACCAATTCAATTCAGAATATTCTAAAAGGATCATAAAACAAAGGTGCATCAGCTCCTCACAAACACTAAACCTGAATTTGAATTTCAGTAACTGACTAGAGCCAGACCTGCCTTTTTTTCTCCACCAAATGCTTTCTGTGTTTGTGAGTTAACGCTGTCTGAAAAGTCCAGGTAACAAATCACAAAGAGTCTCCTGGGAGTACGCCCATTGACTTTCTGAGGCATCTCACAGATGTAACCTTGACATTAATGGGTGGTTTTGACATTCTCAATTCCCATGGGACTCACCATAATCTGTTATAGAGGTGGCTGAGTTCCCTCCTGGGCCCTTCTGAAGTTTGAACCCTAGCAATAACCTTGTGTGGATGGGTTAGAAGGATAGCAGTCCATCCTTCTCACTGTCCTCTCGATGTTTACCAAACCCTCTTCACCCTTCACAAAGCCCACATTTGCTATACCTCCAGAGAGCAACATACCAATTACTCGATGTTTATCTTGACTGAATAATAGGACTTTTAATTGTCTTGTCTTTCACAATTATGTCAAAGCCATAACCTTTAATTAAGTGTCTGACAATTATTTTATTCCCCTTTTTGTTTGAGTGGATGAAAGTAATTACTGTCACCTTGCAAAGTATGAGAAGTAATTAATCCTTTTTTGATTTGACCAAATCCCATTTTTTTGGTCATTAGTTGGTCTTTTAATCCTCAAAAGATTATAAAGACAGTTAATTACAAAAAAATTTACCTAATTGTTTGTGCAGCATCAGTACATTTTTTTGTTGCCATTAAAAAAACATGTAACAATAGAAATGACTCCAGGCACTGCCACAAATCTGTGGGTAGTGCTGTGAAATGTCTTTGTTTTCTGTAGAGATTCTTGACGTATTAACCTTACTCATACAGTTATTATATAATATTCAAAACAGAGAGATGCTGTGAATTTGCCGTCATGGTATGGATTGCCATAGACTTACGGTAAAACAACAGCTAAATGTTTATAATATAAAGCATCTAATTTTTATATTTTGGGTGCATTTCAATGTATGTACCCAGATGATGTCACCTGCGTTGTCCTGGATCAGACCTAAGACTAAAGTGTGGAGTTTAAGCTTGAGAAATTGGTACTATTAGGATGTGATGTGAGTACAATTTGAAGGACGAATGTGTCTCATTAATGCAGTATCCAGCTGTATAATGGAGAATGTCGGAGTGAATCGTTTTTGGCCTATAAATATTGTTGAAGAAATCCTCCACATAGGCATACAGAGGCCCACCATCAGCATACATTAGTCACAGGCTAGAGTATCAGTTTCAAAGGATAATTGGTGATTAGATAAACCCACATGAAAACCTAATTGCTGGTGTAACAGTTCGTTGTTTGTGCAGAGAAAGCCGGAGTTAGGCATGCATAGTATATGATGTCGAAGAAATGCCGGAAAACAAATCATCCTCACAGAAACAGCATATAGCAACGGGCAGTGATGTGTTTGGGCACGTTTACTGGATGCTGGACTGAGTGCAGTGTGTGTCCTCTTTCATACCATTTATCAGACAAGGCCAGGTGGGTTGTGGACCCAGAATGTGGGCCATTGTTGTAGGCCACAGAAAACCTTGGATGTCTGGGGGATCCCACCCCCCCAGCCCAGGAGCTCTGTGTGGCTACTTTGTGAAGGCTCCAGCCGCAGACCCAAACATGCATATTGTGCAGGTCTGAAAGGAGGCTATAATCCATCGCTATACGCGCCAACACCCCCCTCTAACCTCTATTCATCCCTTCCTGTGTTTGCATCTCTCCAGAGTGCCTTTAACGCTATGCCGTGCCATGCTGCTTCACATAAGTTAAAATGTGATGGAGAGCTGTCATTGTTCTCGTCTGTGGTCACAACATTTGCTTCCTAACACGCTGCCAGTTTGTTATCTCATCCAGGGAGCACACAGACCACACTACATCGGTCTCTTCTTTCTTGTCAGTATGGAGAGGGATGCTTTTTTTATTATTTCACGTGTGCAGCTTGCAAAGATAGGATACAAACGGGAAGTATCAGAGTCACCTACAGGTTCGCAGTCCTGGCCTAAAAAAATGCAGTAATTGACATTGAGATTCAAGTCCTGCCACCCAACCAACAGTTGGCTGTTTCCCCATAAAATGGAAGTATTATTTATATTGTGTTTTTTAGTCCCTCCTGTTTCTTTCTCCGTATTCACACCCTCCCTGTCACTAGCCGCATTGGCTTTCTCTGTGATGAATCTCAATTATGCCAAGGTCACCTTTCATTGCAGTGATCCCTCGGCTGCTTTATTGGAACTGGCAGTACTTCCACACTATCATGGCCGTGCTTATTGACAGCCACTTCCTCCTCCAAAACAAAACCACAAAAAATATAAATAAATAAAGGGGAAAAAAAAGTGAAGTTGCATTGCCTCTGATTTTGGCGAGCAGCATTGGCAAGGCTTTGCCTAATAGTCTATAATCAGTCGCTCTGTGTGCTATCCAGGAAGTGGGTGGGGGTGTCTGAGGGGCAGTTTATTCATATGTTGGTTTTACCACTTTAAATGCTTCCACATAGATATGATGCAAAATTGTTCTGCTGAATACATGTGCAAATACCACGCACACTTATTCAGAAATTATCCAAGTATCTTGGGTTTCCATCCGCCTATTTTTTGTAACTCTTATCGTAATGAGGAGGATTTGTTGTTTTCCACTGTAGCCATGGCGACCACATGATAGCGCTTGCGAGGTCACATGTTTTCATCTTTAATGGAGAAATAAATGACATGGAGAGGCACAGGCTAGCTTGTTTGTGCATAAACAAGACTTGGGGCGTGTAGATGGCACTGGGTTGACATCCACCATTCACATTTGATGAGGATGCTAGCACATGTAATTGTTGTTTCAATGCAGCATCTGCTGCTAAGTGGAGGCGGGCTGGGCTCCTCACAGGGAGATAGTTAGCCTAACAATTGACAGTGACACACTGATAAGCGCAAATGCAGAGCGTGTTAGCAGAACCAATAGGCCTTTGATGGCTCTCTGATATAACTTGTTAAACAAGCGTTGGAGCGTTTACCTCCGTGATGTATCTTATTTGTCCATTCTTAACCACCCACACATCCTCACAAACTGTTTTTTATTTCTTCAAAGGCGTCAGATCTTAATAGAGCTACAAATATAAAACTGTGCAGTCTTATTCCCTTCATAATTTGGCCTTTCTTGAAAGTCTTGGATCTCTTGAGATACTTAAAATATGAACATAACAACATTTCTTAAATAAATGTGACAGTTGTAGCTAAGTAAGAACAACGTGCACTTAATTGGCAGAGAGAGATTCTGTGATCTTTGGTTTTTATTCTTTTAAACTCCCAACTCAGCTGCTGAAAATGAATGCTGTGAAACAGGTGAGTGTGTGAAGATCTTTAGGACAGTGATACCATGTCTGGTCATTCCAGTTTAATATCTGTCACAGGTCTTAAAGTCAGACAGAACTGGAGGCTCTGCTGGACCAGTATAATAGCCTGGAATTGAACTTCATATTGGCCAGCTGGGACCAAGAAAGGTTTTCTTTATTTTGTCCATTTTTTAATATGATAGAAAAAAAGCCCCATGCATAATATAGCTTGTTATGGACATCCAGTTCTCTGGATGAACTTGAATTTGAACTTATATATTTTTGTTTTTCCTTTATTATATTTCCCTAACTCAAAGATTTTATTTTTCATTAGAAGAAACATTTACACACTTAACTAATAGTATTTATTCTAGAAGAAACAGCTGCTGCTGCATGCCTAAACCTGAAAAAAGGTACATCACAGCAAATGCCATGATGAACACATGGAATTGCTTTTTATTGTAAAACAACTGATTTTAGGTTTCATTATACAGTGCAAACCCTCGCAGGGAAAAAGAGAATGAATGGACTCACCTTCAAACATGCCACTGACTCTCTAAATGCCAAATACGCCCAAACCTCTAATGTCTAGATGAATGGCAAGCTGTAGGCAGAACCCTCCATGTCTTTCTCCCATAAAAAAGTCAGATATCCCATGAGAGGTGGAGTCTGCCAGACTGATCACAGAGCTGCTGCTTTATCTAGAGAGAAACTGGCCTCTAAGAAATTTGTGACAAAGTAGTTGTGGTATTTTATATTGTAGGTTCAGCCTGACACCTGTGCAACGAACTGCTGGCTTCCCTGTGGATACATAGCTTTAAGGGCAGTATATGGTCCCATATGCCAATGCTTCCAAATGTAATGTTGTTGGAAGGGATCAATTTAGACTTTAAGACACATTTTGTATTTAAATCACATGGCAGAAAAGGCCACCATACAAAACGTGTGCAGTGTTAATATTGTGGATTCAAAGGAAAAGACGATACTTGTGTGATATCACTCGTTGACATGACACGACTTCTCTGTCATAATGTTTAATCATGTCATCTTGACAGATGGGTAACTGTAATCAGATGGCAGGTGATCCTAATCAAAGGATGGCAGTATTTATGGCAGTATGCCATCCATGTTGGTGGTAAACACACAGACGCACACAACATCCCTTGAACACGAACAAGCAGAATGCGGCTTGCTGGTGAACACTTTGATCACCTTTCATTCACTCCCACCTCTCATCTCTTTGGGCTTTTGGGGAAATGCACTGTTTAATCCGCCGTATGTCGCAGAAGTTTATACAAGGTACTCCACAGAGTTTGGGGGCTCACATTAGGCAGGGGAGGCAAAAAAAAGCATACATTTACACGGTTGAGTGGTGTAATCTTCATGAAATACCGGTAAATAGGGAGAGGAAGCCTAGTGGAGCTGTAGATTAATGCTGCTATCAAATGGCCTGGGACAAAGAAGGGGATGGCTAATGAGCTGGAAAAGGCAGGGCTGTTCACCGCGTTAAATGATACCGTAGCACCATCTCCCTACTGGCCACCGCACTGCCATGTTCACACATTCTGATGTCGCTAACAGCGATGTAGGACAAATATTGGAATATGTCATTTTAGCATGCACCACAGCAACGTGTTTGATATTTTAAAGATGGTTTCATCAAAGGCAGATTTCAGCAACACAAATGCAGCTCAGTAATTTGACTCCCTCCAATACGCCTCATATCCTTCTCTGCCCAATTTCTGAGAGGTCATTTACTGGCAACTTCTTTTTCATCCCCTAAAATTGCTCTCACATTTGGCCAGTTCTCTTTCCCCCTCTCTCTCTCTATGCCCCTTTATCTCCCTTTTTTCTTTCCTTTGAGTCCATTCCATCTCCTATTCACTCTGTCTCCATCCTTCTCTCATTCTCTCTATTTGCCTCCCTTCCATTGCCATGATATAATGAAAAACAGGATTCCCTCCGTTGTCTATTTCTTTCCTGTGGTATCATCTCAGGCATGCTTGTAACCTCCCATGACTGTCGCCTAGGTGACAGGAAGAGCGAGATGAACTCTTGGGCTTAGATAAATTTCGTGGTGTGGCCAGCAGAGGCTATATCAATTTTTGATGTTCTACTGGCTCGCAGACACTTTTGCCGGCATTGTTTCATGTTTTATTTAGAGCTGTGTTAGAGCTAGGTTAAAGTTTCAGCAGACTGCTAGCCTAAAAGAGTCTGGCAGCATGGAGGAAATACAGTGTTGCTGTGAAAAAGTTTTTGCCTCCCTGTTGATTTTTTCCTAATTGGAAATTTGTCACACTTAAATGGTTCAAATCATCAAACTAATTATAATGTTGCAAAAAGACAACCAGAGAAAATTTTAAATGCAGTTTTTAAAGAATGATTTCTGCCTAAACCAAAGTGAAATACATTAAAAGATCTAATTAAAAGAAGTAAAACATCATGCCACAATCTAAAGACATTCAGAACAGAAGAAAAACTAAAAAAAAGTGTTTGGGACAACGGTGAGACCCATTATTCACAAATGGAGAAAAACCTCAAACAATGGTGCACTTTCACAGGAGTGACTGGCCTACAAAAATTCCTCCAGTCATGAAGGAACCCAACACAACATCTAAAGAACTGCAGGCATTACCTGCTATAGCTGAGGTGACAATTTATGATTCAACATAAGAAAGAAGAAAGACTGGCAGGAGGAACCAATAAGGTCACAATAACATAAAGGTCTGTTTCAAATTTGCCAAGGAATTTTCATTAAGGCTTATGGGCAGATCTGCTGTGCTGTTTCTCCTTAATAAGTTAAATCATCTTTTAAAAATGGCATTTTGTGTATATATATATATATATATATATATATATATATAGTCATGCATAACTATAGTCAGGCAGTTGTTGCCAAAATGTCACACGCAAGTGATATCAACTCTCTCTCGAAAAGGCAAATAGTGAAAAACCTGAGACTGTTTCTCTTCAGAAAAAAGACAACAAAAGAATTGTTGGCAAAACTATGTGTCTCCATTCTGAATGCAGTCAAACATGCAAGCATGGTATAACTGCTTCGGGCACTGACATATTTATCTTACTTGAGCCAAGTGACAGTTGTCTCCACAGCCATTTCATTTTACATGCCGTCACAAAAAAATGGGAATTAATCAAATGTGGAGGGGTAGAAGAATGAATAGGAGATGTCGTTCTGTGCTGAGTGTGGGTGGGTGGTGGTGGTGGTATATCCCCCAGTGATGCTGTGAATCAGAAGGGATGGGTAAATAAGTAAATGTGTTATGTATGACCAAGCACACAGACAAGGCTCTGGGGCTACGAGCTGGTCCAGCCACGATGCACTCAGACAAGTGAATAAATCAGCAAACAATTAGGGCTTGTGATTTCATTTATGCTACCTACGAGCGCTCCAGTGGCAGATTCTGGCAGATGTCATTTCTAGCCAATTGATTTTGCTGCTGTCCCGAGGCCCAAGCAGTCATGGCCCCTCTATCCGGATTACAAATGGATGGCAAGCACAAGCCAAATGACTGTCCAGGCAATTTCTGCATGATAGGAGTAGAATAATGTAAGAGATGACACTGGCACTAAAAGAGCAAAGACAGCTACAGACACACACTACACTGGAGGCACTGCTCAAACTAGCAACATGATTTGTGTTAATACATGCATACAGGTTTATGATATTTATTTGCAACTTGTTTATCGCATTAAAAAGCATTTTCAGGCAACAGTGAAACGGATCTCTTTATCACTTTATTATGTCCATGAGCAATAGCAGTGCACTTGTCTCTAAGCTAGCATGAAATTCTCCCTGGGTTTGTGCATGTGTGATGTTTTCACTTAGTCATGTAACAAAAAATGCTGCAATGCAATCATGGCACCCCGAACATTTGTCGTCTCAATCATCTGGAGAGCGTGCTTAACCGCTTGCAATGCAAATTGGCAACGTCATTTCAGAGCTGAAGTGAATGAAGACCATGCGTCTGGTCTGAAGCAGTTCATCAATCTGCCAAGTGCATCCTTTCTCTGTTTTCTGGTTTCGTCTTAGCCTTCAAGTTTTAATTTACCACTGCCGTTTGAGTGAAGAGGAACCCGTGTCTTTCCAGCTGAAGAAGGGGCAGAGGGATACGCTGTCAACATTTCTTCTACAGCAATTGGGTTTCGATAATAATCTTTGTGGCAGACCCATGTTTTAGGTTGAATTGGCACACAGTTTAAGGATTAGTGTGTTTGTGTTATTTTAATATTACAAAATTTTAATTGTTAAAACGTCTCAAATGAGGTACATTGTTGGCTCTGGTATTTTTAAGTTATTTTTAAGGTATTTTTAATTTTTAAGAGGGCAAACTTTAACAATAAAGTGTAATTTTTTAATACTCATAATAGATTAACTTGGATAAATCACGGTAGGTAAAAAATTAAATAAAAGGTTGTGACGAATGCTTTGCGACAACAGTTCTCAATCTCACAATCTCCTCCTTATTATAAGGTGTCCACTGGCTTTGTTAATAAATTAAAGATGCATGCCATTGCCTTGGTGCTTTGCCTGACAGGAGACGGTTTATTTGAAACATATCCATTTAACAAGCCATTGTTGTTTGTGTCTCTGAAATACACAACTACAAAAATCTTCAAACCAACTCAAATCATAATTGATACCAACAGAGTATGTACAGTACAGTAAGAAATGTTATCTGAATATAACACCAGTTATAAGAGAAGACCTGAAATGGTTTGAAAAATACTGCCAAACTTAATTACTTAATTAGTAGTGGAAAAGTAGGAGGGAAGGTCTAATACCTGCTCACCCTTCATACTTACAGTTTTAACTATTTAAATTTTGAATGAATGGTTTCACATAATTAATCTGTTCAAAAGTTACACAACATGGTGTTTAACAATTTCTTTATTTAAAACATCAATCATTGGTTTCATTCATTTCAGTTAAATCACTGAAATGCATGCTGGGTATTTCTTTATACTACTATACTACAAGTATAGGCTAAATGTACTTTTGTATACTTGTTAGTAGGGGTGGGGCCGAACCTGAACACGTTATTCGGAAAGGCACAAATAACGTTTGTTATTATTATTATTATTATTATTATTATTATTATTATTATTATTATTATTATTATTATTTGTTATGTTTTTTATGAATAATTATTTTTAACAAATACTTTCAAAAATATTTGTATATGATTGGAAGAAAAACTTTATTTCAAAAAGCTGCGTTTCCTCATGAGAGTGCAGTGCACGCCGCGTGTCGTTTAGGAGTCTCGCTGCATTATTGACGTCTGCAGTCGGGTGCTCTCATGTTCGCTCTGTTCACGTGGCTCTGTTAGGTAGGTAGAGAATAGGATATTGACAGAGTAATGTTAACGTTTCACAGTATTGTGAAGAAGTATTTGGGCAGGGCAAACAAACAACCATTAGGCCAGAGTTGATCCGGATACTGCCTTGTATGTTATCAGTTAGTGGCACAACCACTTTGCTCTAGGCATAGTACCAAAAGGGTACACGCATGGACATGTGGACACGTGGAATGGATGAAAGAGTTTATTTGGGTAGCGGTCAAGTTGGAAAAATCTAGTGTGGCTGTGGGGCTCTACTGCTCCGACTCCTACCAATAAAGTGGGAAAGAGGCATAGCTGCAGCCGGCTTTTGATAATACCGACTGAGAAAGCATAAGCAAACAGAAGCAGGAAAATAACACCAGATGTGTCGGCCCTGTTGCAGCGACACAGGCATGTGTTGTTGTACCCACTGAAAGGTGCTGAACAAGAAAAGCTCGACTCAAGGTTAGTTGCCTGTAAATGAAAAGCACAGAAGAGTGATGGTCCAGCCTCTCATTGACTGTGCTGTAAAGCTTTGTAACCTATGCCAAGGCAATTCAGTATTTTTTTCTACCAAAACAATTAGTTAAATTCGCTTTTTAGACCGAATATAAACCTTGATGGATTTAACGTGAAGTTCTACAATATTGTAATATCCACTTTTAATTTGATGGATAAATTACTGAGTTAATAACATATGCTGCTATTATTATTTTTTAAGTATATTTCAGCAGCAGGGGGTATGGAAAAACCTCAGCGTGGGATTCGTTCATCGTCAACAACTTGATCTTTTTTCATTTTAAAACCATAATTTTTTTTTTCAGAGCTTTAGGCAAAGTTGTTGAACCACAAATTCTTAATGTATTTTTTGTAAGTAGTGCATGAAACAAACTATGAAAAAGAAAAGAAACATCATCATAAGAGGTTTATTTTAAAATCTCTAAATTAGTACACAGCCAAATCATTTACTTTTTTTTTTTTACAATTTCTCATACTGGAAACTTTTTCTTCCAACATTAGAAAGATGAAAAAATCACAAATTTCCTTACTTTTTGCGGCCATACGCAGTAGAAATTAATTTTAAATATGCAAGGGCTCATGTCTGCTGGTTCCTTGGGTGCTCACCTAGGAAACCCTGAGACCTGTGCAAGCTTGCTCCTCATACCAGTTTATATACTTTTAAAAACATTTGTAGTATAGGTATAGATGAAGGTAGTTAAAGTAAAAGTTAACAGGTAAATCTAATATGTACAAGTGGTCAGATAATATTAAGGTGCTCATATGTGTGACCTTCAAATACACAACAAAAAGAGTTTTGGTAAGTCTTGCAGTTAAGGCAGCAAAAAGACCATTTTACACAGTTGCACTACATCATGTTGTCACTACATGAATGGGGGCTATTTACTTACAATTGTTCTGCAATTTGAACAAACGTCCACCATGTTATGATCTTTCCACTTTATATCTTTTTTTTTTCTTTTTTCGAAAATGACTTTGGTGATCAAGAAAAAAGGCCAATATAGGAAATGTACTCATAATGTGTTGACTCGCTCACCTGACATTGGCGCTTTCCTCCATTTTCAGCT
Source organism: Microctenopoma steveboyesi (assembly GCA_032359275.1). Lineage (NCBI taxonomy): Eukaryota > Metazoa > Chordata > Actinopteri > Anabantiformes > Anabantidae > Microctenopoma > Microctenopoma steveboyesi. The sequence goes on along the minus strand of JAUMHF010000017.1, from coordinate 21,081,739 downwards.
GAAACTCAGCTGAAAATTTTAACTGAACGGGTGTTTTTTAAAGTCAGCCAGAGTTTGCTTGCTGTGGATTTACTTCTAGCAAGACTCTTACCGTATGTTTTTTTTTTTTTTCTCAAAAGAGCTCTTGCCTGTGAGGGCGGATACTCAAAAAAAAGCTAAATGAAAAATGAAAACAACAGGCTTTTGGAAACAGTATGCCTCACATACAAGAGAGAAATAGCAACATAAAGCAATGAGATTTATAATGCAGAGAAGAGGTCTCCTGCTGAGTATAGATCTGGCACAAAGAGAGGAGAGAGACAGAGAAAAAGAATTTCAGAAAGCGAGTCATTAAAAACGAGTTTCTGCATTTAATAATGTACGCAGGGCAGCCTTGGTGGTCAGTCACACCGGGAAGTGACATTTAGAGTTAGGGGAGAGAGTAGATGAGGTTAACCACCCACTGGGGTTCTGTCCACAGCAGGGAGATGATGCTATGAGGTTTTTTAGAGTCTGGGTCAAGAACACATAGTGAATATGTCTGTGGTGGGAAAAAAACTTATCCACCAGTGCAGTGAAACTATATCCATGTGTCTGGTCCCCTATGTACTGTTTAACAAAAGCTTTTAATGCAAATTTTCTAAATAAAAACTATTATTGAGCCATTTGTACAAAGGAAATGATGACACAGGAAAACTACATTTAGTAGCACATTTTTACGACCAATGTTAGGTATAGATTGATTTAGGGTTATGCAGTTTGGTTTAGGGGTGTGCAAAGCAGCCAGTATTTGTATCTGTATTTGTTCAGGGGTAAAAGTACTTGTATTAGTATTACTATTTTAGTAGAATTCAAAATAGGCTTGATTAATTTGTTTGAATTTACATTATAGTGTAAGTCTTTGATTATATCCTTTATAATAATTATAGATTGGTTGTTCTTTTTCCATAAATCCAGCACTGACTTGCCTACGTCTTACTGTCTGCAAAAGACATAGTAACTTAAACGTATCAACAGGTACGTACTCCGACAAGGGCGTACGTACACAAGCATTGTCTCAACCTATTCAAACAAACATTAACGTTACTTTGCCAACAGCCTATCGTCTAAATTACCGAACGAATTTAGACGTGAACTAATGCTAACAGAGCGAACGTGAGAGCATGGTAGTCTCAAGTATTTTTGAAAGTATTTGTTGAAATAGGTATTTGTGAAAACACATTATTTGTGCCTTTTCGAAAAACGTATTCGCGTTCGGCTCCACACCTGATCAGATTAGAACATTAACAAACTACACCATCATTCATGTCTTCAGCTGTGTTACCATCATTGCAAAATGCTTTTAGAATGATCAGTAATCCTCTAATAATCATCAATTAGCAAACATAATGTGCTTTTAGAAGAATACTTATATATTACTGATTACAGACCGTCTGCTAACTAGCTACAACATTTAATACAAAGCAAATACAAACCTCTTCATTCTCTTTCAACATTAAAGCTTGAGGCCTACGTCCAGTAAATTGGAAATAAAAAAAGGTTATTAAAAAGCTTTTGTTAATCTAATCCTAAAACAATTAAACAAGGTTTTACAATGATGGATTAGGCATTAATCAGTGGGTTAATGTTAGCATCATCACAATAGAGAATTCCTACTTGACAAATATACAATTAATGTAGAATTACACATTATAAACTAGTAAACTGTATGCTTTTATTTGTTATTTTTTTAGGTCTAAGATGTGTCTAGCTTTGTTGTAAGTATTTTGTAGCTTTTGAGTATGATTAAATAAATATTTTATTTAACCTTATTTAACCTACGCTACATCATGATTGCAGCAGAAAGGGTTAAAATAATCCCCTTAAGTAGGTAATCACCTTGTGGTGATTCACATTCCTATTGGTTGGTTTAATATACGAGCTGGTCTGTGTGGGGAACGTTTCATCTGGGTTACCATACTAAACAATAAATCAGTCCAGTGCATCAGTATTTAAATGAACCGAACAACTCAACTCACGTAAGCACCGCGCATCATCAGAGAGAAGATGTAAGTTAACATAGCAGTCCAGGAGCTAGCAGCCACTGTTGCCTAAGCACTGAGGTCCTTAGTGTGTTACATCACCAAAAACCCCTCTACGTCTCTCATGCTAAAGGCTTCAACAAAAACCATGATGATGCATTTCCTATGGGGCATGGCTGTGCTCGGTTTCTGCACTGCTGAGGCTACAAAATCTACAGTTATATTGAATATGTGACCAGAAAACAGATGGATACTTTGACCTTCGAAGCAAATCAACAACAAAGTGATAAACTGTAAATCTGGTTGTTCAGCATCGACCCGGAATGTTTGCATTGTCCTTCCTGAAATAGTCCTAATAATACTTAAAGACAAGGGCATGTTGTCTCATTGGTGCAGCAGGGTTCGCGCAATGCCGCACAAGAAACCTTCAACATTGATTGTACAAGCTGTGTTGGTCGAACTCCTGTCAGATCATGGCGGGAGGCTCAAAGCTCTCCCATTAGACTCATGCTATGGCAGTGTACCATCTACAAAGTGAGCACTGGCTGATCTGTTAAAACAGAATTAGATTTCAAACAGAGTGGGAATAAATATTATTCTGTTCCCAGCAAGGCCCTGAGTGGTGTCTATGTGATACTACAACCTTTAAATGGAAGCTTATCGGCTATAGCCAATGGCCTGCAAGGATTCTGTGTAATATCGTTGTTTGCTCAGAATCGGCATTGTGTTTAATAAATGTGGCTGAATATTAACTAATCTTTTGATCTCACTTTCATTAAGCCACCCCAAGTGAAGTGGTTTCTTCTCGACAAATTAAGCCCCCCTCCATTCCCGCCCACAACTCCACGTTTTCTACTCATGAGGGAAATGAGCAAGGACACAAATGCTCCTATTTAAAGATAACTGGTAAACTGCTTTAATTAGGCCTTGTTTTCAATCTACCCAACTTTCTTTGGGAGGGTTGCTATTATATTCTCCCTCTGTACTGGCTGCCAGGCGGCATATTCAACTAAATTTTCCACAAACACCGTCACACACCACATTACAACACGGTTCTTTACACTGTGCCAGATTTACTCCTGTAGTATTTTAGAATTAGTCATGCAGGACAGGGGTGCCCCTGCTGTTGGGAGCACTATTTCATTCAGTGACAACATGCGCCCACTTATTAGGTCCTCCACACAAGTTCAAATGCCTCCCACACCACCTATGTCTCATCATAAACAAGCTACAGTGCCGATACGTACAGGATGATCAATGATTTTTCCCCGAAGGCCAATAAAGCGCCGCATTGTTAGTAACATTTTGATTACTGAAGCACTGTACTGTTGTGTGTGTATTGCCTCAGTGTCACATATATTTTCTATACAGCATATAGTGCATGCTGGCTGAGGTGAGCTGTGTGTGTGCACTGTATTACAGTTCAGTGTTTCAGCTCTTGTCATGTCAACCGCTTTCTCAGCCACACATAAAACATGGCGATTTTGATTACTCAGTACCACGGTAGCGTTTCCATTGCCACAGGTGTAGTGCATTATATTTAATATCTTTGAGCTATGTAAGTACACATTTAGGTCATAACTAATAAACTTCTACTCCACTTCCTCACTTATAGTACCCATAGCTCATAAACAGAGGACCGAGTACTGAATACATGTTCACCTGTTCACTCCCCCCATTAGGTCTGCACAATGCCTACTAATTATGTTTGCTCATCTATAAGCCTTAATTATGTTGGGAGCTGATAATTAGCTGGGCGGGAATAGGTGCATATGTTTCTTTGCTATCATCCTGCCAGCAATAATGGCTATTCTCATCTCTAAGGAGACACCAGGTTTTCTATGTCAGAGCACACCACACTGTTGTTTTCTTTACCTGTGCACATGCTACATAATAGGAAACTTCTTTATACACTGATCCACCTGGCAGTTTCAGTGTTGTACTGGATATGATATCTTCTGACCCAGCTCAGTCAATCTTGTTGCTGAGGTATTTGCTTGTTTGATTTTGACTGTAGAATATTGGCAAAGTAACTGAGGGACTAAACCAAAACTGTGAACATTCACACATTTGGAATGATAAATCATAAACGTGCTACAGAGAACTATACCACGCCCAATCGGAGCTGAACATTTTTTATGCTTCGGTCTCATACGGTACTTGACCACTGAGCCTTGCTGTAAGAAGCAAAACACAGTTGGCTAATGTGCTACTACAACATTTCATTTAGTTTCTATTGTGTTTTTTTAACACAGGCCTTATATTGGTCAAATTATCATTCCAATGCAAAATAAATGAATGCTTTTCTTAACAATTTTTCAATTTAATTCTAAACAAACTGTACAATACTGGCATTCATTTTTTACTATTTAGTTTACAAAAAGGAGCCCTCATGTTTCTGGGGGGTGCAGTCTGTGAATAAAACAAGAAACTCTGAGAATACGTTGAATAAATGGTGGAAATTAAAGTAGCTTCTTGACTGCGTTTCTAAGGCTAAATATTCTGGTATACGCTGTGGTCTGTGAGATTCCTGTTCTACCTGTAGGAAGTCAGAACTGGGTGAAATGATGCAGATTGGTGAGCGGCTGCACATTCTAACACTTTTCCTCACCATCTATAATGCATCTGCAGATTAAAATTGAAGGCACACTTGAGGACCTATTTGAGTGACTGTTCATGCTTTGCGTGTGCGCACACACACACACACACACACACACACACGCACACAAAACCAAGCACTTTTCCATACACACATAACTCACCTCTTCCACCTCCCCCCACAGCACACCCTTGTCTCTGTGTCTCTCCCTCCATCGATGACACCATCATATATGCAGTACATAGCCCTCACAGTGGCATTTCCTCTGGTCCCTTGCTGCTGAGGGCTCCCCGGCAAAGAGGAAGCTCCTCTGGGGTCAGCACCCCGGGGAAAGGCAGGGTTTCTGGCCAAAGCTCTGCAGCTTAGATGGAGGACATTATAGAGGGATAGGGAGGAGGAGCTGATGACAGGGGTTGAGAGGGACAGACATGGTTAAAGGAAAAGGGTACACAGCAGAAATGCCAGCAGACAACACTGGCAAATGAAATGACAACAAATGTCATTGAGTGGTGGCCCTGCTAGGGCCCCTCTGCTCTTCAGCTGCTAACACAGTGCAGCTACTGTAAAATACTGTAGTGCACTGTGCTCACTCCCACAGAGCAGAGTTACTACAGGCATGTAAAGGTCACATAAAGTAATCGAATAACCCTAAATAACTCAGCAAGGCTTGATTATGTTGTTGCTTTTCACTGCTATGGTTCCTCTATGAGTTTCTCCTCCTCTTTTCTCACACCTTTCTTTTTTCTCGGGGCTTATGCCGAAGTTGCCAAAGCAGAAAGGTCTGGTTCTCCAGCTCTGCCTGTAGAGATTGAACTCAAACTGTGAGATTATTGCCTCTAGTGGAGCTCTGCCTCTGAGAAATGTTTGCTGAAGTAAACCCCCACCATTTGCTTCATATTGTCCCTGACACTGTAGCCACATGTGATGATGATGCTGTTGTACATCATGTTACTCGGGGTTAAAGTCTCTGCTAATTACCTAAGATGTAAAAATATACATCATCAGATTTTATCTTGAGTGATGCACTAAAAACCCCAGGGCAGAAAAGACGGAGAGTGGCTTCGTTTTTGTTTTCCGTCCTGCTAATGTGTTGAGCCAGCTGTCCAGGTGGCTATTTTTTTAATCATCTCCTAGAAAGTGACATGTGCACACTAAGCATACATTAGACACTGCGTCTCATTTTGCATTGCTTCTACTTTACATGGCCTGAAGGGAGAACCCTTGCCATAAATTGTAAAAAGCTCTGTACCAGATTGCACCAACAAAAGCGCTCATCCTCATTTGCACCTCATTTGTACACTGCCAAGCAAAAATGGCAGGATTTCTTTTGTGTGTGTGTGTGTGTGTGTTGAAATACACGATCCATTCTAGTGCAACACATACACTGCATCTACAGGAGACAAATGAAAGCTGAGCTTGACAGATTTGGTTTGAAATGTAAAAATAACACTAATACTTATTAGTAATATATTAGTAATGAGGTGTTTTAAACATTTCAAATGAATGATGGCAGAATTCCATTTACAGTAGCTTTGGGTTTAAAGTACTGCTTTTGTGCAGGCTGCTCCACTTTCACACTGTCACGGCTCACTAGGACGTGACGAGAACAAAGCCGTCACTAATGTTATTAGTAACAGTAAGAGTTATTAGTAGCGCTGCCGTTCCTGCTGTGACAACATCACGTTTCTGTCTGGCTGGTGATTGGTGGACTTGTGTGCGTGCTGCTGCTCTCCCACTTCCACTTGTTAAACAAAATAAAAACATTTGCAGAGCCGCAGCCACACGAGAGCAGATTTACTGAGAAATGTTAGCAATTGTCTTCACAGTGAGAGGAGTTTAAGCCGGCCCCAAAAAATGTCACCATAAGGTGGTTCTTAGAAAACACTAAATCTAGCTGGAAAAACGTGAAGCACACTCATCTTTACCACAATTCTCCAAACGTCACTGTTTACTGGGGCATGTGGATCCTGTCTATTCCAGTGACTAATCCAGTTAGGCCTTGAAGACGCTAGCTCCCTCGCACTATGAACAGTGTGAAAGCAGCTTCTGAAATAAGCTGAGTGGAAGAACAGGTAGCTCCAGTAATGTGAGCATTATGGTGAGTGTCTCCAATAAAACAGCCGGAGTTTGTAACAACAGTTGCCAAGTGTAATAATGGCACTGTAGGAGCACATTATTGCCACTTGCATCACGAGGTGAATAGTGTGTGATGTTAATATTTAGAACCTCAGTGTTTAGCAGATGTCCAAATATAAACATATTATATACTGTATATATCCATAAAATGTGTGAGTAAAATCTCCTAAAAGTTATGTTTTTATATTTAATTGTATGTTACACAAGATAAATGCATCCATAGTGTGTTTTCTATTAAACTGATGCAAATATGTCATATGTGATCATTCATATCAGTAAAGGTATCAGACTTATTTAGGGTTGTGTTAAGATTAATTTGTGTGCTCGTCACCCACCACAACCATCTCCTTATGACTCTGTTTCTGTAAAGAAACATCAACAAATTCATATCTTTAATATTATAAAATAGATCTATATGAAAAAAATCTACTACTGCTTCAAATAAGTATGAATGTCAGTATGAATGCCACGCTGCTCCTCCCTGCCCTCCCTCTCCCTGCTCTGCTATGATCTGCAACACTTCAGCACGTCCTGGCCGGCACTTCAGATAATCATAATTATTCAATTATAATAACTGACAATGCCCCAGAATGTACTAATCAAGAAGAATGAGTGCTCTGATTGATTGGGTGATTTGATTTGAAGTAAATATGTCTGCACTGCTGCCAGAACAGACCAATGAGTCTGGATAACCTCTAAGTTACATGCTGTAGCTTTGACTGTCTGCTCTTTAACTCAAGTCTCAGGCATCAAATGAATTCAAGCCCCTTTCATTTCTCCACACATTCGGCCTATGGCTGCAGAGCACAGAGACTCTTCTCATAGTAACCACCCACACAATCACACACACTTTTTTTTATATAGAAATCCTCCCTTAAGCCACGCTCGCTGCCAAGCGTCACCCTTTTCCTCACCCCAAGACAACAAATCAACAAACAACAAAACCAATGTCCATTCTCCCTGCATTTTTGAGTGTGCCGGCCCGCGTGCGGGGCTAAAGTACATAAGACCACCATCTTTGTTGATGTGTTAACTTAAAGTCAGGGCGTCTTTTGATCAAAAGCATCCGATCTCAGAGGGGAATGTGATTAAAAGTGACATTCTGAATGCCGAAGAACCCAAGCAGCAGGGCGGATTTTCCACGCAGTGTGAAGTCGTAAGCTCATAAAAGACATACACCAGTGATTCAAACCATGTAGCCCAAGCCCACTATTATAATGCACAACTCTTTTTCCCCTTCTTTTTTTTTCACCCCTCTCCTTTTACCCTGGCTCCTTTTCTCTATTACACATGCTTTTTTATTCTCCTTTTTTCACTGCTAGTTGAATATGCGCTTTGCTGGATGACTTTCAAAGCTACTTGTTCCACTTTCTTACATTTATGCTAATTGGAATGCAAATATTGAGGTTTCATTTTAAGCTGCTGGTTTAAGGAGAGGGTGTGGGGATGAATGACAGGGTATTGACAACCATGGCTCACCACTGAGGGTTGTGAGGGATTTCCAGGGATGAGGAGTTGACAGTGGTAGCAAAGGACAACCAATATGTTCCTTCTCATCTTGACTGAATAACATTTCACACTGCGCTATTTTTTGCTTCAATTGCACTCTGTAAGCCTGAGTAGGGAGCCTTTGAAAGGGCTATATGTGCTGAGCCTGAACAGTGGGCTCTTTTACAGTAGGTGTAGTGTTCAGTGTGTGCACACCAGCCTAATCCCTTGAGTCACAGAGGAGCACAGAGCAGGGGTTGCAATGAACTGAATAAGTCTTAAAGCCTGCGTTGATCAAATGACTTGCCCAGCCGAGACCTTTTAACGCACACTTACCTGGGAGAAGAGGCTACTTCTTTATACTTACAGTATGTGTAATAAATACTAAAGTCTATGCTTCTTCATTTGAGCGCATGAGAGTTCACGGCCCTGATAACTTCATGTGCTCTAATCTCAATGCCAGGTGTAGATATGCAGTGTACCTGTCACTTTGTCCTTCAATAGAAAAAAAACACTTCTAAAAAGAGGACGCAAAGGAACAAAGCAGGCATTTACCGTCAGCGTTATGTGAAAGCATGGTACACGCTCCCTCCTGACTCAGAATACTGTATTATAAATCGGTGGTGCACATTAGTTAGACCTGTGATTTGATAATGGGTTACAACTTGGTATTTTTTGGTCATTTAAAGATAAATACTGTCTGACATGAAGTCATTAAATGAATACTGTTTGTTTAGCCTTCGTGCCAGCAACAGGCATGCACAGGGGAATTATGTTTCTGTCCATCCCGCTGTTGTGTGCATGGAGTCACAGGAACACCTTGAGGGTACTTCTACATGTTTGCCACGAGTGGACACGTAATGAAATGTAAAGAAATTATTACACTGGCAAGGTCACGTGACCTCATGTCCACCCCATCATCGTCATCAATGTCTCTGGAAAACCTGTAGGGAATTTCATTACCCCTGTCTCAAATGTCAAAGTTAGATCCAAATCTGCAGCTGTCCTCAGACTGGATGAGCTCCGTTGGGGAGACTAAATGTATGTTATCCCTATTAACTGTCAGTCTGATATAAAAGTAACATGTAATGTAAAGTCTCACATTTTGCATAACTAACATCATTTGTGACTGAGGACTCTGCTATTGTCTTACTGCTCCACCACATTTATAATTTTCTGTTTGACTGTGTTTAATAGGGACAAAGCAAACACAAGAGTGAAAAACAGAAACACACTCCAAATACATTTTATGTGTTTCCACTATATGCTTCTTTTATGACTATGCTTAAGACTTGAACATATATAAATATTTTTTCCATTACAGATCACCTAAATTACTTTTATATAATACACCACATCATGTTATGACGCAGATACCAAAGGATGAGTCATTCACCATATAGTCTGTGATCACATGAGACTGACAAACAAATGGTACGTGCTTCACTCAACAAGTCTAACAGCGACAGGTTTAGTTTAAGAGAAATGACTTAGTAGAGGATTCATAGATTTCTAATGAAAATGAAGAGACACAGGGGAACTCATTGTAAAGAGGTTTTCCTAATGATAAGATTGTAGCACTGAACTGGATTTTCTATGTGTGTATACTGTATGACATGTGTCACCTGCCAATGTCTGAGAACACTTAATAAATGGTCTTCACTAATGACTGTGTTATTTTACAGTCCCTCGTTCTTTGGTCTTCTAAAGGACTCACACACGTCAGAACACTAGAGCACTTGGACATGAAAGGGAATGTCCTTAACTGCTTCGTCCTACACACAGTTTGTCTTTGTGTCTGGAACAGAAATGTTGAGCCAAGCACAATTCAATTTAGGGGGCATAATAGAATATTAAAAATACATTTGCTAAGCCAGGGAGTACAGTTGAGAACAGGCCTATCCATTAAGCTGTCTAATGTGACATACAGTTGTATAGAGTAGACACCTCAGGGGAAAGCACATCAACAAGAGCTAAAGGGCAGAGACTTTGTTTCATTTCAGATTGCTGCTTGTGCTGTAGTAACACATTCAGATTTGCAAATCACTGCTTTTAGTTTTGTTATCTGTTATTTGTTTGACACCATCATCAGTTAGGTGAGTAAATCTCCGCATGATTGTTTGTGAGTCGTCTTTTCTGCGTAGCCATTGCTGTGTCTTTGGGCTCAGCGTGGTACTATGTCAGCCTCAACGGCCTCATAAATACTGTAGGCTTTCATTCTGATTTTAGGCCTACTGATCTGACATGCCATAGCTCTCTCTGTAGTGGCTTGTTGGGGAGGTCTGTTCAGATGTAGGACCTGTTGAAAACCTGTGGGTATCACCAGCTACAAACAGGGTCTGAGGAGTAAAATATAAGAACCTAGAAGACATCTTATGACTGAAGTGTAAACACGAAACACGATCACGAAGTAAAGTCAAGCCTACGCCAGTTTCTGCACATTTTCATCCACTGGAATTAGTATTGCCCACTTGTAGAAGTTAGTAAAAGTGTCTCTATTAATCTCCTCACAATGCTGCTGGTAGATCAGAGTGAGTAATGATGTAATCGTTTCTATAAAGAAGCAGCTGTATTTTTTAGCACTTTAAGTGCCTCAGAGCATTTGTTGCATGACCATACTTTAAATTAGTTTTAAGTTAAAATATGAAACATAATGAAATAAATATTAAGACGCAGTTTCTTGATCTGAATACTAAAGTCAAAAATGCTCAAAAAATGTAACACTTTTTAATATGTTAGCATGCTAATGCCTGCTACTACCATAAACACACGATTTACAAGCATTTCACTGCATATTGTACTGTACTCTGTATGATTGTGCACGTGACAAATAAAATCTGAATCTGAATCTACACACAGCTAAATGTTCTTGACTTTACTTAATTAAATAAATGAACCCGACTTGTTTACAAATTGGATTGGTAATCCAATGACGGTCCTACATCTAAAGTCAAGAGATCACCAACGTCACTTCAGTCTGAGGGGAACATTAAAGTCTGGCATTCCATCCCAAGATATTTCCCAATGCTCGTTGTTCCATATCCGCTGTTACTCGCCAACTGTAGAAATGACAGTACACGCACACAGCAAGTTTAAAGAAAAGAATGAGGAATCTGTGTCTCACGGTGTAGAGCAGGTCATCCACTAATTGCAGGTTCAGGGGTTTGATCTCCAGTTCCTTCAGTCTGCTTGTCTGAGTGTCCTTGGAAAAGACACCAAACTTCAAGTTGCTCCTGTGTGTGTGTGTGTGTGTGTGTGTGTGTGTGTGTGTGTGGTCAAAGCATGTAGTAAATGACTAAATGTAAATGATAATGAACTATAAACTAAAATAAAATTGTAATCAACACTATGAAATATGGCAATATCTGAAAAAATATAAATGGTTTCAGGCAATGCTAATGAAGTCAAATGCAGCGTAAGAAACAAACTAGAAAGTTCCTGGGGAAACTTTGAAGGTGCCTGCCACCTTGCACCGCTGAACTCGATCTCCCCAACCAGAAAGCAGGATTTTGATCATTTTTGTCGCCATGGTACCTCAAACCTGCTGAGTTCTTTTTGTCTGGATCCAGTACCATCCTGGAGAAACAGAAAATAAGGTGTTATTGACAGCATGTGAATAATCAGGATAAGAACTAAATGTGAAGTGGGAAAGTCACGTAGCTTTGCTCTTCTTTCTTCTTCTGCTTTGAGTTGTTCTAGGACAGAAATAAGATCTCTCTTTATGGGTCCACTGGTTTAGAA
>JAUMHF010000017.1:21049056-21069675 GCA_032359275.1 Microctenopoma steveboyesi | reverse complement strand
GGGAGCATTCCATGCTCCCCCACTAATAAATAAAGAAGCCAGTTTAGAGGTGGAGAACAATAGGTGCCTCCATTAAAATGAATGGGTGACAGGCACCTAATTAAATGGAATATACTGAAAGGAACTGAATGCTAAACTAAGAATGAACAGAACTGTTAAATCAGATTATGGATATTTCTATGAACGGATTAGTCCATAGAGAAGCTATTCTGGCTGATCAGATGCTTGCATTTGTACTGTACATCATTTTGGATGTTATTGAACAGTCTCATTTCTACAGTCATGCTTTAATAATGCATACACTACATATTCACTGAATTTGCACATTAAAACGAAGGTTAATTGTATTTTGGAACAGTTGTTTCAAACACCAAAATATTTTTTAGGATAACCGCTCCATAATAGGTAGTGTTATGTTGAAGTGTCATGTAATTAAATTTCATTATTGTCCTTGCTGCTTAACTGATAATCACTAGCCACCTAATGTTGTCGCATTTTGCAAGGAGACTTATTTCACTGAATGAAAAGCTTCACTAAACTAAAGAACATGGGCATGTGCCTACATTAAATTGTTTGGACAGTACACATTTACCCAAAGTCTTACTAGCAGATTTCTGTGGCAGAGTGATGCATTAGGCTTTTGTTTTGTGCATGATGTCTGATAATCCTTTCACAGTGAAATATATAATAACTATAACATTTTATGTGATGTATAAAGTTGATTTCCTCACCTTGGAAAAAACATCTTTGGCAATTCAACAATATGCAGACAAGTTAAAAATATGCCTCACAGCTGAGATCAGGGTGAACGGCAATTTTTTCTCCATACTATCGTATGAAATAGCTCTACAGGTGGCGATTTGAAACATAATTTAGTCTGACTCAGACTGGAAAGTTTTAAAACATGTTTGCTGGATTTTATCAAACTTTATCCAGAAATGCGTGGATTCCTGGTGTTGATTTCATTTACCTCTGGCGAGCTCTTGAGAATTACTGTTGCACCCCCATAAGGTAAACATGTGAATTCAAAGTAAAATATCTGTTTTATGGATTTCCATGTCACTTGGTGTTGGTGTTCTTGTTTCCCAGAGGATGAATTGTGTCACACATCTAAAAAAAAAAAAAAGATTAAAATCTCAGCCTGAGGTGTTTAGAACGCTGACATGATAAACTAAGGCAGATATTACAGTATACCTGCTTAGTGTCGGCTCTGGGAGTGTGCTAGCATGCAGCACCACTGAGCCGCAAGCATAGCTGCAGACTGTTGACCTCATTTATATGTTCCACACCCTCACCTCTCCCAAATCCTAAAAATGAATGGAGCACCTTTGTGGAAGGAGCCTAATGTGACTTGTCAAATGCACATGCACCTACAAACTATAGCATGAAAACAGATACGTCAACAGACCTCATCTTAATCGCTTAACGGCTGCAGGAGTGCTGGAGCCTATCCCAGCTATCCCAGGTGAGGTACATACTGGAGAGGTCGCCAGTTTCTCACAGGGGCTGACAGTCAATGAAACACAACAATGCTCACATCTAAGAGCAGTAATGAGTCACTAAGTTCCCCAACATGCATGTGTTTGGTGGGAGAAAGCCAGAGTAAGCTATATGCTGTAAGTGCTAACCATCATGCCACCAGGTGATGATATAAAGTACATGTAAAACTGGGACTGGTATACATTTGTACAACCAAAGATGTTTTTCCTACAGTTGGTTTGTCTGTTCCGTTGAGTCAACCAGTGTCGGATGGTAGCTGATGTTTTCCAACCCAGAGGCTGACTTTATGACAACCACACCCCCCTTCATATGCCATATACAGCAGCAATTCATATTTTTATGCCTGTAAATATATCAACCAGATTGAGACAATAGATCCGTGTTCTGCAATTTGGTATTAGTAACAGTAGCAACAGAAGATGAGTAGCTTATTTAATGATTGCCATAGTTTTTGTTTTATGTTTTGATGTACCTCATATTGCAGTGAAATAATTTCAGAAATAAGAAAGCAGCTTTTAGTGATCTGGTTACAGTATTTTTCTAACGGTAAACTATTCAGGCTTTGGGTCATACTTGTGTCATTATGCTTAATTAGGGGAACAAATGTTCCCTGTCATTTGTATAATAGCACAAAGAGGACAAGAATTTGTTCTGGCCTTCAAATTAACCCTAGTAATAATGGGTTTCAATTAATTTGTCTAGCTCTTGCAGAATGATGAATCTTATTTTAGGACAATTATAGCCTTTTCTTTTAAAAAAAACTTCATCCCAAGTTTAACTGTAAAGAAAAGGGCCGGGGGAAAGTTAACTACATACTTTCTGTTTTATTCACATCACAGGAATTATAGATTCTACACTCTATATAGAGTGTGTCTGTAGAGTACGCTGTACATGCATTTTGTTTATTATTTAACCTTTATTTGCACTGGAGGTCCTATTGAGACATGTAGTCTCATTTGCAAGACACACATAGCGATTAATTACGAACAGAGATAAAGTAAAACAATAAATATTATAAAGAAGAACAGTTCATATATGCTTTCTCCACTGCATTAAATACCACTGCTCCTGTATCAAAAATCTAAAATAATCTGTTTACTTGAGTGTTAGGCTGATTTTGCAGTTGTATTGAGGACCTCTGGCTATTTCATAAAACTTTTAATTCTCAGCAAAGTGTAGAGCTACAAACGGACATTTATCTCCTAAGTCTAACGTCATTAAAAGTTTTCCCTCTGGATCCATTGTACCGACAATCCAGCAATGACAAGGAGATAAGTGAAAAGATCAAGCAACTCAAATCAGTACCTTTTAGAGAGTCAATAGGTACAATCACTATGCCCCACACAGAAATCTCTTGGTCACCGGTGATTACCTGAGAGTTCCTGGATTGAAAACAATTTCACAACAACACTGCTACATTGATGAGGAACTAGAAGTAGTCTCATGCACTCTGTGTAAGATTTTTTAGTCCCATCTCTGCTCAGATCAGCTGACTTACTCATCAGTGTTGTGGCGTGATAATGCATGTAATAAACAGCACGTTTGTGCTAATGTCGGCGTTGATACAATGCAACAGTGTCCGTGCATTTTTTTTTGCAGTTTTGCATTAAGTCTAAATGAGTTTATCTATTCTTCTTGTAAGTCTTTTCCTTGATGATGCACATTATTTCATACGCACATTACCAACAGGTAGTTTTACTAATAATTAATTAGTTCATTATATCTTTAATAAGAAACATCATATACATGAAAGTATAGAAGTACAATATTTCCCTCATCATACAGTTAGAGTGAAAGGAAAAATAGCATAATACTGGAAATAACAGTCAGTATAAGCATCTCAAATTTGATGCACTGTACAGAATATACTAGTAGTCACTGTTCAAGCTGATAAATAAAGCCTTTCTCTGTTCATCCCTCTCCCAGTTACTTTCTATGAATCATTTTTCTCACTATAATTAGTCTTTTATAAGGCATTTAATCAGCACACATTTTAGCCAGAGTTTTTGAGTGCCAAATGAACGTGGTTTGTTGTAGGTCATTAGTACTTGTTTGTATTACAGGATGACATTTTTCAGCAGAGGGTAGAGAGCCGTGAAGACAGCGTTTCCTGTCAGCCTGAGGCACTTCTTACACTGACTCAAGGCTATGATGAAAGGTCAGTGGTGGGCTAACAAAGACAAGGGTGAGAGGAAGCAAAGCGCACGAACCGAGCATTACACACTGTAGGCTGTGTGGCCACACACGGATTTAATAACAGTCCACCAGGCACAAAGGCAGCATGGCCGTGGGGGAGAGGAGGGAGAAAAATAAATAAATAAATGCACTTACACACACATACTTGGTTATTTTTCATAGGGACAGATCCACAACACCCTAAATCATGTTATTTTAGTTCACAAAAGCTTACTGCCTGGTCTGCTGCTGGGCTGTGATGTTGATGTGAACAAATTAAAGACGCAATCTGTGACCTCTTTACTGCATCTAGCTATTTTCCTTTTTTCTGTACTGCTTTTATATTTTTTAAGAGATAATATATCTATCAAAAGTAGTCCATAACTTTGCTGTTTTGCTTTATCCTAGAACATATTAGATATTAAAAACATTACTGTTCGTCCAAGGTTTTTTTTTTGCAACAGCAAATGAAAAGCTTTCATGAACTGAATACAGACTATTTTGTATTACTGCGATGCAATGACTGAAAAGATGGAAAAGCTTTTTTTTTGCAGATCGTCACTTAAAGCTAAACAAACACATGTAATCATTAAAATATGCGATACATATTCATTATTCAGACAAGTCATTTTTTCTAGCCTTACATAGTGAAGGTATTCTAGACATTGCACTGAATATTTATTAGAAGCTTCATTTGGTTTCTGACTTCACAGGGTTTCTCCTAAATCTTTTATTCACTGCTTAACACCAATAAGTTGGTCTGTCAGGGTTATAGTTTCTTTCCATCTTTGATCTGTTCTTCACACTCATTTTTCCAACGCGTCACACAGAACAGAAAGTCTCGCCGCTATCTGTTTGGGAATCCACCGTCATGAGTGCACATTTCTTTCGCCAGAAAAGCTGCAAATGACCTCGCCTCTCTACTATGAAGACTCTAAATGCTTCGCTCAGAAGTTGAATGCATTTCATGAAATTGCTAAATTACTCAAAAACTGTCAGGAACCAATCTCCGGTCCAGGTATGGTGGCAGAATGTGGGTAGCCCAGGAGCCAAACTGTTTCACAGAGGCTGCTGTTATTGAGTTTGACGGGTTCTAATAAGATACACATCTTCCTGTTGTTTTCAGAGAGAGGGAAAAAAATTCTTTTTTACCTCCGATTGGAATGAAAGCTTTGAGGAGCGCGGCGTATCTCCTCTTTCATTTGCTTTCTTCTTCAAAGCAGCTGAATGGTTATGACACACTCCAATGAGAGCTACACATCCACGAAACCTCTTGCCACAGACGCTTTCATGCCATTACCGCGCGATGCTGAGACATCAGCGGCAGAACTGATCCTGATTTCGACAAGAACACCTCCTCAGTTTCTTTGCTGCTCCTTCATGCCATCGCTCCCCCTTCTCTCTCCCATCATGAAAGGCAAGTAATGTATGGTAATGTAAGCACACCATGATGGAAAGTAACAAAAGTAATATTACCCTACTTAAATATAATTTTGAGATAATGCAATTGAATACATGCATTTCAATGCTGGTTTGTGCTTTGTACTAAATGTCAGAGGGAAGTTCTGTGCTGTGACTACATATAATTCACTCCTCACACAATGTATTGAGTGCAGTAGGGGCCCTTTGCTTATGACCTGTGAGCTGTTGATTTCTACTACTGGTTCGGCATTAAGTAGACGTCTTTGAGAGGCCTAATCTCTAGTTTGGTTTCCACTGACTGTATATACAATACTGTAATGCTATTTACACAATAATACATACGTTACTCGTGTAAGTCTTGTAACATTTCTGTATGTGAGCACCATCCTCTTCTGTGAAGGAGAAGAAGTAAAGAAGTCATTGATACATTTTTACATGTTACAACGAAATTCATATTCTGCATTTGACCCATCCCCCCTTAGGGGGAGCAGTGAGCAGCCCCAGGCGGCGCTTGGGGAGCTAGCGCTGGGTGTCTCGCTCAGGGACACACCTGGTGTGGGGGATAGGCTGGGTGCTGCAGCTGAGAATTAATCCCACTATTCCTGCATCCCAGCCCTCTGCCTTAACCACTGAGCTACCAGGCTGCTTTTGTAGGAAACATACTGCACTGGATGGATGTTGCTCAAGTCTTTTTGGATGAACAATGCGCTAACAGAAAATACATTTCAAAAGGATTCTGGTGTGGATGATGGCAAAGAGCCAAGATTGACCTTAGAGCCCCATGTATGGCTTAGTTCAGTGGTCAAATAAAAGTAGCATCTGTGCATTAAAAATGGTTCAAGTATAAGTATAGGTTGTAGGTTTCTTTTAGAGTTAATGAACACTTGTGTGTAAAATTACAGTTTTTCTTTTCGTGAAGCCAAAGTACTATTTTCTCTAACCTTCACCATGTTTTGTCAGTAAATACAACCACACAGTAGTCAAACAGTGTGGATGTTAAAAAAAATGTTGTCTGTCAACATTCAATTGATACACAAAAGGCTTGATACTATCAAGTGTTTCCTTACGTGTGACCTGTACTTACTGAGTTCTCATTTCAGTTGTATGTTGAATGGATCAGTGAGACATTCATAACAGTGAGAGAAAGAACAATAACAATTGTTTTAAGTATTAGATCCCTTTGCTAAACATGCTTTAATACTTGGTGGCCAAACCTTTGTTGGCAGTCACAGATGTTAGACGTGTCTTGTAGTTGGCCACACATCTCAGGGGGACTTTATCCCACTCCTCTTTGCAGATCCTCTCCAGATCATTAATGGTTAGTGGCTGATGTTTGGCAGCTCAAACTTTCAGCTCCCTCCACAGATTTTCAGATCAAGGGCTGGAGACTGACTAGGCCAGCCCAAGACCTAAGATGCTTTGTTGCCTTGTCTGTGTGTTCAGGATCATTGTCATGCTGGAATAACCACCTACGACCCATTTTCAATGCTCTGCTTGAGGGAGGGAGGTTCTCACCCAGGATTTAACCCCATCCATCATCCTCCCGTTGATGCAGTGCTGTTGACCTGTCCCCTTGGCAAAAAAAACACCCAAAGCATAAAGTTTCCACCTCCATGTTTGACGATGGGGACGCTGTTCTTGGCGTCATAGACAGCATTCCTCCTCCTCCTCCTCCAAACACGGCGAGTTAAGTAAATGTCAAAGAGGGATATAGGCAGTTATTTTCAACTGTTGTCACTTTCTCATCCAGCTGCTTCACAATGGTCTTGTAGACCATCCCAGCCTTGTGTAGGTCTGCAGTTTTGTCTCTGACATCCTTGGAAAGCGCTTTGGTCTCGGCCATGGTTCAGAGTTCGGAATCTGTATATATTGATTGGTTGAGGGACAGGTGTCTTTTAGACAAGTAACGAGTTGAGAAGACTTCTAATGTCAGCTCATTATCTGTATAAAATACACCCGGGAGACAGAAATCTTGCTGACTGATAGGGGAGCAAATACTAATTTCAGTCATGGAAATGCAAATTAGTTTATATTTTACTAATAGGGACACACCTGGTGGGAGATGCCAGACAGGGATTCAAACCTTCGACCCTTTGCATTCCAGTCTGACACTTTACCCATTGTGCTACCAGGCCGCCTATAGACCTCTTTTCTTTATTATCTTTCACTGTTCCATTGAAATTATACACTGATCATTTCTTTATTAGTGGGCAAACTTACAAAATCAGCAGGGGTTCAAATAATTTTTTCCCTGACTGTAGTAGGTAAAATGTCTGAATACGTCTTCCACCACTGTAAGTAGTTACATTATATTAAATGTCATGGTGCGTGGAGCCTCTTGAAACATAGTACATTTGGTCCTTTTTAGCAGAAGCAGGCACTAATGAACAGCTCTGTCCATCAAGCTATATATGGACAAAACTGCTTTTTAAGCCTCAGTCTCTGAAGCATCGGGCAATTACGGACACCTGTTATTTAGTTAATTGCCCAATTAACTCATCCATCATAGGAATAAAATAGGTCACTTAAATTAGTGCATATTTACACCAACCTATGCGTAATAAGAGCACAGGTGGCTTTATATTATGGATGAGTGTTAACAAAGCATGAGTAAAGGCATCTCCTATCTGCTCTAACATATTTTTTAAAAGACTGTAATTTAAAAGATCAATAAGTTACATGAAAATGTATTCTCTGATGGAACTCGCTGTAACCTTGATAGAACATAGAGAATTAGGAGTGCTGCTGTCTCTCTCATGCTCTGCTATGCAACACAGCACTCTGTCAAGGAGTAAAAAGCAGAGGACACAGAGGCAGACAGTGTGCCTATGAGGAGGTGATGCTTCTCTGTGCTCCTTGTCCCTGGCTAATTGCCTGCAGAAATGTATCCTGTCATTGAAATTACATGTTTTCTGAAGAAATGGCATGTATAGATCTGTTATAGGAAAACCCCATCTGCAACATGCATGGATCCTTTCTGTGATACACAGACACACACACACACACACACACACACACACAATCAGTGGCGACACACCAAAGACTGCCCTCTCAGACGAGGAGAAGAAGAGGAACAATGCAGATGAACTTCTGATTATAATAATCTGCATTTCTTCTTCACAAAAATGTGATTACATGGAGATGCTGTTGCCTTTTCATTTCCCCAGTGCTCAACAAGCAGAAAATGTCTTTCCCTTTATCTTGTGCTAATGTGACAAACACTGTGCTTTGTGATTTCTGCCAAAGACATCAAGTGTCTCTTTTTGATAAAAATTGGGTGGTGTGAGGCTTGCTGGGAGAATGGGAGACCAAAAGGAGGATGTCAAGGGAAGAGCGATGAATTCACGAAGAGTGTTTTTCAAAGCAAGTTGTTTACACTTCACAAACTCTAATCATGATCATAATAATCTTAATCATAATCTGCAAAGGGCACGCCAAGCAGCCAGGGTATCTATCTGCTGCGAATCAGCCATGCTTTAGTTTGGACTCATCTATTTCAGTGACAAATATTCTTCCACGGTAAGGTTTGCTGCCTGCTAGGTGGATGTTTTTACAACTAACTAAAACTGAAATCTAAAACACTGAGTGGGAAATAATTAGTTAAACTAATTTCAACTTCATGCACGAAGCCAAAGCACAAGTTCAGGTTTCTTCAGGCATGAGCAGCTTCACTCTGCGTCCACTGTGTTTCCATCCAGGACTCCTTTTTGTGGTGATAACATAACAGCTCCCCCCAGTGTTAGGAGGAGGACAAACACGTAAGTGCTTTATAAAAGCAGAGAAAATGAAAATGAGGACACAGACACTGAAGCTTGCATTTTCCCAATATATAAAAATTTGATTTGAGGGATTTTATTACAGTCAAAAAATACAAATTTGGGCTAACTTGACAAAGAAACCACACATCCCTCACTATACTGTCTGAATCTTTGTGTATCTTTGAGAGATTGTAAATTGATATTACGGTAAGCAAGTCCTGCTTTAAAATGCTAAACTTTTCAAAGGTGTTTTAGTATTTAATTTCCTCTGCAGGTGTGAAGGCCACAGAGGACAATGTTGATAGTAAAAAACAAGACGGTCGGCTTGTAAATAATAAATAAAAAAAAGATTGATCTCAGCTGCTTCTTATTTTAAGAATCCAGTGCTTTGTTGTTCTCCCAGGAGTTTCTGGAAGCCTCTTTTGGGATGAGGTGTGTTCTACATTTTCAGATGGGCTTGTTCTGTCAAGCTCCCCCACAACAATGTATCATCATCCCTTGAATTATCACCTTTGCGAAAAATTAATTCTCCTGTCAAGCGTTGCTGCCAAAAATGGGAGTTGTAAAATGGAAACCACCCCAAAGAGCTTGTGGGATTAATACCACCTCGATATAAGCATATTAGAACTTTTTGTGGGAGTGATCCATGGCACCAGGGAGGGAACTTTTTCTTTTCCTTTAGGAACTGGTTATATTTATGATCTTATGAAAAAATGTTTATAGGGTTTTTGCACAATTCCACTTTGAAAAAATTTTAAATTTCCTTGTCTTCTCATGCACTACCTAAAAATGAATTCATTATTTTAGCATTTTAATCTTCATTAAGGTATTCAAGAGAAAAAAGAGAGAAAAAAATCTCAGGTGTAATATAAAACCAAATGCATTAGTTGACAGGGCACTGATCAATGTCAGATCCATCATGCAGTGCGGGGTGGGGGAGGGGGATTGATCTCTTTCCATGTGGGGCCTTTTTTTTTTTTCTATGGAGCTAGTCAGCATTAGGCTCTGACGCCTGCCCGTATTACAAATGCATCAGTGTGCTCTGTAATACCATGTCCGCTATTCCCGAATGCAGCCCCCAAAGTCATCTGAAGGTTGTTGGCAGCTCATGTAAATGAAGCTTGATTGTAATAGTTCTAAGTGGATTCCACCCACACAATCCTGTCACATTCACTCATTGTTATCCATGTCCCATTCACCCCCCACCCCCCACCCCGACTCCCATCAGGGTTTACAACGTAAATAATAAAAGTTGTGTCACTTTGCAAATTACCCAAACAGCTTATCACTTATTCATTGTGGTGTATCACAACAACTCCTCGGTGCGTACAAAAGCCACAGCAAGTCAGACACAGGCTTTTGTTAATGAACTTGGAAGATTACCAGATCTGAAAATTAACTGACAGTGTTGCCGCTTTCTTTCCCCTTGTGTGCATGTCTCCTCTGTTGTTTTCCTGTTTACCCACCAATGACAAAAAAAGAAAATATGTGTTGGTCTTGTTGGTTTCTCGTTTAACTTGACTATTCTCTGGTTAGCTTTCAGCATCAGGGAGCCACTACTGACTACTGCTACTTACTGTTGCACAATGGGTAGAGATTCTTCTTGTTGGGACCAAGAAGGAAAAGGGAACATTTACATGGACAGAAATCTGACATAGGATATAATCAGACGCTTGTTCCTCTGTAACCTCTGCTTTTGAATGAAAAGGCTCCAGGACAGTTACTGAAAACGTGTCACGTACAGATGGCTCATAACATAACTGGAACTCTCAAACAACAGCTGAAGTGCAATTTGGAGTCCATCAAAAAAAAAAACAGTGCTCATCAAACGGCAACTGGACAGCAGTGAAATGCAGACGGTGGGACTTAACCATGCAGCAGTTAGGTGATTGAGTTAACGGCACAGCACAGTTAATTTTTAGGGGCCCTTTGAAAATGATCCTCTGCTGTTCATTCGCCACTGCGCGCATGGCCCCTGTAGCCATTTTCTGCCTGGCTGCCCTTAATTCTGATCTGCAGCCACCTAGCTCATAGACTACAGTGAGGTACAGAGACAGAATATTCCCAAGGTGGTCACCGAGAAGCCACAGATAGAGACGGATTGATACTTATGATATGAGAAATTGCAAAACTTTTATGTAGAGTGCACAGTGAGAGTCACAGAAACTGAATCCAACCGTTTTAGTAGGACTTCGGTGGTTGGCTTTTTCCACTCCTGCTCTCACACCATGATAAATGTATTGATTGAATAAATCATTCCTGTTTTCGTGTTAGATGCTCCGTTTTAACTTTTTGATTGAAGTCCTGACTCGCTATCTTTGCAGTGATTTAACGGACTTTCTTGGTGGTGAGTCGGGAGCTGATGCACAATGCATGTCAATAAGCTCTGTTAGATGAGGCTCACAAGAAAAAGAAAATAGAACTGACCGTCTTTAAGTGGTAACCACTACGTATATGATAAGTGTTAACTGTTCATTTGGTTTAGCTTGGTAGACTTGCAGTGAGAAGTCGAGGGTTTGGATCCTAGTTGTACAACCCAAACAAACAGGGAACATCGCAGCTGTGAAATGTTTGACTAAGGGAATTTTGAAACTGATGGCAGCACGTGTGGAGTAAATGTGGAGAGGTTCCCTTAACTGTAATGAAATAGTAAATGATTAAATATTTATTAACAGTTTTTATATGAAAAGATACTATAAATTGTATACATGACATTAAATATGCTTTTGCTCTTTTCCACTTTTTTTCCTTTCCTCTCTTCACAGACACTAAGCAGTCTCATAACCCTTGGGGAAGGCGGGGGCTTTGCCGTCAAGGGATTATTCAAGTTTAGGGAATAATGACCCCCTTATCTCTCACAGGCTCTTTGCAGAAGCTTCTCTTGGGCCCTGTCAGTTCCAGACCCTCCAGTCTGGATGGATATATCAATGGAGAGTCCTCCCTCACCATTACACGCTCTTCCTCATCTTGCTTTTCCCGCCTTTTGCCCTTTTCTAGCTGATAATACCTCATTGTGAAAACCATAAAAAGGGGGGTAAGTTATCTCATTTTCACCTGAGGTCATTTTCAAGGGGTGGACTTTTCTTTTTTTTTACTAATGGCTTTAAACTTTGCTTCACTCCATTCATGGTCGTCTCCTTCTCTCTCTCTATTTCTGTCAGGCACACGCACTCACTTAATCTCACTCTCGTTCACTCTCTGTGGTGCGTTGGCATAATAGGCTTCAGCTGTGAACATTGGTCTAATTTTGATTTCTTTTATTCCAGTTAGTCCAGCCACCGTACATCTTTAAATGCATTCAGATATTGTCCATTCAGTGTCAAATGAAGTTAATTGTCCATTGACTTCCTCACCTTCTCCTTACATATTATTACTTTCATGAGGGGATTATCTCATTATGAACCACTGCTATGGTAAAAAGGGGGCCTAATGTCAATTGGACAAGAAGGCGGAGCAAAATATTTTATTGTTGGTTATTTTATTGCAATATTTGAAGGTATTAAGATGTTGGATTGTATAATTATTATATAATGACAAATGTTGTTTATGCCCTTAGTACTGTTAACCTCAGAATGTAAGGTAAATACAATAATTTACCTTCTGTAAGAATCTGATTTAGGAACAGAGAGCAAAGTTAGTGCGAAGATAAACATAAATAATAATACCATTCTACTGTGGGAGCATTCAAGGAGCTCAGGGGTTCTGGAGAAATTTAAGTATATAAAGAACAAATAGGCCAAAAGATCAAGGACAAAAAAACACTGTTAAATGTGGAACCACTGAACCCTCCTTTAGCTACATGGGCACTCAGCACATTCCACTGCTGCATCCAGAAATGTGGGCTGAAACACTAATATGCAAGGAGGAAGGCACACATCAATTCTGTGCAGACACACCACCGAAAACTAATGTCAAATGGATAGAAGGACTGTGGAATTGTGTTCTGTGCTCAGACAAGTTCACATATCAACCTGTTTTCAGGAAAAAAAACAGACATCAGGTTATCTGTTCCCAAGATGAAAAAGACCGTCCAGATTGTTATCAGCAGAAGCATGAAAAGCCGACATCAGTGCCCAAGTCATAGTTAACTTGTATATGTGTGAAAGTACAATCCACACATTAGGATTTTAGAGAGACATATGTTGTAATGAATGCAGCGTATTTCATGCGAAAGTCAGTGGATATTTCAGCAGAACATTGCCAGGCCTCATTCTGTACAACAGTGTGGTTTCACAGACACAGCGTGTGTGTGTGTGTGTGTGTGTGTGTGTGTGTGTGTGTGTTCACTGGCCTGCCTGCTGTCCAGATCTGAAAATATATGGGACATTATGAAGAGGAGATTTAAATCACAGA
The DNA here is from genome assembly GCA_032359275.1 of Microctenopoma steveboyesi. Taxonomy (NCBI): domain Eukaryota; kingdom Metazoa; phylum Chordata; class Actinopteri; order Anabantiformes; family Anabantidae; genus Microctenopoma; species Microctenopoma steveboyesi. The sequence goes on along the minus strand of JAUMHF010000017.1, from coordinate 21,056,467 downwards.
CTGTTGAACAGCGTATCCAAGAAGAATGAATAAATATTCCACTTGCAACACTGCAACAGTTAAAGTGCTCAGTTGTCCAATGAAAAGTGTAAAAGGTGATATGACACTGTGTTAAACTTGACCCTGTTTCAGCTTTTTTCTACCAAATAAATCTGGTGCAACAAAGCATTCACTCTATTTCCCATGGATCTCTTTTCAAATCAATTCATTATGTTATAAAAATCAATTGAATAATTAAATAACTAACATAGACATGGGCATGGAAAACGTTTACAGCAACACTTTCCAGAAGTCGCTAAGCACTTTGCTCAGTTTCTTGGTTCAGTGTAATGAAGCTTTTAAATCTTCTTTAAATCTTTACATTATCTGACTGCCAGAGACAGACAGATAAAAGAAGAGGGATGCATATTCTTTTTTTCCCCATGTGCTTCCCCACTGCTGGTATTGTGAGCACTGACACCTATCACCTAACCTAATATCATCCAGCTCCACATACATACATCATCCCTGGATTTGATTAGAGGGTCTGATTTATTTATTTGTTTAGCACTGAGACTCTACTGTCATTATTTTCCCTTGTAAATAATTCAATAAAAATGTCATCCACCACTGTGCCCTTCATTAATAATATGTGTAATAAAGATAGTGCGGGGGGAGGGGGGCAGGTGCATACAGGTACAATGGGAAGAAAAATACATTGAAACACACCCAGTAGCTTCAGAGACAACAATATGACAAGATTAAACAATATAGCCAGATTTGTAGAATAAGTACAGGAGTCAAACCTAAATGTCACTTACAACTGATATTGCATATGATTCACCAAACATGTAAATGTCAACTGGGTGCCCTGTATAAGTCAGTAAATCCATGTGGGAGCAGCGCTCATGCATTAAAGTTTATAGTGGGTTGTAGGTTTAGTTTTCGATCAGATTGTATTTACAAGACAGTCTCATGAACAGTTTCTTGAACTGAACAGTAAACATGAGAATATATATCTCTCAGTGCTGGGCTGGCAGCAAAAAGCAGCCCAGGATTTGGCTGTTAAGGAGCTCCAGGTTCACGGCTCGTTTACAGATCCAATAATTAACAGAACACAGTCTTACAATCCATGCACAGTTTGAGTTAGGTGAAAGCATGCACCCCTCAGAAAAGGCTTCAATAATACATTTCAGTATTGTTGAAACATAAAACTAGAATAAAATGAACAGTTCATACTCACAGAAGAAAAACAAAACAAAAACAGGCCTTGCAAGTTCACAACAAACAGACCTCTGGTTACTGACGATACAGTGCACTGCACTTTTATTACCTACACAAATATTTATCGCCCAGCTCAGCAGCTCTGACCTTTAAGCCTCTTTTAGGTCGTTGTTTTGACCCAAAGTTCCCTTCCCAATAAAGATACTGTTACTGATGACTTTTTTATGATGCTTTTCACATATTTTTATTTCCTAATCCTATTGTTGTCAACATTCCCAAGGAGTTTAAATTAGATATATCAAAATATTTCCGAGTGCTGAGCAACATTTTGTATTTCTGTTTAGCAGTGAACAAATCTGCGCATTAAAAAAAGGAAATATTCTTAGCCTGATTATCAGTATTAATACTTTCCTTTAGAGTTACACTTGTTCTGTACCTTTTCACTTTATCCATCCTGTGATTTGACAGCATTTTCCAGCCATCCATCTTGAGGTCACACAGGGGCTTTGTGTGTGAGATGTCTTTTTGCCAGCCGTGAGCTAACGCAGTCCTGCTGCACATGAGACCTGAGATAATCAATACTCTGTCAGACATACTTAGAGCACCTCTGTGTTAAAGCAGCATTGGGGGGGGGGGCTCCTCTGTCTCAGATGGAGATGAAGCCACCAACCTCACGGCCCACAAGAGCCGTCTTCGAAAGACAAGGGTCACCACTATCCAGTTCTAATCTTCTCTGGCTTTAGAGCCTTGTGCACAGAAAAGATAAATAAATTAAGAAGAAAAAAAAATTACATTTTCACTCAAGGGAGACTCACACTTGTAGAAGTGTGGGCTGCACTATAATTGCAGGCAGACTGCAATAAGTAAAGAGGAATATGACATTCTGAGATGACAAATTGATTTTCACTTAGTATGGAGCACATGTTTTTACATTACACATTTTAGGGGAAAATGAGTATCAGTGAGGATAGACACAATTTCTTTTTTTGACAATGTGAATTTTGCATCCATCTATTTCGAAGCCAGTCCTTGTAATTTGGAACTCAAATTGACAAAAGCATGCAATACACTATATGGTCAGAGCGATCTTCAAATCACATTTTCCCCCTGAATGATCAGTTCAGTGGGTCTGCTCTGCTGTGAATCCGAAATTGTGCTGTTCTCATCTCAGACACAGTAAATCCCAAACCCAGAGCATTTCAATCCATAAACCAGCATCAGATTTTTTTTTCAATCTTTTTAGCATAGCTAGTGTCGGTTTCACTCAAGCCTCCAAATCTCAGGGTTTCTATAAGAGCGCGTGCCTTATTATTGAGTTTCATAGTTTTCCATAATTTCCCCTATGGGGTAGCTATTGTTTCAGTATAAAAACGCATCTCATTTCACTCTCTGATTTGTTTACTTGGCTAATGGGACTGCAGTGTCCTTTGTCGAGCCTTTGCAGAGCGTGACAGAGCTCTGCCGTATAGTGAAGAGAGAGTTTGGCTACAAGAGAGGCTGAATCTCACTATTCGATATCAGGGAGGTTTTCATGCGAGATTTAATGACTCTTCGCCAGCTGACATAATTGCACTTTAAGATTTTTAATAAGAATTTTAACATAATAAGGGAGTCATACAGTGGCTAGAACACCACTTTTTACAAATGCTTTCCTTTTTAACTGTGATAATAATAGTAATTACAGAGATAATATGCTCTAATTGCTAGGAGGGGATAAATTACTTCTTCCCCTAATCCCATATCTGCTAGCAGCCTTCTCCTGCTCTCATTGTCTGCTCTTGCAACAGGTTGCATCAGACATTAAAGGAATATTTGAACATATAAACAAGCTTACACTATCACAAGTGCTGACACCCCCAAAAAAAGATGCGTTATTTGACTCAACCATTTAAAATAGACCCGGCCAAGATAATTGCCTTTCACAGGGACATCACTGACTCCGTAGATTGTGTACTGTACATCCTACACAGTAGTCCCCATCTATTGTATTAGCATTTTTACAATTTAGCCGCCATCACAGTGCATAGCCTGGAGTTGTTTCTTATCCGCATCACAGAGTGTGGGAGCAAATTTCTTCTGTCAGATGAAATCCATGTTACTCCGGTTAGGTTTTAACCAAATTGATGTATTCAAGTTTCCTCAGCAGGTACAGAGGTTAAACCATTGCATGGCAACCAAATTGAAAACATTAAAGTTGTGAAGCTGTTTTTAAGCACAACAATGGTTGTTTTAATCATGGTTAAATCTCCATCTTTGCACAAACTCCAGCTGGAGCTTGTAGAAATGTCATTTGTTTGAAGGTTTTGGTCATAAGTATTAAATAATTATTATTAAATAATTATTGAATTATTATTAAATAATTTTTTAAAGTTATTACTGCAGGGAACATAAATGGAGAAGTGGTTAGCGCTGCTAGAAGGTGTGAATATGAGTGTGAATGGTTGTCTGTCTCTGTACATCCTCCCTAAAGTAGACACAAAAAGAGGCAGGGGATTGATCAGTTCAGTAACACTGATCCTCTGGGTACCTTGAATGGGTTGTAGCTGAGATATAAAAGTCCAAAAGACCAAAGTGGGGGACTATTAGCATGGCTAGAAACTAAGCTATAAACAAGATTAGTTCCTCTAAACTAGACATCACAGAATAATCATCGGAATGAGTTTTTACTTGCCAACAGTGATACAATCAAAACTTGCCAAATGTGCTATCATGACATCACAACAACATACTTTGTGCTTTATTTGAGTGAGTGATGAAGCCAGCTTGGCAAAAGCACAGCTCCCCTTGGCCAGCTTTATCAGAAAACAGCATTGCTTGAGCTGTTGTCAGAGTAGAAAATGTCTTTCCCGCATCTCTCACAGAGTCCTTGGGCCATCACAGGGTGAGATGCACAGTGTTTTGTTTATACAATATCAGAGGTGCCGGCACCTTAATCTCAATAAAGATGGCTATTGGACTGAATTATCTGTATGATTGCCCTTTAGAACTGCTGTCAATGCTATTCTCCTTATCCGGCTTCTCAAAGCCTCTCTCCCCACAAGAAGTCTATGTGAGGGGAATACAATGCAGGCAGTTCAGACGCCACAAAAGGGCATTGCATTAGAAAGCCATACCTCTGCTGTGTGACCTTTGGCTATGCTGGGGAGGTCGGTTGAATCCCTGTGGACACCCAGTCAGCTTCAGTCAAGGAAACAGAATAGATTCTAAATCTGTGATTCGTGGTGTGCACGTCAGCAAGCTCAGAGGCAAATGGCACCTTATTGTTTTGCCTATTTACACTTCTGAATGTTCGACGTGGGTGGCAGAGACACCGAACGGCATGAACCAGTGTCTCACACCTGGATGTGACTGAGATATGAATTCAGGTAAGCGTGTTATAAAATGTTTCACCTTTGGTCGACGGTTTTCATGTTGTAATTCTGTCCTGAACATGCTGTTGTGGTAACTTATCAGTGCTAACAGAACGTCTCATTAATTCTATGTAATTATATCCATTACATGTAAAATTGCATATCAGCACTTATCTGATTAAGGCTGTCATAACACTCTGTCATTCGTAATAATAGGGTCTCTTTTTGCATTATTTTTTCAATGAACCGTGGATCAGCCTGTATCTGATGGGACTGTCGCTAGGTGCGTCAAAATGGAAGATGAAAGAAAGAGCTGCACTTAATTTCATCAAAAAAGATTTCAGTTTCTGAACCAATGAGTCATCATGGGCTAAGAAGATACGCCAAAGCCCCCGGAGAGATGGAGAGAAAGGATTGTAAAAGCCTGAAATGGGATCATCCTAGCTGAGCTTTTTTTTCCAAGCAGAATGGGATAACATTTCAAACACTCATCTACAGAATGCTGTCGGTAGTAGTGTGGTCGTTGCTCTATCTCCTTTGACAGTACTAAAATATGCATCATTTCATGTGTCCTTTGTTCTGTTCAGTATTTGACCTTTCTGGACACACTGCAGCACAACATTGGCTGCGCTGTGGACACTCGAACTGTGAAAATACTACTTTGTGACTTATTTTTCTTGGGCTATTTCTTGTAACATATTAGCCAAATAAGATAAAGATGTTGCTGTCAGTGAGAAAGTATCATCAAAACATCAGATTTGATACCACAGATGTCTTGCTCAGAGCTGTTTTTGGCAGCATTGCCATCATTAACACCATCATTATCATTAACACGCATTATTTTTTTTACTTTTGTGTGCAAATCAACTAATTACAGAACACAAAATAAATCATTAAACAAGTTAACAAAACACAACTAAGTATCTAACAAGTATGAGCCATTGATCTGCTTCTGTGTTTGATTTGCAAAACCCTCTTTTGTTGTTTCCAATCCTTCAATGTGGATGTCCAATCTGTGCTGGTATTTTGTGCAATCCATTACACTAATGCTGCCGGCCATGCTGCACCATGGCACAGTCAAATCTTATGTTTTGTCTGTTAACATAATTTCTTTTGCTCTAACAAATTCCCCAATGGTTACACAGTGCCATCATCTGCTCATGTTGTTATGTTTCACCAAACCTCGAAACTGTTGAACTCAATGTGACATGTTTTGTTCGACGCTGGAGCACAAAGGCTACAAATCGACTTTAACTGTTTGCTCCCAGCAGCATCTAGCTCCAGCTAGTAGCGCTACCCAGCCGTCGGCCTGTGCTTCTGTCGCTCTCTGTTGTATTTCAGTACTGCAGCAGTGAACTGTGAATCCTACAGATACGCTTTGGCTGTGGCAACACGTTCTAGAATGTAATATAATCTCTGCTGCTTTTTGTGCAACATGTTTAGTTGTTTGGCTGTCCAAATGTAGTCCTCCACTCCTGTAGCAGGGTGTGCAGCAGTGATGCCTCCAGGCCATGTAGAGGAGACTAAACTTATCACAGTCACTCTCACCAGTCGTTCTGTAGCGAAGGCAGATCGTGGCAGCAGCAGCAGCTGGGTGCAGCAATCCGAGGAACATTAGTGAGAGCTGCAGATGTAGATGTGTGTACGGACTATATTTATTACAAATTAAAAGTTACTAATCACTGAATGACTGATCTTTATCAGTCAGTTGATATGTTGAGGTATGTTATTCCTCTTGAGATCGTTCAACCTTCAGCCAGTCACAGAGCTAACACACACAGTAGACACAGACATTCATCTTCACATTCACACGGCAATGTAGAGTCACCAGCTAACCTAACTGCATGTCTTTGGACTGGTGTACTCACAGGAAACCAGGCACACAGAAACATGAAAACTCCACACAGGAAGGACCACAGCAGCTGACTGTCCAGCTGTGAGGCAGGAGTGCCTGTTGTGGGGTACAGCGTGATCTAAGTGCAGAGAGCACATCAAATGTCTCCAGTTTTATCTTTTATCTTGTTCAAAACAAAGAAACAAAGATAGTTACAGAACTAATCTGGAACAACAAAATATACAGTAGCTTGGCAGGTGAGGCAAAGCAGGGGACATGGTCAGCAGCTCCAGTTCCAGCACCAAGGACAGCGGCGGTGACGGTGCATATTTCCAGCCCTATGACCTATTGTTAGTGATGGGAAATCTGTCTTTTTGCAAAGCTTCGGCTCTTTTGGCTCGGCTCCTTAGGAGAGCCGGCTCCCAAATGGCTCCTCATTTAGCATCTTTCTGAGCCTTACTTTTTTGCCACATTTAGCATTTATGAATGGTTTTTGTGGGCAGTTGCCATTACCATAACCATACCTTTTTATTACACTGTTGGCAAGGAAAATTGGAAATTAAAGAAACAGCGTGAGAGTGAATGCGCTTGTATTAACTTGGGATATGAGGTGTTGAATGTGCTTTTGTACCTTAGGAACACATAATTTTTATTCATTTATTGAGCTTGACTGTTTTTTCTATTTTAAACTGCATACCAAACCGTAAGCCGCTTTCCATACAGAAAAATCCCTAGATTACCCCTGGACATACACTCGGAAGCCTCAGCACCACATGTCACATCGCTAGCTGCCTTCACTCTGTTTTCTGTTTGTGTGTTGTGGGCTCTCTCTGAGTTTGGTAATGGTTTTATGAGGCTCTGTTAACTGGATACAGAACTTACGCTGACATACAAACATGCACTCATGCATCCATGCACGCGGTCTCTGTGCACTCACATCCCCTTGCATTACTTTACTTTACTTTACTTTACTTTGCTTGGCAGACGCTTTTATCCAAAGCGACTTACAAGAAGAAGACACCAG
>JAUMHF010000017.1:20999671-21048956 GCA_032359275.1 Microctenopoma steveboyesi | reverse complement strand
AAGTTCCCCAGCGGTCCTGGAGGACGGTATACAACAACTATGGACATTTTTACAGGGTGTGTGATAGTTACTGCATGTAATTCAAAACTAGTACTGTCAGTGGCAGGTAACGCTGTGGCATTAACGCTGAGGTCAGTGGCATTAACGCTGAGGACACTGCTTTGTATAGAAGACTATTAACTACAGTAAAGTATAATGTGGTATAGTACAACACAAAATTCTGTTTTTTGTCACTAAGAGAATAATAAAAAATTCTGTAAAAAAAAGTATATCTGTAGGGAAAAAAAGGGTTAAAAAGGGCTTTACAGACCAGTATCGGCAGCTCATGCTGCTCAATAGTTAGTGGCTCAGCTTTGTAATGGTAAGTATTTTACAAACAAAGATATTAGAACCTGCCCTGAAAATAACCTAATTTGTAAAAGCTGGCAATAAAAATACTTTGCTGGCAGATGAATGTCAAATGTAAGCGGAAACAGTAAATGTTTGTTCAGTTTACAGACAGTAAACCATACTCATCTAGTTTCAAAGTTATTGTTTTTTTGGCCCACACTCAAGACTGCAATTTCATTGTCGACCTGTCCCACGAGCTTTGCCACTGTTGCCAGGCTCTTACATATACATATAGCCATTTTTAAATATTCCTCTTCTCTCCCTACTCTTCACTGTAGTGAAGATGTCTTGCTTTATCTGTTGACCCCTGCACTGAGTAGCATTTTGTACAGAATCAAACGCAGAAAATATTCTAATTGGTCTTTTAACTGTTTAACGGCAGTTGTGAGGTTAGAACGGGTGAGAAAGGACAGTGCCAAGAAATGCAATTTATTGTTCCATCCAGTACGTCTGGCCTTTGTTGCATGCCAGTTTGAGTCAAAGATTTAAAGTGAGTCAAGACCCAGAGGAACATGATTACACATTACTGCACTGTTAGAGCCACTCTCGGAAGCATCATACTGGCAGCTCCCACTGGCAGTGAAAAGGTCTGCTTAAAGCCGCATTAATCAAATTTAGGCCACTATGAGGCCTACATTTTCAAACAAAAACTCCTGAACAAGATGAAAACTGCATTCCCTGACACTTACAAACTTAGATTCATAAGTCAACAATCAGTTTTCCATCTTTTTAATACAACTGCTATGAGTTTCTTAATGTTAATTATTTTTGCAACATGTTTTGCTTCTGTTGTCATCTCATACATTGTCATTTCACTGGAGCAGCACTCCTTGTGCTTGGATGTTTGAACATGCTATAGTTTATTTGTTTTTTTTTTGTTTAGTATTTTTCATTAAATCCAATCTAGAAGCCTGTAATTGCCTTCTTGTGTGCAGGACTGTACCCATGAACTATTGTTGACATGGGAGACCCGCAGCAAGCATTGAGACCAGACACATTTAGATATAGCACAGTGTTTTATTCTTTCCTCAGTGAAACAATCATGAATCAGAAAAACAGAGAAACGTTATTTTCATTACTTTTTTCACACTTCAAATACTATAAATATTGTGAGTCCCTGACCATACCTGCAGATTTCCGTTCCTCAGGCCCCTGTACCGTAGTCTCCTACTCCCATTATGTTCCTTTGACATATTTTATAGAGGTGGCTTATTTTATAGATGGATACCAACGTTTGATTGACGATTGCTGCTCGAAGAATTGTGTGCAGACATATACTGTAGTTTAGAGATTCATAAATTTATGACTTTCTAACAGCACTTAGCACATACTGTATGTTTTTCCCTTTAGTTAGTTAGTACAAAGAGTTGCAAGATACGAGAAGTGCATCTTAACAATTGAGAAAAACTGTAATATTTTCACATTTACAGCTTGTAAAGTGACATCAGTACACATATACACCAGACAGATGTTACAGTTACATACAGTATGGTTACCTCTTTATGTGAGAGACGGGTTTGAGAGAGAAGAAGTAAAACAAAAAAGCCTACTGTGAACAACCATGACCAATGTATATTAATTCTATAAGAGGGACGTTGTGATATTCAAGTAGTTCGTGTTTAAGAACTGTCTGTTATGAAAGTGCTGTTTTAACCAGTGTATGTCTGTGAAGAAATCCATGTAGTTGTGTTCTCACATGCATGTATGTACAGTATGTGTGCATTTTAATGAAGTCTGCAGCACGTGCGTATTTGTCTGAGTGTTAGCCAGAGTGGGCCGGGATGATGCAGAAGAGGTCCTGCTGGGGAGCGGCAGAGAGGGAAAACATCTGGTCTTCATCAGGCACGATCGGGAAAGGGAGGCTGGCAGATGGTGGAGAGGTCTCAACACAATAGGGAAAGCCCACTCCCTCCGACACCCAGCACAATTACCACCCACGCACAGCACGTGCATCCACATGTACTGGCATTCAGCAAAACACTGTAATAGTAAACAGTGTACACGCACATTTAGATCTGACTGGACGCACATTTATTGGTTAATAAAATCTTCACAGAACACTGCATGAATGCACCTTCTTATATTTAGTCTCTTTGACCTGTGAAGATTTTGTATATTTTAGTACACAGCACCGTGCACTACACTCATGGATGGATAATAGAATTCCTCTGAGTTGCAGTAAATGACTACTAATCAAGTGACTAAAACAAAGAATTAGCTCAAAGAAACAACACAACCACAAAGACACACAAAACAAATAAAAATACTATAATAATATAATGTCTAAAAACGCTTGTCAGTTGACCAAAGAGAAACACAGTGTGAGTGAAAATGGGTGTAAACAGACCACAACGGGACAGATACCAACCACGGAGACAGAAAATCTACAACAAACAAAATGTGTACAGTTTACAGGCAATTGAAATGTCAGAAGATTAAACAAGGTGAATTGACCTGGTTGCTGATTCAGTGAGGTGGGAGGTGGTGCATTCAAAGAGCTAAACCGCTCAGACGTCCTTATTTTGCATAATGAAAAAACAGAATTACCTCACTCATTCCACAAAGACAGTTATGGAGCATATTTTAAAATTTAAATATTCCATGTGTCAGCAAAAGAGCAAATGAGCCACTGTCATTGTCACAGCTGAAATTCTGTCTTTCAGAACTAAGCTAGGAACTCTGATACAAACTGTGCTGCAGGCTTTAAAGTTTATCTCCAATTAACACTCCTGAGTGTGACAGAGTTTTCTACCTTTGCTAGAAAAACATCACATACAGTATCCTTGATGTCTGAACCTCCAGCATCACCGACTCCCTGCGTTAGTTCAGCTGTGTGCTATTAGGTTGTCGGCTGGGTGGGCATCACCTGTCAACAACCGCTGGGTGTTTGCCTGGATCTCCGAGCCTCCCACCAGCCTTTAAGTTTGTGCTGCTGTGAAGTGATTGATGACAGGTCAGCCACCAACGGCCTCACAAAATTTCCAATTCTTCCACAGGGAAATTGCTCATTTCTTTTTAAGTCTATTCCAATTTTTGCCACACTGCAACGTGCTGGGTTTATGCATTATGCTGGCACCTGGATGCAGAATTGTGATAAATTACGCTAGGTGCTGGACAAAGTAGAGAAAAATATACATATTAATTTGTGTTACTTTATTGTTTGCCTCAATATCTTGGATGGGTTGTCAAGTAGGGTGTTGTTACAAGGTAATATAAAAGTAAGGAGCGTGACATATCTACGTGTTATTTAGATAACCACCTCACTTGCTGGCTTTCACAGTCTCTACACAACTAAAACTGCCACTGTGACATTGTCGAGGGCTCTTTTTTTAAGTCTTGCTGCCTTTTTAAAATACAGAAATGGCATCCTATTTGCTGCACTGCGGCCTTCAAAGAGGTTTTTTGTCATCATACAGATTTATGCTGTCATTCAGGGACATTTATATCACTTTAAGCTTTGGGTGTTCCAGCTCTGGTGCTGGGCAGACAATCCTACAGAGACCCAAGCTTCTCCCTACTTCTATTTCTTCCTTTCTTTATTCCTCCCCTCCACCAGTAAGCAGTGAAACTGCAATGACTGTTAGCGCTTCACATGTTGTAACTGCACTAAAACAAAATGGGACCTGGTTGGGGGGAGTGTGACCAGGCTTTATGTGAACAGGCTCTGTTTGGTGACCAGCTTGTGACAGGTTCAGTAAAAGCAGGACAAGAGCCATTTCCAATCCGATACCACCGTGCGTGAAGTCATCAGTCCAAGTTATCACACTAAAGAACAATTCACATTTTGATTACTGAGGATAAAATAACTTCCTACATGCTGTAACCACTGCACAAATTGGTATAATTTCCCCAAGGGGATCAGTAAAGTATTCATTATTATTACTTACAGTATACATCAGACCTTCAGTATATGAGGTGAGGTGTATGCTTTGGCCATTCAACTGTCAAAACGTTCAGAGGATACTCCTACAGTATGTAGATCCTTAATCTGAAAGGATCTCAAACCTCTATCCCACTGAGGCTCTGATGGTGCTCAAATGATTTCTGACAGCATGCCAGCAGAGTTTTTGTAATTCACATCCACTGCTTGAAAAGCTAGAAAACACCAAACAAACGGAGCAGCTGAATTTGAAATACAGGGAGCTTATAAAGAAGATAGCGGACTTTGTGCTGCATATTTCCATTTTGTGTGCACCACTGTATTCCACTGAAAAGTGTGTTTCTTGGAAGTTCTTTTTCCAAGGTTTGAAACACATAGTAACTAAGGAGAGAATAACAGTAGACAACTGTACACTAATTTAGTTAGCACGTCATATTTTAATGAAATACTAAGAACTCAACTATTGCATTTCTGACACACAATGGAGACAGCTAAATATCTTCTCTGGTTATTGTTCAAGAGTGAATATAAGCTCACGGAGAGTGAAGGATACCGAATTAAAGTGAACAAAACACTATATTTCGTGGTATTGATTGAAAATTGCACCTTAGAAATTGCACTTTACACCTGAAATACTTACTGTATACTGGATACTCATACGTAAAGGATGCACCCGCGAATATGGTGGGAGAACTGTGTGTTTATAGGAACAAATAAATAGAGTATTTTTCCAATGTTCCAAATTAAATTACATCATTACAGCCTAATTAAAAGGGACAAATTTAAAAATACATAAAATGCTGAAAGGGGGGAATAGCTCACTGCACTTTTCTTTAACCGTTATAACATGTATAATAAAGTTTGTGAGTATGCACAGTCTAAGGTAAAGGCAACTTGAGCAAATACAAAGTTCTGAGATGGGTCACTAATGCTCAAAGTCTTCTCCCTCTCTAGACGTGTAAGTTTTTTAGAAGCAGGAAGCATTTAGATATGTCTGTGTTTTTTATTTGACTTTGTTTGAAAATCTGACACCTCCGCATCATTTTAGTCATAAATGTGCACACTTTTAAACACAGATAAGTTCATGTTTGTTTACCTAGCAACAATATGGTGTCCATACATTGCCTTGGTATTGATAGTCAATCTTTATTGATACCCAATACATGGTCTTTAATACAGAGATAACTAGCACACACAGCAGAAAATGTGACGCTCTTGGGTTCATTTACTTCACTTTACAGTTTTACAGTACACAATTGAAGCACAGTTCGAAAACAACAGAGTACCATGAATATTCAGTGCTGTGTCTCAGTGACCTTGTACTAACCCACAGAATTGGAAGAACTAAGCAAAGTGAAATAAATGGTACTCAGTGATTCAATTCATTTCAATTTGGTTTATTTATATAGCACTGAATAACAACAAAGGTCAACTCAAGTCACTTGATAGTTCAAGGTTTGAGACCACAGAATAAAACTATATATACTTGAGCAAGCACTAACTCCCCAGCAGCACCAGCCTCATGGTGGGCGGTCATCTGCATCGACAGGTTGGGGTGAGTGGACAGAGGAGAGAGAAAAGAACAGCAGGCAACAAAATAAAGTGAAGAACATCAATTAAACAGCAGACAAAACACTGGTTGGCAGGTTGGTAGGACCAGTAACTTTGCAAGGTAACATAGAGCAGGGAAACCTGCAGAAAAGTACAATGAGAGAGAGGATATGAGCCAGCTCCTACTATAAGCTTTACAAAATGGAAAGTTTTAAAAGTAGAGAGGGTGTCTGCATCCGGAAACTAAAGGACATGACCTATGAGGTATTTAAGATATGATGGAGCTTGATCATTAAGTGCTTTATATGTGAGGAGAAGGTTTTTAAACAGCCAGCCTGGCTTCCCAGCAGTGATGACAGCAGTTTTAAGAAAAGTTTCCTCGTCAGTGCCAAAACATAAATTAAAGTGCTTTCAGCTATACATATATACAGCGGGGTGTGTAAGTCTTAAAAAAACTCTCAGACGACTGGAAAACAATGACTGTTCTCCATCTCCGATCAGGGGAAGGATACAGAAAGCTGTCTGTTTCCACAGTTAGGAACATATTGAGGAAATGGAAGACCACAGGCACAGTTCAGGAACAGTCAGAGTCGACCCACAGACCAGCACCAAAGACCTACAGCATCATCTTGCTGCAGACGGAGTCACTGTGCATCGTTCAACTATTCAACGCATTTTACTCAAGGAGATGCTGTATGTGAGTTATGCAGAGGAAGCCTTTTCTCCACCCACAGCACAAACAGAGCCGCTTGAGGTTTGCTAAAGCACATTTGGACAAACCAGCTTCAAACCAACTAACATTGAGATATTTGGGCATAACGAGGGGCGTTATGCCTGGAGAAAAAACACCTGCTACCTACAGTAAAATATGGTGGTGGCTCCATCATGCTATGGGGCAGTGTGGTCAGTGCAGGGACTGGGAATCTTGTCAAAGTTGAGGGACGCATGGACACAATATCAGCAGATTCTGGAGACCAATGTCCAGGATTCAGTGACAAAGCTGAAGCCGCGCCGGGGCTGGAACTTTCAACAAGACAATGACCCTAAACACAGCTCACAATCTACTAAGACATTCATGCAGAGGAGCAAGTACAACGTCCTGAAATAAATCTCAGTCCCCCGACCTGAATATCACTGAAAATCTGTGGTGTGAATTATAGAGAGCTTTCCATGCTCGGAACTAGAGATGTTTTATAAAGAGGAATGCTCCAAAATACCTTCAACCATAATCCAGACTCCCATTAAAAGCTATAGTAAGCGTTTAGAGGCCGTCATTTCTGCAAAAGGAAGATCTACTAAATATTGAATTGATTTCTTTTTTGTGGTGCCCAAACTTATGCACCTGCCTCATTTTGTTTAAACAATTATTGAGCACTGTAAATTCTATAAACTTTATTTCACTTCTCAAATATCACTGTGTGTGTCTCCTATATGATATATTTACTTGAAATTTTTGTAACAACCAACGATTTATACAGGGAAATCAAGATTGACAAGGTTGCCCATACTTAGGCACCCCACTGTGTATGGCTGGAACGTGTACATCTGCAAAGCTGCTAGTTGTTAGCTGCATTTGTTAGCCCCATTAGCCTGTTTGCTGTAAAACACAAGCACCCAGATGCACCATGCGCATTAATGGCTGCTGAGGAAGCTGTGCTACATTAATAGAGTTCCCCAAAGTAATTCAGCAGTCATTATGCAGAGGTCCTCTCTGATGTCCTGCAAATTGCCAATTGCTTAAGCTAAGTAATAACTACCTGAGGCAGGGAGACAGTGTTTAAAAAACATTTAAAGCAAATGACTTTGGGTGACAAGGAGGCTCTTGCAGGGCAGATCTACGCTGACATGCAGACAATCACATGGCACCTCTAAGACAGCTTTAAGTTAGCCCTGTGACATTTTCCTACTCAGCATATTCAAGCACTGTGTGAAATAAGTGGATGACTTATTGTTGGCATTTGAGGCGGCTTCCTGACGTTTCAGTGACCAGAAGTAAATCATGAACCCTCCCCCACTGTAAAAACATCAAGGGTCACCTTCTGTTTTTGACAATTTGTTCTACTGTTTTGGTACAGGAGAATACTTCAGTCAGAGCACTACTTAAAGTAGAGGATAAAAAGAGGACATTTTAGCTGAATTACAACAGCCCTTTTATTGAAATATGAGCATTTACAATGGGCTTAAAACACATAAAATCCAATAAACAGAAAATATTTCTGTGTGTGTGTGTGTGTGTGTGTGTTTGCATGTGCGAGACTCTTCCCACCACACATCCACTGAATATCAAGCATCACGTAACTCCATCACCCCAAGAAATAAAAGTCATATTTGATTTACTTGACAGGGGCTCTTTGAGCTCTCCTTGACCGAACGGAAGAAGAGCTGCCTCACACTGAAATGTTTCTACCTGCCCTTCCTCGAAAAACCTCCCCACCCCTCTTTCGTTGGCGAGCTCCTCTCTATTCGGGTGGTGTCTCGACGTCTGGCAGTTGTTTGGCTCGGCTTGGTGCTCAATCTTATTAGAGGGCGGGGGGTGGTTCAGGGGGTTTGCAGTGACACTGACAGACGCAAACCACTTACGCCCGCCCATTGCCTTTTTTTTTTCCTTTCTTGATACACACATGGCTGCACACTTCACATCTCTGCAGATGATGTAAACACACAGCTAACACGCCACGCATGTAGACTCAAGTTGACATTTCCTCAAGGTTGTGTGTAATAGCTGATTACTTGCATATAGGAGAATAATTGTTGGCATGTTACAGAAATGCTTGTGATTTGTAGCAGATCGGTCATCTGTAACCCAATTCAAATCTATTACATCTCAACCCCCGTGGCTCCCGGCCCTGTGACCTTGGCTATATGCTCCTCCAGAGGCTCCTTTTCAAAACAACTACTGTTGACTTGTTGGTCATTTGATTTGTTGGGGGCATTTGCCTTGAATGTGAATGCGGACAGAAACGCTGGGAGTGTTTTTCAAGGTTATTGCTTGTCTTTGGACAGTTTTTTTATGTTCTTTCCAGATTTCATTCCATTTCTAGAAGGAGCTCATCCCAACTAGTGCAATACAGCACATTTTCACATTAACTATTGCCAAAGCTCAAGGGTTCCAGTAATCAATGGGTAAATTAAAAGCAAGGCAAGACCATGAGAAATAATGAGGCATTGTAAGGACTATAAGCTGCTAAAACTGCCAGTGAAGGTAGTAAGGCAGTGCAGCAGTTGTAGTCCAGTCACATTTCTGCCCCCATGGCCATTCTGTGCATTTAGCCTGTGATGCGTTAATCCACCACCTTCCTATCGCTCAAGATCCAGCGATGGGTTGTCCTGCTATAATTGTATTTTATCGATTCTGGCTTTGGTCTGATGCCTGTAAATGGAGCTGCACAGATACAGTGAGTTTACCTGTATAAATATTTCAATAAAAAAGGCTTTGGGTATTAGCTTATCCCAAGTCGACTTTAGGTTCCTGATCCCCACCACCCCAACCTCACACCTCACCCCTGCCTGTGCCAACGCTGTTGATAGTGGCAGCTCGCAGGCTAATGTGGACCCCCCATTAGGGCCTGTGTTTATCGTGGTTCAGAAGGAGCTGGCTCCAGTCGAAGAGAAAGAGGAAAAAATACACCTGCTTATGTGTTATTGAATTCTTTTCTAAATATATTTTACACCCCAGGCTCAGTGCTTAAATGACAGACAGACAGGCGACCATGCTAATTCTGGTGCCAAGTACAAAGCTCCTAAACCGGGATAATGTGATGAAATCTATTTCCAAACAGCTCTGGATTTAATGGCGCCGTCCCAGCAGGTTTGTAAAAGAGGTGCTGCGGCTGGCTGCCTTTGAACTACAAGGCCTCTGTTCCCTGTCTGACCATCGAGACGGACAACAAAGCAAATCATCCTCCACTTGTCCTCTCTAGACATGAATTATAAAAGGAATCTCTCCTCTGCTACCTTCTCTTTTTTTACACCTTTTACTTTCCCTCAAGTCTTTTTTATTCCTTTTTAGTCTTTAATGCTTTTGGGTAGGGTAGAGCGCGCAGCTCACTGGCTCGTCTATGCGCGAGGCCTTCCCGTCTGTCAGCCTGTTGGCAGCGCAGGGGCTTTGTGAATAAAATCAAGTGAGGAGGCGCCTTTTGCCAGGTCCCTAGATTACTTTTGAAGGCAGAGCCACCCACAGTGCTCTCCACCTCCTCTTCCTCCTTCACTCGCTATCTACATTTTCAGGGCATCTACAAAGTGCCCTCTGCCCGGCGGGAGCGACAGAGAGTAATAGGAAAACAGCGTAGAGAGGCAGGTGCTGAGAAGCTTTCATCTTTGTTTATTGTGTGTCTGTGTGTGCGTCTGCATTGATGTCTCAGGTGATGTCTCAACAATGAGGCGAATGGACTGCAGCGACACCGCAGATCATTAATAATGAATTGAAGTTGGGGCTCTCAGATGCTGAGCAGACGTCCAGTCAACCACTGAGAAGGCTTTGCCCCAGAAACTCCCTCAACCACAAACATATTGGTCTAACTGGCCATCAGCTGCTGTTACCTTAGTCCTCACCTCACTCTTCCCTTTATCCTACACTTCTGCATTTTTCACGAAAAAAAAAGCAGCGGTGCTCCAAGTTGCAATTATTCATTAATGATGCTGTTCCTAATATGAAACAAAGATTTTGTCCATTTACTGTTGTTTGCCTTGTGACATTTTTTGTTTGCTTTTTTCTCTCCACTCCTTTGTTTTCTTCCTCACGGCTGCATGATGCAAGTATTTCCACACTGATAATCATCTGTGATTTAAGGCCGTGCTTGAGTTATTCCCGCACATCTATTTGGTATGTTGTACACTCGCTGCCAAATATCATTCACATCATAAAAATCATTGTTTACTTTGATTCTACCAAATTTCTGCAGCTGAATGTGGACGTGCGGGGAGGCTGATTCCCAGCCCGCCTGGACAGAGGTGTCACCGTGTGTATTTGGGGAGAATAAATGGTGCAGTAGCATAAATTAACACCTGAGCCCCGACAGGCTGGAATGCACTGCTGCGTCGCAGAAGAAACTGAAGTTAGCAGGAGAAACTGGATGCACAGAGAGCGGCCATTAGCACACTGGGACTAAACAGTATTCATCACATCATCACCTATTTCTAAAGGGTTTAAAAAACGACAAACCTGGCTGAACCACGAGCCCCGCTGAGTTTATTTGTTTGCTCGTTAGTTTTATTTTTTTCTTTATTAGCTTTTTGTGTCTCCCAGAAAAAGTAGAAAAAAAATCATTATGCCCATTCTGATGCAGCCAACTTGTACGATTCTCCTCTGAGTCATTTCAATGTGGATAATGTTACTCAGGGGTTCCCTTGTATTGACGCATGCTATTGGATAGAATTGGTGTCTTGCTAATAGTCTATAGGACTTAACACGGGGTAGGTTCTGTTATTATCGAATGTTTCATATTGGTAGGAGTAAAGTGCTGTAGGAAGTAATAGACTTGGTGGTTGCTATCGCTCCCTGGGGCTGCAGGAGGCAATCGTCTAACTAAATGAGAGCGAGACACAGACAGAGCGAGAGAGAGAGAGAGGGAGAGAGACTCGCCTCTGGAAAGACTATTGATGGCTGACAAATCACTGCTTTTGATGTACATTTCAAAGTGTGCCCTAACATCTACATTCTTTTATTTATTCACATAGTTATTTATTTATTTATTTTTCAGCATCGTGCCATAGTTTTACTACAAGTTTGGATTATGATCAGAGCTTGTAGATTCAAACTTAACCCCAGGCCGTTAGGCGTAGTGCACCCGCTTGGCCTTGTCATTAGGCAGGAATATTTAGCGAGCGCATGCTCGAGAACTAATTACCAAGCTGTCTTACTCACGCACCCCCACCCCTGCTCGCCAAGGAAATGAGGGGCTTGGAGCAAAGTGTGTGTGTATAGGACAGACAAGGCTAAAGAGGGACAAGAGTGAAGTCATCTTGACATGATAAACACAGAGACAGAGCTGAATTTATCAGACACGACAGGATTGTGTTGTAAATTGCAACGGGCCTCAGCCCATTTACATCAAGTGATTGAAGAAGGTGTCCTTCTCCCACACATACTGCAGTCAGCGCAACGTGTGTGTGCATGTGCGTATGTTGAAGTGTGCACATGTGGACAAGCTTTATTGACCCTACGCTCACTCAGACAAATTAAATTTTAAATCTACACCACCACAGCTTAGAAAAGAATAGAATTACAGTGACCATGCGAGCTCCATGCACTACAACTTAAGTAAATACATATAAAAAGAATCAAGCACAAGCAAATGAAGAAAGCATTCTGGCAGATTCAATAACACACAAGCAGCTGAGAAAACTGCAGCAAAGAAAGAGATACAACATGAGAAAAAGGAGTACACAGGAGCAGTTTGATAGCACAACGGCAAAACTCACACTGAAACGCATGACAACACAACGCCTACAGAAGACTGTAGTGTGTGCCTGCAGTATTATTTTACTAATACTTTTAATATTGAATTAATGCATGACACATGTTTTCTTATGCTGCACACACTATTCATGGTCGAATGACTGTTGCATTTCTTTTCACTTGTGTTTTCTTTACTTGCAGTGCACTGAGCTGTCCGAGCCACTGCATAGAACAGGACAGAACAGACCAGTGAAAAATCTATGTTCTGTGCAATACTTAACCAAACAGCCCAAAAGCAACTCTTGGGGCGTATGTGTAGCACTCACATTCCACAGGGGTAATGTGAATTGATTAAAACCCCAATGATTCCTCATCATGGTGGGGCGTGTGTGTGTGTGTGTGTGTACAGTGTTCCTCTAGGCAAATGCCCTGATCCATGAGACAGTACAGAGTGAGAGACCTGGTGTCGTTCAGAAAGCAGGCGTCCTTGTGGAGGTATGGCTGAATATCACATGACCTGGTATTATTCCTCAGACAATTTATTACCCTGTCTGCCTTCCATCCCATCAATTATTCATTACACAATCATTTAACTAAGTGCAGTGATTACTTAAATGTTTAATGCTGCCATGATCAATATTGGTCTAAGCTTTTCAGGTGGACAGAGTTTTTCTGGCATTAAAGTCCCATCACCTATTGAGTCAAACAAGTTAAATTGCACATAGTTACAGTAATCGCCCCCATTAAAAAGGTCCTTTTATCAATTGTAGAGGAAACGTGTAGTATGATAATTGTTAATTTCTGCCTTCGCCACTCAGGTTATCAGAGTCAGTGTTCACACTCGTCTATGAGGACAGCGCAACAGGATAATGGTCTGTTCTAAAGTTGGCTGGCTGAAATGCCCCTGTTCGACTCCATTAATGGCTGCCAAGTCAGTCAAAGTAGAAAAAAATGGCTTATATGAAAAAGAAATGTTCCACTCCCACATAATGACATAATGAACACTGTGGTTGCCTTATGAAAGGGATTTTTCATTTTAATGATGACTTTGTTGAGATGAAGTCTATCAAAAAGATGTAAAGTGAATTATCTTGATGCATCAGCCCACGTACAGTATCACCCCGTCTACCATCTATTCTCCCTCCAACAGTTTTAGACAATCAAATCAGATGGCAACTGTGACACACAGCCGATGTGTGACATTCACGTTCCCACTGTGTTCACAAAGAGATGGATGCCATAAACATCCACTTACCACCTGGATTGTGTGTCAGTGTCAAAGCCTGGCTTATGGTACCTTAATCATATCATCCATATGTAAGCAGTGGTGGTATTGTATTCCCTTTGCATCACTTACTCTCCCTGATAATCCGACCTCAATGAAGAAGCCCAGTATGAGGAATGAAATACGGCTTTGTGTCATTGTCCCAGGCTCGCTGGTGGCATGGATTTATCACACAGGATTTATATTTTGCTCCCTGTGCTCTCTGAAGGCTTTGAGACAGTTGCCATGTGTCTGCAGAGTGTTACCTGAACAAGATGCAACAAGGAAAATGATGCTGCAGAGCTTGTTGCTCTGAAGGTAACAGTAACGTATGGTGAACTTTTACCTATGAAATGGGTAAAAGTTCACCATTAATTATTGTGTTATCCTTGAAAGATATTGTTGTGGCTATGCCATTGCTGCTGGTTCACACATCTAGCAAAGATGGTGCACTGTTATGAACTACATGGTTGACTTTGTCTGACAGACATTTTATCTGAGCTTTTTTAGCTGGAAACCTTGTTGCAGGTGGATGGATAACTTGCTGAATAAGAGCTGTGAGAGTGAAACAGTAAAGAAGCACAACTGGACACTAAAACTCTCCAGAGAGCTGAGAGTTGGGTGATCATTGCCTGGGGGTTCTTCACTACTCTACTAGTGCAGCTGAACTGATAGGCTGGATAGCAATTTTGTTTAATTGTTTATTTTCAACATTTCACGTTAGCGTTTTCTTTTTTGTTGGGAGAGGGTCTTCTAGTGATTTCACTCTGTCTACACAATCATGGAGCAAGTAATGTAACCACATCTGACATGGAACCTGCAACAGTAGGTTCTGTCTTTAGACTCTTCCATACTTCACCTTCCTATTAATACTCTAATGGGTAGATAGCTAGCTAGTTATGTAGTAGACTGACTTCCTATTTTCTAATCAACTGTTTTTCCCACCAGCTGCCAGTACAGTAGCTGTCAGAGGGCTTTTTAAATTGATGAACAAAACTAAGATGCGTGCTGTGATTTGATTTGAAAATTGCTGGCTTTGGTAGAGTCAACAATAGTATCAAAGAGAACTGGCGTAGAAAAATGCATGCTGCTATCACTCAACTCACAGACCTGTCTCAGTGACAATGAAATAAATTCTTGAAAGAATATAAATTATTTGATTTTCAGTGAAAAAAACATATAATAAATTGTTCTTATAACATACCAATTCTACACATTGAAATTGAAATTATTTTTTACGAGAGGTTATTTGATAACACAATGACGCTTCTCGGAAAGGAGCAGGCAACCGCTTGTGTGATCATCTTGATGATCTGTGTTTTTAAAAAGCAAAAATTGCCCTCATTTGAAAGTCAGCACAACATTAAATTGGTACAAATATCGTTGCTTTCACTTTAATTAAAGGAGAGTGTTAGCATTCTTAGCCGTGTCAGAGCGGTTGTACTCTTAAACAAATGCTTGCAGTAAAGCTCTTTGTCTATTCTGTCAAATGGCTTGACCACAATTAACACGTCTGTGAAAGCAACTTCACAAGCATGAATTTTAATGATTCAATCAGGCAACAACTCTTACACCATGCTCACTTGTATGCAATTAAAAGGCAGTGGGGGCTGAGCAGCGGCAAACATTCAAACTGTGTTGCAGAGATACGAACAGAGATAGAAATGATGGTTCTGTGATGTAGACCCAAGCACCATTAGAAAAGAACATTAATTCCCAGTAGCATCTGTAAGCCCATCTGTATGTGCAGACCACTGAGAACTTCAACCCTTTATCAATATGAGTGCATATCACTGCGTATGTGTGTGTGTGTGTCTAAGCATGTCTAGAGGAGTTTTCAGCAGGGCGGTAATGAATGTCTCTCTGGTGGATCAGCATGTAAACACTGGAGGAGAGTGAACTCTGGCAACAGCCATTCCCATTTGGCTCAATTAGGCCCGAAACTGAGACAATCAATGGTGCTGGCCTTTCTGCCGGCCCTCCTGTTGGCGACAGTGCTGCACTCAGTAAAACAAAATGGGAATAATCAAAGTCCATAATTAGTTGGCCTGAGAGGGTGCAAGAGTACGTTTTCACTCAGCTATAAACGGGCGACAGCGCAGTGACTATGGCGGAGCAGGCAGTACACGGAGATGAATGCGCACAGCCTCGAGGAAAAAGGACAAAACAAAACGCAGTGTGAGCTCTGTGCTGTATAGTTATCCCACTGTTGCACTGAGGGAAATCCTGCACTACACACATGCAACAGTCCAAAACTCTGCTTGGCAACAAAAGAAAGACTAAGGGAGATGTTGGAAAATGATGAAAAAGTAACTGGTGAGTTTTTGATCAGGAGAATTACTCTGTTGGGTATAGGGACATATACACTCTGTGTGGACAGAGAGAAAGAAAGAGAGCCAAGTTAAAGAAGAAACATAAAAAGCCAAGATATATAGTGCATTTACTGTAGCTGAAATGGTGCTGGGATTCTGATATCAAGGAGATCTGGATGAGGATGTAACTCTACTCGAGGCCTGCAGACAAACCAGAAATGTGGTGTTGCTGTATTTACAGCTCTACAGGTTGTAGCGACTCTATACACTACACACTAAATCAAGTAGTAAACAATTATTGTTCGACTGCTCTCCAATTCAGAGAGTCTTTTTTGTGAAAAACACATAAAGTAAGATGTAAGATTTGATATGAATATTAAATTGTTTTGCTCACTGCAGTAATTACCAGATTATTTTCAAATCTAGTAAAAGGATATTAACTACCGAGGCAGGAAATACTGTTTGTCTAGGTCTCATAAATCAAATATGTTTCCAAATTTGCTGATTTTTTATTTTAAATGTGTCTTCATTCCAGTTGGTGCTGAGCTCAGCTAGCTGGGCACACTGAATCACACCATGGCAGTGAGTAAAACAATGGTCTTTGGACTGTGTTTCTGCAGCAGGAATGATGAAAGGAGGAAGGTGATGCTGGCACAGGCTGGGGTCACGCTGCCCCTGGTATCCTCACAAAGGGTAGCAGGCCTAATGATGAGGAAGATTGCTTGTGCGTAAATGGCTGCCAAGTTGAAGTTTGGGAGGGTGAGGTGTGCGCACACGTCAGAATAGTGTTAGATGCCTTTGGTATCTGGCCACAGATCAGAAAGATAGATTGGCAGACAAATATCCGTCCAATCCATGCACTCCCACACACTGACACAATGGCAAATGGACATGCAATTGTATGCACACACAATAACGGGCAACATGTTCAGTGAACCTGAAATCTTAAGGGTTTGTGAACTTGTGAACTGAAACACACCTCAGTTGTTGGCAGACCAGTCTAACAAAGTCTGTAAAATGAGCACAAACTTTTAGACGGTGTTAAATTGAGAGAAACCTTTCCCCAGAAGGATTAAGTTCTGAACATCAGCCCTTCCAAAGTTTACATCAGATAATGTGAAACAGATAAAACAAACTGTGGTTAAGGTTGGTGTTGGTGCGTGGACAGCATGCTAACACGCCTACAATAACAATGTTACCATACCGACGTTTAGAAAACACTATATTAACTTTATGCCAATGCTAGTAATAAACCACACAGATCTAGCTTCTTACAGACCCACTCAAGTTTGTTTGGGTGGAGTGAGGGTGTCGTAACACAAACCACTGCTGTCTGATTACTGGTGACACACAAATAAACTACGCTCTGTATGGTTCCTGAACACCTCCTCTACTGGATCTCTGAGGACCAGCATCCCAGGTGTTTGGTAGTTGATAGACTCTAAGGAGCCTGTTTTATTCAGATTACTTTTGCCTTGTTCTTTCAGGAGTGCTTCTTATTACCCTCAAATGTGACACTTCTCCCAGTGCTAGTGTTATTGTCTCTTGCAGTAGTGTGGGATTGTAGACTTTAAGTTGACTTGTTGTTTCTTTGCCCAGAAGACTGTACTGTCTGCCTTACATAAAACACTTAACGCACAAACATAATTAAGTACTTATTTCAAATTTATGCACTGGGATCACTGTTTGTTTGTACTTTCAAATAAGCTCACGCACAAATAGAAAACGAACACACAGGCAGCCAAAATGGAAAGACAGAAACATTCCTATTTGCTGCATTAGAAAGGTGCTAAAAGGAGAGGACTGCTGAAATCAAAGTAGACCAGCCCTGCATCCCGGGCACGGATCCGTTGGGGATAATAGGCCTTCTGAATGCAGAGCAGCTAGCAATAACCTACTGCACTGCATGAATAGAAATCAAGTGCGCAACACGGCCCAGTCATAAAGAGGTCTCTGTGTGCGTGGCTGTCACTTGAGTTGAAACTGAAAAACTGATAATGCGAGACAACGCTGAAACACACAAATACTTTCTTCCAGTTCTAGACACTGTTAAGCAGTGAAATAACCATGCAGACGTGGGGATTTGATTTGACCCTGTCTCTGGTGTGTATGAAAGGTTTCTTTATGAGAGGACCCGGCAGATAAAGGACATTGTTCTCTGTGTTATCACGTTTCTTTGTGTCCCCTTTGGCATGAATAATAAAAGGTATTCACCTTGTTTATCTTTCAATTCAATATTTACTCCTTGTCAGATGCATTTGGGGGCTTTTCATCATCACTGTTCTCCAAGCGCAACATTTTTCTCCATGGTATTTGTCCTCACTGTTAATGTTTGATGAACACCAAAATAAAAGGTTGAAGAGGGGTGGAGGAGTGTACCTGTGCCACTGTTTTTTTTTTATTTCACTCTCTACTGATGTTTATAGCACCTTCCCCAACATCAAACTTCCCCCCTTGAGATTCCTCCTTTTTTTGGGTCTCCCTTTTCTTCCCTTCAAGGTAAATATGGGCTTAATTGAATTAGGCAAGAGAAAGTAGGTCATTGGCTTTGATCACTTTATTCCATTGTCAGTGTGAAGGTTAAACTTGAAGCTGTTATATCCCCCCAGCAGCCTCAGCTGGCCAGATGTGTTCTCCCCTCCTGTATTTCCTCCTCCTTACTTTGCTATGTAAAACGTCTTCTCCTCATGTGTTACAGTCATGCACACAGACACTGGAACACATACAAAGGCACATTGTCGCTGTGTTACTAACTTTCTTCAATTTATTTTCATTTTCCCTAGTCCCTTTACAGGTTATTGTCCTGTTCTCGTAGCATCTGTGGGATGTAGATTTCATTATCTTCTCAGACTCTGTGACAACATTTGTAAGCAGCCAAACTTCTGAATCCACGTGTACTCAATTAATATTAGAAAAATGTGACTAATGTTTATAGTATGATTTATGATTCAGTCTGCAGTGTACAGCTGGGACAGTGTTTAGCTGTTGTCCAAGACCATGTTGTCTTCTATACAACCAAACTATAATTACACTTTTTTTGGTTTTTGTAGGGAACCATTCTGCTGGCAGTTATACTGGCTTTGCAGGTATAGGTCATAAGTATTGAACAAGTTGAAGATTTGATTGAATTTTGAATTAAACTCAACTAAAAATGCAATATTTCATACAAACCCAAATGGGATTAAAGTGACGAATCCTCCTGATCCTCTCTGAAAATACCACATTTCATGGATTCCGTCCACGATTTACTGACATTTCAGTTCGAGCCAAAGTGGTGGAGTACATGACTGCTCACACCAACACAGTCAAAGTGTCTCACCAACAACTTAGCAACAAGGCCAAATACATTTAAAGCAGCCAAGGAACCTGAAATTAATTTTAGGACCATGAGCTCCTCAAAGAAATCTTGCCTTTAGTGATCTTGCATTTATGCAGCATCTTTATTTGTCCCTTTTACAGCTTTGAGTAATATATAGTGCATATATTTTAAACACTCAAATAAAAACGCACAGTAGTACAATATGTGCAAAATAGATTCTAGCCATGTTTTATTTTATTGCAACATGTTGGACTTTGCCTTTATCTTCTCAGCAGAGAAATAGCAACTTATATATATAACTTATAAATAAATTATATATGAACCACAGCCACATAGATGAAGTCAGTTATTTCTGAATATTGACCTTTTACACACGTAAAACCATGTCTTCTCCTTTTATCATCAACACAGTCATGGGGGGTGGATGGGGTACCACAGACATGTTGCTCACAATTAGCCAGCTGCAGAGGGACCGTATGGCTGTCATGTCTCCTGTTGTTCCGAGGTGAAGACAAGGCTGTTTCTGAAGGCAGAGTGCCCAGCGAACAGAGGTACCTCACCCCCTCAATCCACACACACGCACATAAGCCAACATTGCAGTCCTAAAGCTAAGCAGTCACTGGCCAGCTCCTTTACTGCTCTGATCCCAAGCCTGTGTCATACAGTGTTTACAGTGTGGTGTTGCTCTGCTCTAATGGCCTTAACAAAAAAATAAGGTGCGATAGCAGCTTTATTTAATTTGGCTCATGGCAGCTCACCCTCGCTAAGCTTCTCCTGTATTTACAGAAATAATTGTAGACACTGTGATACATGGCTATTTATGTACTGTATATTACAGCTAAACTAAACCATGTAACACCTCCAGAATGAACCCTATCACATT
Organism: Microctenopoma steveboyesi; assembly: GCA_032359275.1. Classification (NCBI taxonomy): domain Eukaryota; kingdom Metazoa; phylum Chordata; class Actinopteri; order Anabantiformes; family Anabantidae; genus Microctenopoma; species Microctenopoma steveboyesi. Next base: position 21,028,960 of record JAUMHF010000017.1, on the reverse strand, counting down.
GGCTGTGTTTTAATTTGCTCTATATTTGCTGACTGATGTACTACACCATGTTTATTTGCTACATTCTACACAAGTTTCTAAATGAAAACAGGATGTAGACTTTTCTACTATTTTCATTACTGGGATAAGCCCAGGCATTACAACCACCCACAGATCAAGTGAACATTGATCACACAACAGCACATGTCATGATGTGGGGTACAGTATATTAGACTGCGATGAACAGTTGGTTCTGCTAGCCAGAATAATAGTTAGACTTAAAGAACTGATTTTGACGAGGGTTATATTGTTGTGATGACTGGTTAGGCTGCAGCTCTGAAACAACAAAACATGCTGAAATCTTGGTGCCAGATTTAACGGGGTATCTTCAAAAGCCTTGTAGAGTCCTTGGCCAGAACTGTTTCTGTGGCACACGTTATGTTAGGCTGTATTTCTGTGACAGCACTGTCATCATAATCATACACATTGGAATCTGTACCCAAATGGTTTCTTGCAATGAATGAGAAAATCAAGTCAGAGTTAGAAGCTGAGTTAAATCTCAGTAATAATCTCTGGAATATCTTAGGGATACAGATACTTATTATCCTGCTTAAGTAAGCCTGGGGACATGTGCAATTTAAGATGAGAGAAAATCACAAAATTCCTCTGTGCAGAGTTGAGTCCACCAGAAACAGTAAAATATTCCTGCAATTATATTTTTTATATTCCCTCTCTGGGATTAAGGCCTTGCCATGGCAGAAGGGCTTGCGTGGTCTAGTGATCTTCAGAGCTATGTTGTCGGGAGCTATATGCTCCTGGTAGGGTTTCCCAAGGCAAACAGGTCTGAGGTGAAGATCCAGACAAATTCAATCCAAAAAAAAAACATAATGGATAAGAGAGACAAAGAAGCAGCATTTTCCTTGCCCGGGAAAGGGTTCACGCGGCCCCATCCTGGAGCCAGGCCCGGGCTGGGAGCTTGCCTGCGAGCACCTGGTGGCTGGACCAACAACCACGGGATCCATTCAGGCTCAGCCCGAAACAGCAATGCGGTTAAACTGTCTTGTGGGCCCACCACAGGGCTGTCAAGCTGAAGAAGGAGTCCTATTGTGTCTTGTTGACCAGTGGGACTCCAGAAGCAGCTGATGGGTACCGGCGGGCCAAGTGCGCTGCAGCCTCAGCTGTTGCAGTGGCAAAAACTCGGGTATGGGAGGAGTTTGGGGAAGCCATGGAAAGACTTTTGATCGGCACAGAGGAGATTCTGGCAAACCATCAAGCGTTTCAGGAGGGGAAAGCGGTGCTCCACTAACACTGTGTACAGTGGACGTGGGGTCCTGCTGACTTCAACTGTAGATTTCTTTGAGCAGTGGAAGCAATACAAGGATCTTCTAAATCCCACCAGCATGTCTTCCCTAGTGGAGGTAGAGCTGGGGGAATCTGAGTTGGGCCCGTCCATATCAGGGGCTGAGGTTACTGAGGTAGTTAGGTGCTGGTGCTCCTGGGGTGGATGAGGTCTATCCTGGGTTCCCTAAAATTCTGGATGTTATGGGGCTGTCTTGGTTGACACGTCTCTGCAACATTGCATGGACATGGGGGCAGTTCCCCTGGATTGGCAGACCAGGGTGATGGTTCCCCTTTTCATTAAAGGGGACCGGAGAATGTGCTTCAACTACAGGGCGTTCACACTCCTCAACCTCCCCAGTAAGGTTTGTGCAGGGGTGCTGGAGAAGAGAGTTCGATCGATCGTTGAATGTGGGATCCAAGAGGAACAATGTGGACCTTACTTGGCAGACCCTTTTATGCAAAGCGACACACCTGGTAGAGAATGGACTAGGAGTCAGACGGACGATTCGAACCTGCGACCTCCTACATCCCAGTCTGAAGCTTAACCCATTGAGCTACCAGGCCACTGGAAGATCTTGGAGGGGGCATGGGAGTTTGCCCAACCAATTCACATGGGTTTTGTGGATTTGAAGAAGGACTGTGTCCCTCTAGGGATCCTGTGGGGTGTGCTACAAGAATACGGGTTACAGTACTTGCTGCTATGAGCCACTAAGTCCCTGTACAGGAGGAGCAGGAGCATGGTTCGCATTGCCAGCAATAAGTCGGACTCGTCCTAGTTGAGGTTGGACTCTGCCAGGGCTGCCTTTGTCACTGATTCTGTTCATACTTTTATGGACAGAATTTCTAAGCGCTACCAAGGAGCGGAGGGGGTCCTGTTTGGTGACCTTAGAATCTCATCGCTGTTTTTTCTGGATAATGTGGTTCTGCTGGCTTCATTCAGCAGCGACTTCCATCTCTCACTGGAGCGGTTCGCAGCCGAGTGCGAAGCGGCGGGGATGAGAGTCAGCACCTCTAAATTGGAGACCATGGTTCTCAGCTGGAGAAGGGTGAATTGTCCCCTGTCCTCAGAATGGGGACAGGGGTCTTGTTCACGAGTGAGGTATGCCAGTGTCCCGGAAAGTTGACAGATGGATCGGTGCAGCATCCGCAGTAATGTGGACTATGCACTGGCCCGTTGCGGTGAAGAGAGAGCTGAGCCAAAAGGCAAGGCTTTCGATTTGCCAGTCGATCTACTTTCCTACCCTTACCTATGGCCATGAGCTCTGGGTAGTGACCAAAAGAGTAAGATTGCGGATACAAGTGGCCAAAATAAGTTTCCTCCGCAGGGTGGCTGGACTCTCCCTTAGAGATAGGGTGAGAAGTTTGGTCATCAGGGAGAGACTCAGACTGGAGTCGCTGCTCCCTTCTCGTGGAAAGGATTCAATTAAGGTGGTTCGGGCATCTGGTTACGATGCCACCCAGACGCCTACCTCGGGAGTTGTTCCGGGCATGCCCCACTGGGAGAAGACCCTGGGGCAGACCCAGGACACGCTGGAGGAATTACATCTTCCAGCTGGCTTAGGAACGCATTGGGGTTCCCCCAGAGGAGCTAGAGGAGGTGGCTGGGAAGAGGGAGTTCTGGGCCACCCTGCTTAGGCTGCTACCCCCACGACCCAACCCTGGATAAGCGGTAGATAATTGATGGATGGATATATTTTTTTATTTAGTATTTTGTCATGCGATCATTATTTCATTGAACTCATTTCATTACTCCATATATTTAGTTAAAATAACACAATAAGTTCTTTAAGGCTTAACTAAAACTGCAAAGCCTACATGGATGCCATTGTTTCTCTATTCATATGCCTGTGTATGAACTTGGAATTTGTAATGCTTTCCTCCTAAAATGCTGCCAAAATGGTTCTTATTATATCATGAATAAATTCATCCAAATATAAATCTCACCATCTTTCTCTCTTGCTTCCATCCTTTATAGTTGAGATGTCACTGCTATCTCCAAAATGACTGAGTAGAAAGGGTATGCAGTGTGACAGCCGGCCTGGGTCACAGCTCCCCATTTCAGCAAATGGGTATGACTTATTTGCAATGTTGGGGGCTGTGGGGCGCAGGGCGAGGGCGCTATTGACAGCATCATTTGCATGTCTGCCAAGTCACAGGCAGGAGAGTGGCTGAAAGGGAGCTACAAGGGAATAGATGGGATGTGATGGCTTCTATAATCCCCGCTGGCCGACTGGTCAGAGGTGCTTTGCAAAATGATCATCCGCTGGCTGTGGCTGGTCGGAGAGCAAGTGACAATTTGGAGCACTGATGTAATATGTACCTCTGTCAGTTAGGCACAGCCACTTTTTTCTGTCTTGTTAACTGATTAACAGTTGTAGCTGAGATTTGTCAGAATACATTAGTCACAAACAAATTACTATTAAATTTGAAACTGAGTGTTTGTCTCTCTCATAAAGACAAAACCCAAAATGCAGATTCCTAATACAATGATCTTTGGTTTAACATATAATGTATTGTATAATATAATGTTATATCATCTAATGTGTTCGTCTTCAGATCAAACAAGACTGCAATGTCTGTGAGCATCCAGATTATCATCGGGAGGTGTTCTCCAGCAAGAAGAAGTAGAGATATTGGAATATAGTGAGGGCTGAGCATAGCTTAATAATATTATGCATACTATACAATATCCAGTATACTATACTGTAGGAGCTACAGAATTAGTGGAAGATTAAGACAACATTGGTTGCTGTAGGAATCAGACCTCTAAGCGGTGAGAGTGGCTAGATACATGTCTGGAAAGGCACATTCTCTTAACCTCTCAGACCTCTGGTACAGACTCAAACCCAAACAAAAGGTACACTGACATATTTGGTCTGTTTTAACTTATAATTTGTAACCATACAATGTGAGAGCCCTCGAGATGACTTTAGTGGAGTTTCTGAGCTGTACAAATAAAACTGAAATGAATTGATTTATTTTATTTATTAGTTATAATTGTTGAATTTTCTCAGTTCAGTGTTTATTTGATACATGCTTTCGAGGGGACAAGTGCAAGTAATGTGACCATTACTCCTGTTCTTGAAAGTTTGATTACATTTTTGATTGCTTAGAAGAATATGAGTTAGATTTAATCAATTTTTGGTTTAGCTGTCTGCTTAAGGATAAGGATAATGGGTGACTGTTGCTACATTGTCATATTGGCTAACTACAGGCACTTGAGCACTGATGAAAAGTGGGCCGCTGTAAATACTGAGGACACTTCCAGGAAGCAGGAGACGCTCCTCAAGAGCTCCTTCAACACTTGAACAGCTAAACCCTGTCCAGTTGAAAGGTCAAGTGCCACAGTGAATGCAGGATAGAAACCCCTTTCTCCATCAACACCTTTGTGTGTGTTTAGCCTTCTTGAACTCTGCAGGACACACAGCCAAGGCAAGCCAGACTTTAAATGGTTAATCAATAGAGCTGAGAGTCCCTCAACGGTGTGTCTAGATATTTGGGGGCTGAACCAAAATAACAAGCCAGCATCTATCTGCAAAGGCTGACAAGGTAAGGTCGATACTTTTGTACTTGGGTTCCCGATTGATGGCAGTGGACCACCAGTTAGGTGCTGCACTTCTTGGACAAAACAGAAAAAGAGAAGAAAGAAAAAGAAAGGAAGAGAAAGATAAGTTAAGACGGTCAGCTCTGGGTCTCAACATCTAGAATGTGATATGTGAAAGACAGATCGCATCACTCCACAAAAACAAAGAGGTCCCAGAGCAATCCCTCATTCTGCTCTAGTTCCTGCTCCATCTTCTCATTTTTTCTATAATACCTCCTTATCTTTCACCTTTCTATATTTATCTGTATACAGGTTCAGTTTCTTTAATGGAGGTCAGCAGCTAATCCTCAATGGAGCATCTTTAAAAGGGAAAGTTACAGCTTTCTGTGTCTCTTGGCTTAAAGTCTGAAGCTTAAAGGAACTTTAAGCCACAGTGTTGCTACAGTATGAATTTATATGGCAAGAGCAAGTACAGCTAGGAGAGGCTAATCAAACACAGTGTCTTTCATAGCCTAAAATAATGAAAGATACCTTTCTTCACATTTACAACAAAAGGCTTGACATGTTTTAGTGTTTACCATATCTGTTGTTCTGCTCTTTAGCTTGCATACCACTAGGAAATCTGGAGGTTAGTAACACTTCACAGAGAACCCTGAACTATATATGTTACTTTGCTGTGCTTGGCAGATCCAAAGTGACTTACAAAGAGCTAGAGCTGAGTGTATTGCTCAATGACACACCTAGTATGGGGGATGGACTAGGGGTCTGGGTGGGGATTTGACCCTGTGACCAGCCGGACTCTCATCCCATCAAGCTACCACGCCGCTTGGTTGCTAAGTAATGACTACAAAGTCAACATCAAGCTGGTTAACTGCTACTGTGATTTAACTTTAGTGCCTGTCCCCAATTAGTTACACCAGCAAATGATCATACAATTCCTGTTTTTGGTAGTTATGAGAAATGGTCATATTATACAATTACTGTTTTGGTAGTTTTGAGAAATTGTTATATCATACTCTAAGTTTACTTCCACGTTACTTTGGCACTTCTGTAATAGTCAGACTAGACCACCTAATTGCTTTTGAGGTCTGTTCTAGAAATGGCAAACACCACAGAGGCTTCATTATGAGCGACAGATACTGTGCGCATCTCATTTTGACCCTTTAGCTACTGTGTGAAGCTGCCGCTTCTTCTAGGCTGTCCCAATATTTCTTGCAGGGGAATGCCTCATTTCTCTGGCTTGATGTAGATTGCCAGCCACTTTATTAGCTACACAGTTGCAATAATTCTTTGTAATACACAGACCAAACAGCACACAAAAGCTGCAGATTTGAACTTTAACAGAGGCCTTGACCATGTCTACAAGCCTAAATTCACAGAGGCGCTGCCATATGATTGGTTGATAACATATTTGTGTTACAATAAAATAATGAAGTGAATGGTGAGTGTTTATCCAGACACTATCACTCAGTGTATATCAGCTTCACCAAGAAACAACATGGATCACATGCTGTCTGTAGAGAGCCACTATGTTCAAAGGCCAAGATTGTCGTTAAGAGACCTAAATAATGGAATCATTTGACTAAAGCCTTTTAAAGCCCATTTATCCTAGAAAATGAGAAATAGGCTGAGGATTAGACTCATACTTTAAGAATTGCATGCTGAGGCTTTTTTTATAATATGCCATATTCTTCCTTATTTTCCTGTTCTTAGAGTCATTTGAGGGTAGCAGGGGATTTGACGCATGTTGTCCTCATTTTCAACAAACGATGCAGCTGCATAAACAAAAGATGAAGCAGAAATTATCAATGCAGAGTAACAATGGTGCTCACGTATCACTCGAAACACAATTGAAGCACATGTGCGCCCACATAAATTCTACAGTATGTCCATGTCTGCGTGTGCACACGCCAACACAAGCATGCATCCTATGAGGACACACACTTTTCCAGTCTGCACACACACACAGACTCTCTTACTGACACCATTGTTTCTCACTCAGCCCAAGTTGTTCAATCAATATGACCATGCACAACTCTTTGGAGCACGTTATTAGAATTGAAAGACACTTCTTTCAGCTTTTGTGTGCTACAACTGATACCTCTCTCACTTCAAAGTCCAAACAAAGAGAGTTGATCGTGTCCAGGAGCCAGGTTCTCCTGCTCTGGAGCAAAGAAACCGAAGCGGTACACTGCCATCTTGTGAGGGAAAGAAAGGCATACTAACAAGCAGCAGTAACAGGCAAATACTGGGAGATTTGCCTGGTTAATGACCATTGCAAATAGCTGGTGGTGAACAGTTGCACATTTCTGTCTTTTAGTCTTTATGGCATTGTCACTATCTGTAAGTAGCTCAAATGGAACCTCAATTATGGTCACTATGAAGAGTATTCACACACACACACCAAAAACACACATGTGCATAAACTTGTGCACTTGCTCACAGGTGAGTCAGAAATGTATTATCTGTGCGCTTTTCACCAGAAAAGATGGCTTAAGCCTGGATGAAAGGACCACTCTGAACTCTTTTGATGTGCATTAGCATGCTAATAGCTCCCTCTCTTTGTTACTCCTCTCATCTGCGAGAATGTCAAGGCTAATCTGCGTGATTCCTAATGACGGCAGTGGGGTGATAAACACTGAGCGCCGTGTTCTCCCTAAGGTCTGTTGAGATGGCAGTGGAGGCAGCAGTGCTTTGCCAGATAGGTGCTTATCAGATTTCAGACACTGAAAACAGAGAGGAACGTTTTTCACCATGCCCTTTTTGTGTTTTTCTTTCTCTGTACTGGCCTCACTCAGAACCTCTCCAGTGCTTTATGATATCAGTTTTACACTATTTACTGGTGTATATTTACTCCCTGGCCTCATCTTTTTTCTCTCCCCTCTCTCTTCGCCTGTTTGTTTTCAGGAAGTGGATGTGAAGTAGTGTGAAAAATGAGACTTTAAGAAAAAAAGGTAACAAGACCACTGCAGTAATACAAACCCATAGAATTAACACATATTTGTGCATGCTAGTGCGTATTTTTGATGAGGTTGACGAGGTTGTGTTCAAACAGAAGAATCTGAAAACACCAGCCTTATGACGTTTGTGCAGACAAGCTTAACAAACATGGCCTTGACTCTGAACCACATGCTCCACAGTGTGGCAAATGTTACGGGCCACTAAATAAAGAAAATCTATGGTACCGTCCATATTATCTTAAACATGTTATTGTGGAGTATTTCAACACATTGACTCACGCTCACTAATTAGACATCAAATAGTTTCAGTACAATTAGGATTTATCATAATGATAGTAACTGAACTGTAATAGTTCAGGTTCTGCAGGGCGTCATAAACAGATAATAACGTTTTGCTTGTTCCATTACTGACAACAGGAACAGAAAAATATCTTGCTGTATTAAAGCATAGTACGGCCGGTAGTGATGTGACTGGGAAAGGAGACATTTGGTATCTAAGTATTATGAAGAAATCACTGTAAAAGAGGCCTAAAAAAATACGTGGATGAGATCATACGGTGTAATATTTAGTTAATAGTTGCTGAATCTAATTACACAATATCACAAGGGCAATCGTGTCACAGTAGTAAGCAAGGGGGTTTGAGAACGTGTCTATAATTAGTAGCCTGTCAGCACTCAGGTTGTGGAGATAACTGATTTTGTGCTAATGTCAGATGTACTGTGCTGCTTTCTGTTCGGCTTTCCTTTCAACTGAAGCCAACAAACAGTCCCATTTCACTTTTGGACGCATGTCAGCTTTAATCGCACCTTACGCAGCGCAGTTCAAACTGACAGAGGCTCCTTTAAAAGTTTGATCTAGATCTGCTAGTAAATCAGTTCAGTGTGTTGGTGAATGACTGATATGTGGAATGACATGGGACTACTGTCTACTGTTCCTGCCTATCCCTCAGCCTGCCCTTGCCCACAGTCTGTTGGTATATCAGGCTGCATAAGCCATCAAGTTAATGCCCTCTATCAACACCTTATTATCAGACACGTCCATGCTCCCTGCAGCAGATGAGAACTATTCCAGCTGTGCCTAATGCCTGTGAGTAGAGGCTATCTGCATGGCCAGACAGGCTTAACAGGGACAGGTAGCATTTAACACCCGGCACACACAAACATTGCATCCCTGCTCTTTATGGCTACAGTATGCTTCAACATTACGAGCCAAAGAGGGGCAATTGGATCGGAAATTAAAACCCTTTCAACCCCAGCAGATGAATCGGGGGGGAAAAATAAGTGAACATGGGGGTTGTTGGGAAAATGAGAAATACGAGTAAGCACTGTTAGGGTGTGTGTGTTTTGTGTACGAGTTAAAAAGGGGAAATAGGGAGTGTGCCCACTGCTCACCAGTTTAATTTTAATGCCATTAAAGATGTGACAGGCTTGAGTGCACATAGAGCCAAGGTTAACACAGAGATGGAGGGGGCCAATGCGGTCACTCACGCTTGGCTGAAAGGGAACCCTGATGACTTTTCATTTCCAATGATCATCTTGTTATCTGTAATTGTTAAAAGATGGGGCGCTGGGCCTTTATAGTCTGAGTGTGTAACCGCCATGCAAATTGATGCTCACAGCTAGAGGGTGGATAGGACATTAGACATGTGTGTGGGTAGGTGGGTGGCTGGGATTGTCCATGTGGGTGGTGGGAAAGCGAGAAGTCATTTTACATGCTAGTGGAATATATGGAATAGAGTGTTAGTTGGGATGGGACATAATCATAAAAGTGGTCATTACGTCACGCTGTCCCTTCAATATGGTGGACAGATGTGCTGCTGATGAGCTACTCAAGGATAGAAATGAAGACAGTGAAGAGGTGTGATGGGCAATGTGCTCAAGCACACACACGCAAACAAGCTCCTCTGAGCAGCGATGTCTGAGGGTGTGAACTCAGGATAGATAATGAAAAGAATATTGATTTAACTATTTACTCAGTTGAAATTCTTGAATCTCCCAGGCTGCCCATTAATATTATTAATGCTGATGGCCTGCACGGCCAAATGCTGTTAGCATTAATCTCTGATGATTTCACCTGCCCAATCATTATTCATTATTAACAGTTTAGATTGAGTCACTGAAGTGAGCAATATGACCAAAACAGGCTTCGATTCAGCTTTTTTACATTCAGCTGTCTTTGTCTCCGAAGTTAAGCGTTTTGTCCTCTCCTAAGTAAGAACCTATAAGAAGGCTAAGGCTTCATCATCGTCATTCAGGATAGATAGCAGCACATCAGCTTAAATAAATTTGAGTAATTTAAACAAGTTAAGATATAGAAGATGAAAAATAATTGGTCCTGTCACCTTCTGTTTTTCAGCTTCAATTCACAAACTCGCCTCCACCAACAAGTCGAGTAGCTACTGAACACCTGGCTGTTTGTGTCAGTTTAATGAAGTATTAGGATTGATGACAGTAGGATGAAGAATGTGATAAATGGATGCACTGCCCCCCGAAAACATAATGTACTATTGCTAAATTACAATAAAAGAAAAGTATTACAGATAATCATACAGTATCTATGTAATATGACAGTCAAAAAGAAAACATCTGGACACATGTTGGCCGGATAGCTCAGTGGGAAGAGCGGTCGTATGAATGAGTGTGTGCATGAGAGTGTGTGAATGAGAATGCTGAATTCACTCATTGAATTTTCTCCGCTCATCTCTCATTCTGCCTTTCAGAGCTACAATTACACAACTTTATTGCAAAGACTATTCAGGCATTTCAGCTGTAAAGTTCTGTCCTCCGTCTTTGAGCTCATTCCACCAGAATTCTTCCTGTCTCGTACTTTCACTGCCCTACGTGTTGTAGCTGTATTCATCACTTGGGCCTAATCATCAAGGTCCTTCTTTATGGTTACTCAAAACACATTTTATGTATACTCTATCTCGCATCACTGAAATAAATCAAGTACTATGGAATAAGTTCAGTCCTTTAAAATGATCTGATTAAAACATCTAGCTATTCAGGTTTCACCTAATACAAAACAGGCATGCTCACAATAGGTAATTTCACTATGATTTGATTTGTGTCTAAGAAATGAAGTGAATTTAATGAAAATAGATTTGCTCTCTCACAATGACTCACTGAGGTGGAGAAAAACCTAAAAAGGTTGTACGTTCGTGCTGTTTGATCAAATCAGCTCTTGCATGGTTCAGTGAGTACATGTTTTATGTGTTGAAGTACCTTAGGAGAAGTGAACTGAATCGTGACGTGACCTCACGCCTGGTCCTCAGGTTTGCCTGTAGTAGTCATGTGAAAGGCAGGCGAAAGGTTATTCTGAAGTGTTGAACAAAGTTCTCAAATATGATGGCAGTGCAGGTGGGAAAGAGGCAAGCATTGCCCTGTGTGCTGTGTGTGTATGTGTGTGCGTGTATGTGAATGACAAGGTGCAAGACAAACCTGTCTCCTGATTTAAAAAAAATCCAAACCACAGAAATAGTTCAGTATCTTGAGATTCACTTTACTTTGTGGATTAGCGTAGTGTTCAGTATAGCCAGTAGTGTTTGATGCAGCGCAGAGAAGATTTGATTTCATCCCTCCCACACCTTGGAAAGTGGAGAAAAGAGTAGCAAACTTTACTTCTAACTCAGAGGCTTCCAGAGATTAGGTATTTAGCTCTGCAAACAGTATCTGTTGCACAGTTAGTGTTGATAAATTATTTATGTGAAAATTAAACCATAGCTCAAAGAGACACGAACTGGGCATATTAAGTGATATGGTGAAAATGTATATCGGAGTACAGACATATATATAACAACATTCTGGTACAGCCTATCAATAAAAGATATAAATCATTGTACCACTAAAGCAATACATTTAAAAATGTATGAAGATGAATGTTGGCTCCAGCGTCTCACATACTTTACATACAGATATACACATCACAACCAACTATCACTGCATAAACCGTTATAGCACACATTGATCGTTGTGACAGTTACAGTCGCGTAGTCTTTTCTTTTTAGTTAAGCAACAGAATTGACTGAATGAGTTGGTTTATTCGTGGTTAAGTCCATTAATTCTAATGTGTTTTGCTGATCTCTTGTTATGTCAGACTAGCTCCATCACCAGACGGAGACCCTGTAACATTCCCACCAGCCTCAGGTGCACTTTGTGTTTTGTGCTAATGAGCAAATGCTAGCATGCTGATACTGAACTATCATGGTCATGGTAAGCATTATGGCATATTAGCAGTGACATAGTGTGCTGATGTTAGCATTTACCCCAAATCACCGCTGTGCTTGCACAACCTCACAGAGCCGCTAGCTGCACCCTGCTGAGCCTATTTCCTGTCTGCTTTACTGTCATTGTCCAATATCTACTGTATTAGCTACAGTATATTCAACGTTCTCTCTAAGGAGCTAACTACTGAATTATTAATACAAGGATGCTGGTAAAATGAATGGGACTCCAATCAAGACTCAGGTAATAATGTTTTCAGCACTGGAGTGGAGTGACTTGCCAATTTCTTGTATTTTTTCAGTGACCGACTTGCTACCTGCTGAATTTTCTTTATTTATAGTCATGTGAGTGTTTTGAAAGCAGTTATAAATTGTGTGATGCTGATCCTTACACCTTGTTCTCTGTGTCGTAATCCAGTCAGGGAGATGTTTTCAACGCTGAGATGGAAAGTCTGTGATTGCAGCTCATACGAGGGGAGAATGCTCCAGGCTATGGGAGCTGTACTCTCCTCTGTACAAGCAGATGTTGGCCAGGAGAGAAGACACTTAGGCTGTCATGGTCTGTCAAAACCGAACAGCAAGCAGTGATGAATGATCACTCTGCACTCATAATGGTAAATGCAGTGGCCTCACTGTGGTGCTTTCTTTCAAAGGTTTTTAAAGCGTTAACTACACATTTTTCGATTAAAATAATTAAATTATTTCAACCAGTAACCCACCATCAAAGTAAGTATTTTTTAAATTTAAGATTAATTTGACTGATCAAATGTAGTAAAACCACATGCCTGCGTTACTCCAACTCAAAATACTCTAAATATTAACATTGGTATTCCAGTTTGCAAAGTCTAATCAAAAAGTGTATTTACAATGATGTGTCCCTGCTGAACGCAACAGTTGTGTAGTTCCCTCTCCTGGAGGTGACAGGAGGGCACCTCTCACAGTCGTACATGTTTACATCGTACAGTGTGTACAATGGAACAAAAATGTTACATTCATCTATATAAAATACCTCCCACAGCAGGCAATGCAGTAAGTGACAATAATCGGTTGGCTGACAAGACAGATAGAAATAACCCACCTGTCATTTTTAACAAGCCTGCATCAGTACAGCTGCGATTCCCTCCCAGCTTTGGCCAGATTGAAGCTGCTTGAATCGATGCAGCTGCACCACGTTAAGCCCGGAGTATCGATTTGTATTGGTGAACCATTACGCCACTAACAGGTGCCAACTACGATAAAAAAAAGTTGCTTTATTGAGGAAAAGCATGTGGCTTATCTTTTTAAATGAGTGCTGCAGCTGGCCAGTGAATTGCAGTGCAATATATACTATGTGATATTCAGTTGTTGTACCACAACCTTGATGACATTTCCCCTCCTGTGTTGATAAGGCTGCAGTTTCACCTCTATTCACGTCCAGTGTGTTGCGATGCCAGACCCTTTAAATCCCATTTAGTGAAGAAAGTAGACGTTTTTTTAACCACTGCCTACATCAAAGGGAAAACTACCTTTATCTGTGACCTAGTTTGTTGCTGTAATTTTCCTCCTGCGAGCATCATTCCTCCAACTTCAGCTGAGCTTTATTTGTATATTATGGCGAGCTTTCAACCTAAAGCAGACAGTTTGTTGTCCTAGAAAACAATGTTTTTCTCCCTCTAAAATCATTACACTTGACATTTGTTTGCACATAAACCATGCAGCTTTCAGTCTAAGCCCCCAGTACTGCTAGAAAACGATTCTATCCATCTGAAATAGTGACTTAAACTTTGCTGCCCTTTAGCATGTAACACATTTTATGAACCGAGTCATTTGAAATAAGCTTTCTTTTGAGCCGCGCTACATTTATTTGGCATTAAAACTGAGCGATTTACAAGCACAACAGTGTTGTTAACGCTTGACTTTTTGGTGGGGTGCTTTTTTGGATGAAAATGCTATGCTGTCAGAAACATTAAGATGTACACATACAACAAGCCTCTCCAGCGGCAATCGTGAATGAATTTTGGCGAGAATTCAGAAGAGCAAGCAGAGGGGGAATGGCAGGGCTCACTGATCTGTTTTGAAGCTTGTGAGTGTGTGTGTATGTGTGTGTTTGTGAGAGAGAGAGAGAGAGAGAGAGAGAGAGAGAGAGTATGAGAGACACTATGATATCAGACCTCAAAATTAAGAGTCCCTATAAGTCAGTAAGCAGCTGTGCACTTTCTATTCTGCCCTTCACGCTGGGAGTTTCTAGTTCAGTTCATGAATAGAGAACAGCTCATTTTTGATGTGGCTCTTTCTTCTAAATGGCCCTCAAATCCGTGAACAACACTTCACTTTTCTCCCGAGTGAGTAAGAAATCTATTTCTCTCCCCAGCTCTCTTTAGCTGTCTTTCTGTGTCATCCACTGCTCTCGTCCCCTGATCTAAAAGTTGAAATAGAGTGTGTGTGCGTGTGTGTTTGCGCATGTACGCGTGTTAGAGCCTCTCTTCCCACTGTGACAAAGTGGTGTGACAGGCCATGTCACATGGTGGACAAGTGGTAGATGGGAGCTCACCAGCCCACGATAAAGCCTGTCAATCTCCCAGGCAACGTTAGTAGCCATCTGCCACCTGATGTGTGGCCTGGTAATACACCAACAAGGTAGACATACATACACGCGCACACACACCGAAACCTGGCGTATAACCCCGCATCACCCCCAACTTGTTTTTCTTAGCCTGCAGGCCTCCTCACGCAAGACTTGGAGGTTTGAGAAAGTTGTCTCCCCAAACGCACAAGGCTGCCACTTTCTCTGCAACATGCCCTTCTTCAACCTCTTTTCCTTCACTTAAATGATCATTCTAACCCGGCAACAAGCTACAAACAGGCCCCTAGATAGTCTACAGCCTGGGAGGCCCACAGTATGAAACAGTAAATGGAAAATGGCTAAAATAGAAAAACTACTAAATATTCTGTGCTGGTGTCAGCTGTGTTTGCTTAATCTGGAACACGTGTGCAACATGCTCTGTATGAGCCAAAGATTTACTGCAAAAGGAGTGTGTGCAGTGTATTCACTGAGAGAGCAGAAACATAATGTGTCTTCATATTAAACCCTGTTTAGTTGTCATGAATATAGAACAAAAATAATGCATGTTCATGTTACAAACTTATTGTAAAGAGGAGATACGATGGTTGTGTAGGGTGAGAGGGTGACAACAAAATGCAAAAGAGGGCGCGTGAGTAGTCTCAACACGCTGTGTAGCTTCTTTAATCATTTACCGACACAGATACAACAACAAGGCTCAGGGCCATGCAATTGTATTGAAATTAAAAATGACTATTTTGATTCCTCTTTCTTTTTTTTACTTATTATTTTGTTAGTTTGGCTCTACTGGAGACGGAAGCTGTCCTCAATGAGTGATGTTTTTATTGTGTTTATTCATAAAGTCTGAAATGTGTCTGCACCTGTGTTTTCTTTTTTTTTCTTGTGGCAGTGTGTGTTTGTCTTCAGGATGTTTTCTGACTAAATGCTGAAACATTCTTCTGTCCTTTCTTTCTGAATCAGAGTAAAGAAACTGTTCATTTCAGTGTAGTTTCTGACTGACATTGGCCTTGCTACTTTCTATGTTATGTACAAAGCTTTATTTAGTGACTAGTTGGGAGTAAGATGAAAATAAAACTAAAATCATTTATTTGTTCGTTCCCTCAAAAACATTCTGCCTCAAACATTTACACTGTTTTCACTGAATTTAAATATACTCAACCCTATTTCAGATAAGGTCTATTCCAGATAAAGGGTTTGCACTCTTTTAGGAATGTTTAGTTAATGCATCATATACAGTTCTGGAAATATATCTTCCAAAAAAAAAACTCTTAATGACAGAATTTGTATTTGGAATTTGGGGGTTATTTTGACAGTACTTTATAAAATAAAGCAAAAATGCTCATTTAGATAAAATATTTACCATTACACATTGCTGTGCTCTCTTGCTTTTTTCCAGTGCTGAATATTTACTATACACACATGCAATTACCATTCAGCTTCTGTAAATTTCAAGTTACTAATATTTAAATTGAGAATATTTACAATTATTTTTATTCAATGGAGCAATAGGTTATTCAGTGTGTTCAGTGTTCTTTAATAATTAAATACAGTTTCAAGAAATTAATTCAGTTACTATATTATTTGTGTGTTTGCAAAAACTGCAAAAAAAAGAGTATAACTCAGCTTTCATAGATAAAAAGATCTATTTCAGTCTTGAAATGTCACTAGATTTGATCATCAATAGATTTGTCTTCATATATGATATATGTGGTTTATGCTAAACATAAACACTGGATGTGAATGCATGTTGCATCTATTTGATTATCACATCTATGTAAATGTATGCATGGATGTATAATCAGCTGAGGAGCACAACAAACATGGTGGAATGAGATCTGTTCACCAGTGAACTCTAAGTCAAACGTTTGGCAGCACTATGGGTTTTATAAGAGAGACAGGCAGTTTGACAACTCAGATGCAATTAGCAAACTTTTCCGTGAAGTACAGTACACAGGCAGTACAACTAACCTTATATCCACCTGATGCAATATCACTGTGGAGGCGTCTGCCAGCGCCCCAGCAGCTACCGCCTCCAGTTCAGATTTATCTCCAGCTACTACCCTCAAGAGTGGTGAGCAATGTAATGGTTCTTCATGCACCGCTGGCTAAAAGCTTCACTTGGTCAAAGATGATAACTGAGTCAAATGTAAGAAAAATGTATTGTTCTGTAAACTTGAAACAATCTCGCAAGTACATAATGTATGTGTTACAAATAAGGCCAGTTTGTGTTAAATCAGATAGGGGTAAGCTGCACTGCACAGTGATCAGAGTTTAATTTGTATCCCATCGCACTGGCTAAACTAAGCACTGGCCTAACTAACTGAAACTGTCAGACTGAATTTAAAAAACACGTTTTAAAAAGGAAAAACATTACAGGAGCATGAGGAGGAGCAGAAGGTGGCCATCATGTTTTCTCGTGTGTGTAATGCACATGAACCCGGTTGTGCTGTGCCATGGCTGTAGTCTTGTTTTCTTAAACCTTTCAAATACTTCCAACCATTTGATACAAATGCTATGAAAGAATAATACAATATCCAGCGTACAATGAAAGACATGTTTAACAGAGGAACTTCAGCTGAGAATGTGCTGCAGTTTTGCTGCTCCAGCCTTAGCTATGCTGGTTAATGTTTGAAGGTGAGGCATCTACCTGCATGACCACTCGGGCTTGGTTTGATAAATTACGTTTCAGAGGTAGCCCTGTGCCCTGAAAATGAGTTCGTTTGAATTCCCCAAGTTTGGAAGTCTTGAATTCTGGGGAAAGTGAACAAATAAATGCACTTCCTTCCCTCTATAACCACCAGTGAAATACCTCAGGGCGGTGGAGCAGCCAGCAGAAGCAGACTTGGGGCAGCTCCCAGGTCTAAATATGTGAATGAGTATGAAATCGAAGGTTGGTGCAAAAGAGTAGGCCGCCCCAGTCAGCCTTCTCTGCATAAATGAAGGTTAGGAAGTACAAGCCTTCACTTTCCTCTTTCCCTGGATATACCCTTTCTCTACACTTGCATTTTCATGCTTCCCTCCCTATGCGCTCAGAGGCAGCAATACACCCATTAACATTTAACTTTACCCAGTTAATGATGCCATTCTCCTGCAAGTTTAATCCTCTGCTTGTTTCGTAGGCGTATCATCTCGTGACTGATCTGTAACGCAATTGAAAGCAAGAAGGACGTGCAGGCACAGCACACATAACACACCGTTTTTACAGGAGTCTTATTAAACAGGATTGTAGAACTATCTCTGACCCCTCCCTGTCCTGTTTTCAAACTGAAACGTCTTTGCTACTGAGGGAACAAAGGGGGTGGGAAGTGTCTACACTTAGTTTGAATTTATTAAGTCTGTGAACGAACTGTGAATGTCGGTCACTGCACTGTAATTGTCTGTGTAATTGGGACAAATAAAGCACTGTTGAATCGCGCATTACTAGCACGGACACACAAGCATCCATGAGTGCGGGCTCCCTGCTGACAGACACACGCGGCCATTTAATATTCACAGAGGAAATCGAACAGCAAGGATGACAGCGGGAGACAATAAGAGGTACGAGAGAGACAGAAGGAATGTGGGAGACAGAGACAAGAGGGAGGTGAAAACAGAAAAACAAAAGTTCTGTTACAGCAGGCGCAACTACCAATGGTGTGTTTTCTAGTCATGGATTCTCCTACCGACAAGTGACTGAAGAAGTGTGTCTTGCTTATGAGGGTGCCTACTAACACCAGCCTTTCTTCCCCTCCAGGAAGACATGATAGTGCAGATGATGGCCATATAGAGACGGTCCTACCTACCAATCAACACACACACACACAAGCACCCATGTCCCTGCTTTCCTTCTACCTCATTCTATTTCTCCTCCTGGGAATTTCCTCTCTCTCATGCAGTCAGTCACAGCAGATCTTCAGAAATGGACGAAAGCTTCATATTGCCTTATACCCTTTGTCAGGTGGAAAAGCTGTCTAAATGGGTGAAAATGACTAAGCAATTACAACTGTGCATATCATGGTTTCAAATTGGGGAAAGGTAATTCTTGCCACTCTCTTGGTGACTGTGGGAAGGGGAATATGAGTTTTGTCAGTTTTTGAGAATTCACAGGTGGATTTTGTAATTTCAAGGGTAACATACAGACATACTCAGATATTTAAAATACACTAACCCCAAACAGGTCTTACATTTAGAAGAAGTAGGTGAACAATCAACTCATACAGAACATAGACTAAGACTTAAATTAAGTGTACTGTATGTAGTTCTTCGCCATAACAAGCAGTGGTATGCATTTATGTGCAGGAACGTCAACACTTTTCTGCCATTGTCTGTTTTGTGAGAACTAACAATTGGTTAGGACAAACGGATTACACAAATCAGAGGCAGAGTAGGGCGGGAAGTGCCGTTCTGTCCTTACCTGTAGGTCCATTGTTCCACACCAAAACATTTCTCCACGTAAAAAAACTGAATATAGCCAAGTTAATATTGAAAACGGCAGAATTGAGCTTATTAGCACTGAAACTGGCTCTTGGGACATGGAATGTCACCTCTCTGGTGTGGGAGGTTGAGAGATACCGACTAGATATAGTCGGGCTCACCTCTACGCACTGTCTTGGCTCTGGAACTGTTCCTCTTGAGAGAGGCTGGACTTTGTTCCACTCTAGAGTTGCTGTGGGTGAGAGGCGCCGGGCAGGGGTGGCCTTGCTTTTGGCCCCCAGGCTCGGTGCCTGTACGTTGGGGTTCTCCCCGTTGGACAAGAGGGTTGCTTCCCTGCGCCTTAGGGTTGCGGGGAGGACACTGACCGTTGTCTGCACTTATGCGCCGAACAGCGGCTCGGAGTATCCAGCCTTCTTGGGGTCCATGAAGGACGCACTGCAAGGCACTGCCCCTGGGGACTCCATTGTCCTGCTGGGAGAGTTCAACGCTCACACCGGCAATGACAGTGAAACCTGGAGAGGCCTCTGTGATCTGAACCCGAGTGATGTTACTGGACTTCTGTGCTAGTAATGGATTGTCCATAACGAACAACATGTTTGAGCATAAGGGCCGAGCGTGCAGTAGCCTCAGCTTTTGCAGAGGCAAAAATTCGTGAGAAGTTCGGGGCAGCCATGGAAAAAGACTTTCAATCGGCACCGAGGAGAATCTGGCAAACCATCAAGCATTAAGCATTTGAGGAGGGGAAAGCGGTGCTCCACTAACACTGTGTACAGTGGAGGTGGGGCTCTGCTGACCTCAACTGTACACGTCATTGAGAGGTGGAAGGATCCTCTCAATCCGACCAGCATGTCTTCCCTAGTAGAAGTAGAGCTGGGGGATTATGGGGTGGGCCCGTCCATATCGAGGGCTGAGGTTACCGAGGTAGTTGGGAAACTCAGAGATGCCAGGGCGCCTAGGGGGGGCTGTCTTGGCTGACACGTCTCCGCAACATTGCATGGACATCGGGGGCAGTTCCCCTGGATTGGCAGACCGGGGTGGTGGTTCCCCTTTTCAAGAAGGGGGACCGGAGGATGTGCTCCAACTACAGGGGGATCACACTCCTCAGCCTCCCCGGTAAGGTCTATGCAGGTGTGCTGGAGAAGAGAGTTCGATCGATAATCGAATCTCGGATCAAAGAGGAACAATGCGGATTCAGTCCCGGCCATGGGCCCCTTGACCAGCTCTACACCCTAGCCAGGAGTTTGCCCAACCGATTCACACGTGTTTTGTGGATTTAGAGAAGGCATTCGACCGTGTCCCTCAAGGGATCCTGTAGGGTGTGTTCCAAGAGTACAGGGTACGGGGTTCGCTGCTACGAGCCACTAAGTCCCTGTACAGAAGAAGCAGGAGATTGGTTCACACTGCCGGCAATAAGTCAGGCTCGTTTCCTGTTGAAGTTGGACTCCGCCAGGGCTGCCCCTTGTCACTGATTCTGTTCATAACTTTTATGGACAGAATTTCTAGGCGCAGCCAAGGGCAGAGGGGGTGCTGTTTGGTGACATCAGAATCTTATCTCTGTCCACTGTGGTGAAAAGAGAGCTGAGTCAAAAGGCGAGGCTTATGTTCCTCCAACCCCGGATCAAGCAGCAGATATTGGATGGATAGATGGATATTATGTATTAAACATTATATATTATTATAATGTGCAATTTTGAACACATAGGTATCCACCAAATATATCCGATACCCAACCCAAATTAGTTAAGACAGGAACAACAGGCATTGCCAAGTTTGAAAAATGATATTACTTGTTATTGTTATCTCATAGTAATAAATATTCAGAATGTTTAAAATGTAAAAATGCATGTATGTAAAAATAAATGTATCTTGTCAACGTCTATTGAAAAGAGGTTGGCTTCATGTCTTTACTATTAATGAAATAGGCCTCTCATTCAAATCATTTACAAATAATTTACATTTTATTATTGTGTCCATCTATGGCCTCACTGTCTGTTTCAGATTAAATATTCTAAGACACTGTTCACAGAGGAATCTACTTTCCCCATGGACTAAGAAAATGTTTGCATTATACAGTTGACTCACTGTGTAATCTAGGAACCATAATCTGCACCTCTGGTCTGTTCATCTCATAATGATCCTTGAAGTGAATGAAGTCAGGCCGCAGATGTAAACAGTACTGTTCCTTTCTAGCAGGAATTAAATATGTAAGACTGTCGCTAGTAATAACAGGGCACTTTTTTCTTTTGCTGTGTTGGCCGCTAACCTCAGCCTGACACAGGAGCATGTGGCAAGGGAAAACACCACCCTCATCATCTGTGGCTGCTCTTAATCGTTAAAGAACAGTTGCTCTCACCTCACAGGTCATGACAGTCCTGGGGAGACTGGTGCTGACTATTTGAGGCCATTTGGTTTTGCTCTTCAGCGTAACTAATCCCTGAATGTCCCATAACCATAATCAGGCTTTTTTAATAGTTTCTACAACAAGAAAAGGTCCAGTGCACCGTCTGCCTTTATGCTGCTACTTCAGCTGCTGCAGGGGTTCTGTTTCCCCTTATTCAAGGGACACCTGCTGGCACAGGAACTCTACTTCCAAAGATGCTTCCAACTACTCGTATGGTTAGAGGAGTTGCCGGAAATATACAGTTACTTCTTTTATTTAGTGGCTGACATTCTCATCTGTCTTCTACACATGCCCAGTAGGCAGAAAATCACCTGTTTTCCACATCTTAATATGATGGGAGGGAATTGCAGAGACCAGCTGGGACACCTGCTGCGTACACAAAAACAGCATTTTAGAATTTAGTAGGCTTAATGTATGCATAGTTTACCATTTCTGTTGTGTCTAAATTACAGGTGGTATGTTATCAGGTGTGAATAGTAATCTCTGAATGATTGCAGTCAGCACTAACGGTGAAGAAAACCGTATATCAGCAGTGACTTGACATAGTCAAGACTGCTGTAGTCAAGTCAGTAAACCACACTGTTATTGGCAGTGTGGTTGGGGTGGGTGAACAGTATAACACTGTTCATGTTATTATGAACGTCAGTCAATAAGACTGATATCATTGAAAAATTCCAAATAATTCTACAGCACCCAGAGGTAAAAACAATTTAATGGTTATGGCAGGAAAACATAAATTTATTTAAAAAAGCAAAAGAGGTTTTTTTTGACATTTCATTTCTGAGAATTAAACAAATCCCTGTCAGTCTAACACGTTTCCCGTAATTTGGGTTATGCTGCTGCTAATGCAAACCAAACATTTCCACTGTTCCACAGACAAAATAAGCATGGGTTTTATTGTGAAGCAGTGACTGGAAGTGGAATGTATTCCTCATTGAGTTACATTTGCTGGAATTTGGGACTGTTCATACTCCACTCCATGATTACTCCCCTCGGTAATTTAAGCAACGTGAAACAGTTCTCAAAACTTTCTCCTAACCTCCCTGGCTGAGTAAATTAGGGGAGGGAGAAACTATTTCTGTCTGCGCTGCAGGGTCTTTAATAGCAGTTGATATCTGCCGTCTTGTCAGCCTTTTGTCAAACCATTGTTTTCTTTGCCGCTCCCAGTAATCCACATCAAAAAAGAAAGCCCTCCAAGCATTGTGTCATCATTCTGCTTGTCATGCACTGCTTCAGAATCTGTTTTGTTCTTCAGTGTCGCTCATTTGTACCATCAGTTGCTTTTCAGAATTGGACACTTCAATCCATTAGGCTGTTTACAAGTATAAAGTTTTTTGTTTGCTTTATCCAAAGTGGTGCCATAAATCCAATATATTT
Organism: Microctenopoma steveboyesi; assembly: GCA_032359275.1. Taxonomy (NCBI): domain Eukaryota; kingdom Metazoa; phylum Chordata; class Actinopteri; order Anabantiformes; family Anabantidae; genus Microctenopoma; species Microctenopoma steveboyesi. The sequence goes on along the minus strand of JAUMHF010000017.1, from coordinate 21,006,162 downwards.
ATCTTCTTCAAACAGAAGAGGGTGCTGACAATATCTTTGTGAGAAGACTTGTCACGAACACACCAATCACTGCTCCTCGTTGACTCTTCAAAAGCAGGGGGCAGTGCTCCATGAGGATGGGGACAGGGAGGATCATTTGATGGGATAACTGTGACAGGTTATCTCTCGTGATAACAGGCAGACACATCATTTGGAAAGATAAATGCTTTGTAATGCGAGCGTGCTTGTGAGCTCGAGTGCATTGACGCTGCACACACACGTTCTTCTGTTCGCCTTGTTCTGACCGCGTGCTCTTGGCAGTCACCGCTAATGGCGTAGTTCAGTCAAACAACAGCATCCAATTCCCTGTGCTCCAGCTTCTGGGTGGCTGTTACACTGTTTCTCCCTGTAATCTTTGCCTCCCTTTTATTCCCTGTCTCTCCCCTCGTCTCCTCATCTCCTCCCCCCGCCTGTGTTTCTCTCCAGAGGGTTTGTGACAGCTGTAAAACCTTGTATCAAGGCGCTGACCTACGGTGTGCTGCCCCTTCTCCTCCCCCTCATCCCTCCCTCCGTGATTCTACCCTTTGACACTTTGCTGAAGTGTAGCCCTCCTCCCCTCCCCTCCCCTCCCCTCCCGCCTCAGCTCAACTGGCCCACTCTGCCACTGCAATGTAGCTATCTGCAGCTGATGCTGGTGAGCTGATAACAGTCTCTTTTATCTGTCGCTTAGCAGCACAAAGGGACCTGGGCATTGATCAAATGCCAGCAGACTGATGGCTGCTCAACAGGCTGCTTTTTATGCCCGCTACAGTGCCTAGGGGACAGGGGGAGGCAAGGAGGAGGGGGATTGAGCTTTAGCTGAAAATACAAGGCCTAAAGTGACAGCCTGATTCTATGGTAATAGAAAATAGCACAGAAATCTTGCTGTGGAATATAAGCAGAGGATGACATGAGGCTTTCATGCCTAGGCCAACAGAAACAACATGTTCCAATAGCACCAGTGCTAGTGGCAAGGTGGAAGTGGCTGTGTCACCTACTCATATACTTGAACTATAAAAAACTTTAAACAATAAAAGTTCTTGTCTTCAGTGAACTGTCATCATCATTTCTACAGAAACACCTAGTTTATTTGTGTCCCCCCCCTCAGGATTCCTTCATATTCTGTTTCTTTCTCTCCCTCTCTTTCTCTCCGTCCTGGCCACAGCCTCCCCCCCAGGCACATCACCTGAATTGGTTTAGTCTCAGCTCTAAATCACTTTGCAGTCAGGTCTTTCTATAGTCACGTTTTGTCTATAGTCACCGAATGGATTCCCTCACTTCCTGATCCCTCTGTGTGAACGGATCAGTTCACACAGAGGGAAGCTCAGTGCTACTAAATAACACTTGTTTGCAGTGAGGTTGTGTTTGCCTGATATGAGGTTGTGATTGAGTGATTCTTGTGTTTTTTCAGAGAAATTAAAAGGAGGAGCACTAACTTTGGAACATGTCTGTTGTTACTCGTTACTTCAGTAAAGTTTCTAATCCAGGACTTCCACTTAAAAGTGATAGTGACCACTTTACATCATTTTGAGAGGTGGAAGTCCAACATTGTCAGTCAGTGGTGAAACAATCATGTTCTACCTGCCCCTGAAACACCTTTTGAAAAAACTGTAATTGCGTGACATTTTTAAGAAACGCGCTTCTTAGTGATTCTCCTGCAGTTGTGATTATGCTAAGTGCCCACTTTGAAAAGCAGATCCATCATTAAGAAAACATATTGTATTTGAACTGCCCATTTGCACTGTGCGGGCTAAATACTCAATCACTGAATAATGCACCTGCAAACAAGAAAGTGGTTCAAGTTTTAAATCAATCCACGAGACAGTTTCTGTGTTTAATAAAGCGATCAGTCAAAATATCACTTACGTTATTAAACGTGACTTACGTCTTGATACCTCGCTGTTATCTTGTCTAGATAATCCTCTTCACGGCTCAAACTATTATTGCAGCGGGTTGTCAGTACATTCATGTGTGTTAACATAATATTAAGCTTCCATTGGAGCTGACACTGTGTTACAATGACACATGAGTTCACTTTGGGATTTCTATCAAATAGTGAACTTTTATGAAATCACACTTCTCCGAACAAAGCTGAAAATCTGGAGGATCCCCACAGCAGTCTCAGCTAAGTATAGAGACACATAATGACATTTTAATTTTGTGCTGCTAACAGAGCCGCAAATCCTTGTCCCCACGTTTTTGTGTGAACTGCCGAACCCTCAGCGTCTCTGCTTTCAGGATTAAACAGAGGGTGTCAGCCGGGTTAAAGTGAGAGTGACATTACTCTCTGACACAAAAGACACCTTTGGATTGTTTTGAGACCGATGCTGAAGAAAAGCATCAGCATTTAATTATAGTAAAACAGAAGCGCTATACTTGCATGTTTTTTTGTGTATCTTTCCACTTTGACATTTTGAAGTTTCCGAAATGATTTAAAATTTAAAGGGCCAGTCTAACTAAACCACTATACCGTAGCAGCGCAGACAGCTTTGGTTTTAGGTTTGGCAGCGGTTCTTAAAGAGCCTCTGCCTCTGAGTTTTCTGTCATCAACCCAATACATTGAGAATGAAATTGAATCAAATGGATTTTTCAAAGCTTTGAGAAAGACAAACAAAAACCCAATAAAAGCAGACTCTTTACAAGTCTGAGAACTTCGGAAATGTTGAAGGTTTAAGTGCAAGTGTATTTAGTTTGAATGAACGTTCAGTAAGTAGACAAAAAATCTATATTTTCCTATTAATATGGAATAAGCATACAGGTTTGAGATCTCTGTGGAATGTCGTCACTGTAAATCTACATAAACACCTGATATTTCTCTGCTTCACACGGGAGAAGGCTGCCTGGGAGGGGGATAATACAGGATCCGACTTGGGGTATGGCCAACTGATCAGATGTCAGTGGAGACTAAATAAGTATATATCTGAGTATAGTCATCAGATGGCCTGAAACATGGCAAATTAGGTGTATGTATAGTGAATAAATAAGCAAAACTCAACATTGTAAGGGGGATATTTGGTGCTCAGCACTCTGCAGGGTTCAGATGTCATGGAAAAGTAAGTCAGTTGTAAATGGGGATAAATATATTCCTTCTTTTCACCAGATACAGCCCACTGAACATTCTCTGTGTGAATTACTGCATTGCAATAGTTGGCATCCGCCAATCAGTGAAGTCTCACATTCTAACATGTGTGCACTGTACAGAGACATACCAAATCTGTGTATCAAATCAAAAGTGGGGACCTGAGGTCAGTAAGCATGACCTTTAACATGTGTCCACAAAAATGGAATCAGTTCATCGTTGAGTCTAAGTAGACGCTTGTGCCAAATTTGAATTTATTTCCTCAAGGCATTTGTTCGGCATTATGTTCACAAGAATTCATATATTTGAGGTCACAATGACCTTTGACCTTTGACCACAAAAACCTAATCTGACAATCAATGACTCTAGGTGGAAGAAATTCCCTCCGGTAGTTCCTGTGATTTTTATGTCATGCAGCCTCCTCATTCATTTAAGCACGACCAGAAAAAAGGTCTTCCAGCTAAAAAATGTCTTGTCTTGTAACAGTAACAGTTTATTAAATAGACATTACAGTTTCTATGAGCTGGCCACCATCTGCAAATGGAACAACACTAAATGGCCGACTTTCCAAAATGAGTCCAAGAGAATGGCAGCAAGTCATACAGGAAATTACAAAACATCACAAAGCGCCCACCTCAACAAGAAGAAATTGTCATGACTCCGTTATCCCCTGGTTACTAATGGCATCCATAGGAAAGTGGTGAAGTGACACCCACTGCTTGAACACCTAAAGGGTCCTTAAATCTTATTGGCAACTGTGCTTTGGACCTCTGAGTCAAAACTCACACTGTTAGCAAGACATCTGCTAAAGCACAACTGGACATAAGAGTAAATCAATGATTATGGTATTTTACCATGAATAAAAGGAAAACCATAAAAATGGTATATCAACAAGTATATATATATATATATTTAAATATACTGTATATATACTCAAATACTTAGTATATAAAAATACTATATAGATGTGTAACATTAGACTGAATGTGCGGATTAGACACACTTTTTTAGTATCTGTGTGTCAATTAAGTGGGAAAAACATTTGAACACTACAATTTTTTTTAAATATGAAAAATATTCATTTGGTTCAATCATGTGAATATTACACCAGAGGAAAAATAATATTATTTAAAACTGCAGTGATATTTTAAGGTAACAACATATTCTGTGAATGTGAATCAACCAGTTCCTCTCAGATCTTAGGTTCAGCTCATTGTTTTGGTTTTCTTATCCACAACTTGATTCACTGCCACTGGTTTCATCAAACTCATTTGCAGCAGATCTCAACAACTCTCAGCTCAAAAAGAAACACTGATTAGCTGATGAACACACGGTGCTGTAGAATTTAGCAGCTGGAGCCAAGCACTTGGTGGAGACCAAAACTATAAACAATTACAGATCAAAATGTGGCCAGAAACATGCAGATGAATGCGCCGGATGTCTGCTGGATGGTAAATAGCAGCCACCAGCTAAAACTAGTGGGCACAAAATGTTCAGGGCAAGATATGGTGTCATCACCACACATTTTCTGTTCCACATTTCAGATTTGTCTTATTATTTTCTGACACACCTACACACAATTAGCGATTTCGTGTATTTCTACCTGTGATGTATTACTGTGCTTGCAGTCACACGCCAGCTGTTGTTTTTCTTGCCTTGTCCCATCTATCACTCATTTGTGACGGGGATGATGTTTCACGTCTGTGGAGATACACGCTGTACAATGTGTGTGCAGATCTAAGCTGCATTATTAGCCAAAGTACACTCCCCTTTCTTTCTATCCTAAAAGTTATTTCATCCTTCTCATTCTCTTTTCAAAATAGACCCATCTATGTCTTGATTTCCTTTTGCATTTTTTACTTCAAAAGTGACAATGGTCCCCATTTGTCACGCCATCATTGACACCACTGTAAATCTAAGCCAGGAGAAGACTTGGAAAAACTTGTCTTGGCTGATTTATGAAAGCTCCCTAACTATTGATGCAAGTACAAAATCCAATGTGAAAGGTAGCCGGGTTACATTTGTCAGAGCTGTGCAGTGGAAGCAGTGCACACGTGGTTTCCCAGTGAAAGAGAAACGGAGAAGCATTGTTGCTGTTTGTGACGTTACACAACCTCACAGCTTTTTCCAAATAGTGTTGTTAGTTAATCAAGTACAACTACAGGTAATACATACATAGTATTAATAATAAAAGTAGACAACAAAAATAAGGTTATTTGTTATGTTCATATTTTGTACAGGCAGACTTAATGTAAGGTGGATGATAACACTACAGGCACAAATTAAGTTAAACATTTTATGGATGCCTCTCTGTCATTCTTCTGAATGTTGGAAATGAAGCATAAAAATAACATAAGCAGATGTGTACCCACTTGCTTCCCTGAGTATTCGGCTATCATTGCTAATTCCAGAATATTGCAGCCACTTCAGCCCGCTGCCGCTCTGCGTCACAAGTGGCTCTCATGGGCTTTTTCATAGAAATTCAAGGAGGGTTTTCTGGCTTTTGGGCATCACACAGGTGCAGAGACAAAGAGCAATTATTCCAACCTTTTCACAAAAAGCCACATTGAGATGTGGGTTGTGGAAACACACTGTGTAATTTTGTGCCCTCCCAAATAAGGAATGCATATCAAACCATGCTGAGAGGACACAAGTGTCTGTTCAGTGGATGCCTTATTTCCTAATACAATGCTCTCGAGTTTCCATTTGCGTTCCTCAGTCAATGGGATATGTAAAGATATAAGTACAAAAGATTTGTTGGTTTGTACATTTATTTCCTATCACAGATGTGAATTGACCAATGTCAAATACCAAGTAGTTAAATGTCTGGACCTTTTCTAAACAGTAAAAAACTGAAATTTACCAGTGGGTGTAAAGTCCTGCCCAAGCATTTATTATTCTATTTTATTATATTCTATTATACAGTGACATACGCTCTCAGAAAAAGGTTTAAAAATGCCCACGATCAGTGAGGAGGACATGTTTAATCTATAAAAAAGTCTATCTACTTCTTATTTATTGTAAATACCACTCAGGGTTTCATTATATGCAACTGTGTCACAAGACAGACAGACAGAAGCACACACAGACACACACATAGACACAGATACACAGACACACACATTCATGAAGACATACACCCACACACACAGAAACACAGACACTTACGCAGATAACACCTTCATAATAAGAGTCTGATTTTCACAATAAGAACCTTTTTGTGAAAAAACAGTAAATGAGGTTGAAAGTGAGTTGGATAGAAATAACTGCTGATCATTTGACACAGAAAGGTCCCCACACTCTGAGTCAACATTCACAATGGGAGTCTGATTTTTACAATAAGAGTCTTTTAGTGAAAAATCATGAAAAGATTAAAAATAAGTGGGATTTTGAT